>LPNX010121665.1:391839-480174 GCA_001517045.1 Pseudotsuga menziesii
TACTTGGACTGTCATGCCAATTGGGAAATTAACTGACTGATTTTAATGTCTATATTATGCTTGGTCTGACAGAATTTAAATGGTGCATTTCACAGGTGAGAAAAGTGAAATCCAGTGGTGCACATTGATCAAGGCAGCAGACCAAAAGCTGCTGGACTTGGTTGGAAGTCTCCTTCAAACGATTTCCAGGACCCAAGAGAATATTGGAGAGATGCTCAAGATAAAGAAAAGGCAGAATGAGATGAACCAGTAGATTTTGCAAGACTCTATTGGTTTGCAAAAGGAGGTAAAAATCCTTCTGGGGGGAATCGGTAAAGGCAAGGAAAGTGGATCAATGATGGGACATTCATCCAAGCAATCTGCTAAGAAAAGTTCCATGCATGAAGACTCAAAGGAAATTGAGCAGGTAAAGATGAAGCAGCCAGCGAAATGTTGGAAATGCGGAGGACATCATTTATGCCGGGACTGCCCAATGAGGGAACATAAAGAGGATCGCAACCACAATGTTCTTTGACTTGGGGATGAGCCGAAAGCTAAGAACCAACAGGAGAAGCTTGTGGAATCCAAGGGGCTTGGCCCTGAAAGTTCAAGTAAATAATTGAATGTGGGACAGATCTACAAAATTTTGAAATTTTGGATGTGAAAATTGTATATGTGTTTTTATGTATTGGAACACAGAGGATGGTGTTATTCCAAGGGGGAGGGGTTTGTAATGCCTCGGTTTTGAACCCAGTTACATTAAAATGGTACATGATGTATATATTGTAATTAATCATTTGATTTGGTCTTGTATGTTTCAGGAATAGGGATTGCTGCCGATGGTATATCGTGCTATCCAACACATTATGGTTTTGGCATCATGTAAATATGCACATCAATTAAAATAAACCTACATCCAGCTACGACGGTGCAACGTTGAATGAAAAGGGCATTATTCCTAAGGTTAAGGGGGGGTTTTTCTAAACCATCGAAGCCATTGGGAGCTTCCATGTGTCGATCACCCACTAAAATTCTGTTGTTCGATTAGTTGGAAGCAGTTATGGCTGGGAAGTGGTGGGTGGTAGGACTGCCAGTATTTTCCCCATGTACACTCCACCAGCAAGCTCTCTCTTCCTCATGCGGAGGGCAGGGGGATGGTAACCAATCTCTCCACTCTACCACACTCCCACTTCCTCGTGGTTTTTGTCTTGACCATCTCATGCATGTAGGGGTGGTTCGGTTCTCCCTTCTCTCGTCGATTACTGGTATCTATGGTTTTTCACTGTGAGACGCGCTATGTTCTTTCCTCGGCCTATGAAGAGGATGGATTTCCCTTTTGTATTATCGGATTATGTGCATGTGTGCTACCCTCATGGATTTGAGGTCTGCATACCTATTTTTCTCCTACCCAGGATTGAGAATCGAACTTCTCCTCCATTGTCGACTGTGTAGGTGTGCCGTGGCTTCATTGTTGAGAATGGGATATTGTTTCCCCATGTTGGTTGACTGTGTCTGCCCTTACGTTTTGGGGGTCTATGTATGTGTTTCCCCAGTCCAGGATGAGAATCAGACCTTTTCATCTCCATGTGGGATTTACTGTGAGTTTTTGTTTCTCCCGTTGTTGTAGTGGTAAAAGCGTGGTTGTTGTATTCCCCTCGTTTTTGGGTTGCTATGTATGCAAGCACATTTTTGGGTTGCTGCCGAGTTGTTTTGGCCACGTTAGGGCCAAGAACAACTCTAAGTCATATTGTTGAGTTGAGCTATTTTTAGCTTGTTATTTGGGGTTGTCACCATGTTGTATTTATCTCCTCACGGAGCTGTGGGCTTTTTATTTCAATGTTGTATGCAGTGGTTGGTATTTGGACTATTGAGAGTAGGATTAGAGGTTGGGTATGCTTGAGAAAACTTGTTTTTGGAGCCACTTAGATAGAGTTAGACTACTGTCTTTCTTCTCCACAACCCTTGAAGAGTATTGGGAAGGGAAGTCAGGGCCTGAGGGATTGTGAAGTAGAGAAATGACTGATTCCTGTTGATGGGTGTGTGGATGTCTTAGAAATCAGGTTAACTCTGGTGTAGGTTTCCTTAGCTCTCCATTGAGGCCACCAGCTTAGCATTTAGTATTTCCTAGGTCCTTGATGGCCTGATAAACCCTACTGTGTGGGTTTGGATGATTTGTGTACCTTGGCTATCTGTAAGCCTGCTTTGACCCTTATTCCTTGAGGAATCATGCCCAGCTCAGGGGTGGAAGTGTTGCTGAGAGATTGATGAGCACACTGGCCTATGGTTGGGTGGAATGTTGTAGTGATGTAGTTGGTTGTGGGATGAATTCTATTTAAGATGACTATTCTTGACTATTTCATCTCTACATTTATATTTACTGATTAATGAATATGATGAACATGTGGTATGCTTGAATGAATGTATGTTTTCTTCCGCTATGTATATGAAGGATTATGCATCTTAGTATGTTTTATGTCTTAAGCTTTATATTTCAGCATTATACGCCTATTCATGTTCATGGGGCTATTTTCTCGGAGGATTTTGATGGTTTGGTAGTGTCCTCCTCGCCGGTCAGAGGGTCGGGGACATTACAGTATGGTATCAGAGCTCTGGTTGCAGCATGGGCCTGAATGGGCCGTGAAGGTGCAATGACAGAGCTATATTGCAGCATTTGGGCCTTAGTGGGCCATGAGAAACAGTTAACAGAGGCAAGGCGCCTACTACCCAAAAGATACCAGGAAATTTAACAAAAAAAATTTCTAAGTGATAGAATTTTCAGCTCATCGAAAAAACTTAGTGAGAAGTTCTTCCGATGCATCGAAAAAGATAGTCTAAAGGATACCCGACTGACGGCAATTGGAAGAAAATTGTGGAAAGATTCGTTTCATCGGCCATCGGCTCATCAGATGAATAAGGGAGAAGGTCCTCCGACACAGTGTAATGTTAGTTTGAAGCTCACCCACAGTGGAGAGGAATTTCAAAATTTTAGGAAGTAGTGAAATCATCAGTGATCGGCGATGATTAGTTGATTGCATTGCCGATGCTTAGGTGATCACGTTTTCGATGCAGTGGAAAGTTCGGTGACTACATCAGAAGAGGTTAGCTAATGAGTGCCACCATTGTGGATGGCTAGAGGACTATCCTTCCGATGGATAGAGTCCCCGATCACCGATGCCACAGAGGATATTTGTTTCAATGGTCAATGCGGCGGAAGACAAGTTGTGGAAATTTTTATAAGTATTCATCGGCCATCGGAGAATGTTAGAATATCGGACTGCCGATAAACATCGAAAAAGTCTAGTTGATCATGCATCTGTCGTTGCAGCTAGCTAGTGGGATATGCTTTTGACGGATAGAGCCCCCAACCGCCGATGTCGCAGCAGGTAGTCGTTCCGACATCCGATACGCCAACAAGAAATAGAAGACGTTTGAGCTAATGAAGTAGCGAAAATAAAGTTAAAGAAGAAATTTCAAAAAAAAATTCTAAGTGTTAGTGCCAGAAATCATTCTCATACTACTAGAGAACAAGCCAACACAATCTTATAAAATAAAATTAAGTAAAATAGGTTTTTAGGGTTTCGGTTTAAAAAAATTCATCAGCAAGGATGAAATTAAGATCCACAAGCTAATACATAACTGAATCACGCAAGTTGGATAAACTGGGGATCAAACACATCCCAATAAGCCATAAACATTACACATGAAATACCAATTCCACCCACAAGCTACAAGCATTTACATGAATAAACCTTTAAACAAGAAATAAAATTGTAGACTGAGCAATCAACCAAATCAGAAATGAAAAAGCATGACAGGTAAAAGGGCTTATCAGTTTATATATAATCAATAACAGTCATCCACTTACATAAGAGTTACAAATGCTAGCTTGAGAAATCAAAGCTCCAAAAGCCTCTCCTTGAGTGAAAAATCCCCCCCAAAACTATATGTTTGTCTTCTTTTTATCATTACAAAAGTAAAGTAGTTCCATAACTACCTTCTAGGTCTAAATTTGAAACAGTGACATCAATTAGTTACATGACAACTCAAAATATTTAAAGACAATTAACCCAAAAATAACAAATCGGATTTGGGGAAATTTGGCGAATTTATGAAAATTTGGGTCTCAAAGACGCCTTCATATCTCTCAATCCGGGACACCTGTGAAAAAATGGAGAGAGATTTTTTTAAATGCATATGTTATGAACAAAAATATCTCTTGGTATTTCAAAATTCTCTTTCAACTGATTGGAATATGTGCTGCAAATTTGTGACTAAAACAGGAAATTATTAAATAATTCAAACCCTGAAAATAGGCCACAAAGATGAATTAGAATCTCTCAAATGATAATAGCTATTACAAAAATGAGAGAGGTTTTTGTGAACGATTCTGTTCTGTACAAAAACCTCTTTTTTTCCCCTGAATTCATTTCCATTTCCTCGTAATATGCTCCCAATGACAATGATAAAAACAGGAAAAACAGAGCTACTACAGGAATCTCCTCATGAAAATATTTGACAAAGGACTAAAAAATGAGAGTTAGATTATAAATCAAACTTGGAATAATTTTTAATTATAAGTTTTTGAAAGCTTAAAGATGTACATATTAACTAATAATCCCAAAAGACAAACCTTAAAACTAAAATAATGATATAATTCAACCATTAAAAGCATTAAATCCAACCAAAATTATTGATTGTCAAAAATTCTTAAAATCAACATAAAATATAAAATCATTTTAAACCAACGGTTGAAAATTAGGACAAAAAGAATAGATAAACTAATAACAAGATATATTTATAACATCTGGCTCTTGCCACGGGATGAAGTCCTCCTTGTGAAGCTTCAAGAACCTGTAGACCTTGTGCCTTATTCATTGGGTGATGGAATCATTTACCAAATCTCTGCAACTTTCTCAAAATATGAACAAATACCTCTGAAATGAAAAAATACTGCTACAAACCAGCATATTGAAAAGCATCTACATGCTCGTAAGCGAGCTTATTCTGCTATTTAATCCTACTTCTAATCGAAGGAAACAACACAATCAAGTGTAATCATACTTCCAGTGAAGACAATAAACCATTTGAAGGAGAATCATAATTCCATGCATGCTACTGTTTGAGAAAACCCAGAAAAGATGTGATAAATGCAATAGAGTCTGTAGGTAGTTGATACTTATGACTGGAAATAGGAAGTATGCCAAAAGTTGGAGCATTAGAAAGATTTGAAAAATACAACTCCATTCAAAAAGATACGGGATCATGAAATTTCCGATTTAAAACTTCAATGTCTTCATTATATTCATCATAAACTGAAGCATTATCTTCCTCTCCATTGCTATTCTTTTTAAACTTTGGCTCAAGAATGGAAACCAAGGGCTCTTCAAACTATTTCTCGACCTTTAAATAAAGCCCTTCATCAAAACTTGAACAAATAAAATTTTGAAAGTGACCATAAGTCAAGAATGGAAACTTATTTCTTATATCAATAGTAAGAGGTTGAAGAGTAGCAAATTCTTCTTCATAACATGATAATCTCATAGTAGGAACTTGTTACAATAATCAACCCATATTTAGCTACCTTAGACATTATTTAATCCATTTTTGTCTTATTTTCCTAGTTTCCATATTCCACCTTATGCAAGTTGTCCTCCACATGTCCAAAGTGGTCAAACTTGCTAAATTTGAGTCATGGAGCACTTGTGAAACCACTTGGAATCAAATCTACTTTATCCCTGGCCTTCCTAGCGCATGTCTACTTTTTCTGCTTTATTGCCTGCTTTTGCTGAGTTTTAAGGCAATTGGGAAAGTTTGACTAGGTGAAGTTAACTTGTTTTTTTCCTCATCATCCTCCACTCTTTTCTCCTAAGAAAAGCATGTATGAGTTTTCCTTCCATCATTTATTATCTTTCCTAATTGATTTTTCCAATTTGTGAGCTCCTAGACAGATTTGGAAACTGCTTTATGGACCTATGGGGGATTTGCTTAGATTTAGTAAGCCTACTTTTGACCAAATTCGAATGGCATACTTATGCATTCAAATATCTCATGTAATTATTTATTGTGGCAGCCTATGACTTCACAGTGTTGTCTATTGTACACCTATTCAATACAGATTAGTGTTCAACTCCATATTCAGTCTCCTTTGTGTGTAATTTGCATGTGTAATTGGCAATTTTTGTGTGTGTAATTGTTCTAACACCTGGGTTCAATTTACACATGGTATTAGAGCCTTTGTAGATCTATTTATCTCCTTCCAATTTATTATTTCAGGTTTGACATCATTGACTGGGAGCACTCTACTGACTGAAGGGACAATTTCTGAGCTATGGATCAATCTCAGAAGATCATCTTGAATCCATTTAAATTCTTTGAATGGAAAGCAGAGATGGAGATACTATTGAGAGCGAAAGGCCTCTACAGAGTGACTATAGCAATAGAAGCAGAGCCCAATGCAGCTGCAGAGAAAATTAAATGGCACAACAGGAGGGATGAGGCCTATGGTCTCTTGTGTCTGAGCATATCCAGAGACCTCCTTTTCCATCTTGATGGATTAACATCACCAAATGAAGTGTGGGAGAAGCTTGTTGAGATTTTTGGTAAGACATATGAGATGAGGGGACATCAAATTGAAAATGAATTGATCTCCTTGAGTCCCAACAACTTCGAATCCCTGCAACTCTATTTTTCTAAGTTTAAAGCCCTTGTTTTTTCGCTAAAACAGTGTGGAATTGAAAAGAAGGAGGAGCAACTAGTTTTGGCCATACTCTCAAAGCTTGGCCTTTACTATTCAGGTATTGTTTCTACCTTCCATGCCACCAAGTTGACAGCTCGAGCCTAGAATATTCCTAAACTTGCAGAGTTCATGGAATCTCTCACACAAGAACAAGATAAATTGGTGATGATGGGCACCATAAAACCTTCCAAATACCAAGCTCTGGTTGCTGGAGATTCAAGGGTGGATTCAAAAGGAAAGAAGAAAGATAAGAAGCCACCTAAGAAAAAGAGAGACAAGAACAAGTCTCCATAGGAGCCCCAAGGTTCCAAGAAGAACTTCCAGAAGAAGGAGAACAAAGGAGAAATGAGCAAGTGTGCATACTGCAGTAAAGGTAATCATCCTAAAATATCTTGCATGAAGAAGCAAATTGACATGCTGACCCAACTCCTAGAGAAGAATGGCATCTCCCTTCCTGATAGCTCAAAGAAGAGGGAAGGAGGATCAAATTTAGAAGATAGAGAGAGAGTTCATGCATTGGTTGCTGGCACATCAAGCCCACCTAGTTTCATCATTGATTCTGGAGCTTCAAGACATATGGTTTTGGCCAAGGAGGCATTCGCCTCACTTGACATGTCGAAAGGTCCACCAATAGTACTGGGAGATGACTCTCTCACTGAAAGTTTGGGCAAAGGGAGGATTGATCATGACCATGGTAAGTTCAGCAATGTATTGTATGTTCCAGGTCTTGCCTCTAACCTCTTATCAGTGTATTAGATAACCCACACAGGGTCTCCAAAGAAGGTCATATTCTCCCCTGATGAATTTGAGATCACAAATATCTTAAGTGGTAAAGTCATTGCAAAAGGAGTTGCAAATCACACTTCGAAGGTATACATGCTCTCACACTTCCTACCCTACTCAAACCTCTTTGCTCTTCTGATTCATGCTAATGAGGAAGGAAAGATTTGGCATGAAATATTTGGACACCTTAACTATAAGTATATTTATGATCTTAGTGAAAAATAAATGGTCATAAGGTTACCAAATATTAATTTTTCCAAAGGAGTTTGTCAAGGTTGCATCTTAGGAAAACACCCAGGGCATAAATTTGAGAAAGCTAGTCATGAGAGAACCTCTACACCTCTTGAGTTGATCCACAGTGATCTTGCTGGTCCATTTCCTCATATGTTAATGAGTCAGGCCAAATATGCATTGACATTCATAGATGATTTTTCTAGGTACTGCTGGGTTTACTTCCTGAAACACAAGTCTGAAGTTTTTGGCCTCTTCAAAGTCTTTAAGGCTTTGGTTGAAAACCAGTTTGGGAGGAAACTCAAGGTCCTTAGATCTGACAATGGTGGTGAGTATGTCAAGTCTAAGTTCATTCAATATTGTGTAGATGCAGGTATTCAGATGTAGCATTATATCCCTTACACACCACATCAAAATGGTGTTGCTGAGAGGAAGAACAGATCATTGAAAGAGATGGCAACCTACATGATGGAGGCTAAGACTTTGCCACCAAAGTTTCGAGCCGAAGCTATAAACTGTGCAGCCTATATCCAGAATAGGGTGCCTCATAAATATCTTTATGGTATGACTCCTTTTGAATCATGGAGTGGGCACAAGCTAGATGTGACCCATTTCAGAATTTTTGGCTCAAGGGCTTGGGCTAGAATTCCAATAGAAAAGAGGAAGGATTTGTAGCCCCAAAGCCAAGAGTGTCTATTTGTTGGGTAATATAAAGATTCAAAAGGGTACAATCTGATCAATTTGAGCACAAACAAATCTTTCATTGAAAGGAGTGTTCAGTTCCAAGAAGAGCCTTTAGCAGCAGTGGAAGTTGGAAAATCCTCTTCACCACCAGAACCATTGAATGTAAGTGAAGAGATAGTTGAGTTTGCTGATTCTGATATGTCTAATAATGATGATTTAATTGCATATCCTAATAGTCCTACAAGACCAAAATGGGCAGAAAATACCATCCATGCAGCTAGAGAACTACCTGGAAATCCTAATGATCCTAGGAGGACTAGATCTCAGTTTGAGAGTGCTCTATGTGTGAAAGACACTTTGTTTGCAGAGAAATGATATCTGATGGTTGAATCAGACCCACAGACATATGAAGATGTAGCACATGATCCAATATGGAAAAAATCCATGAAAGAAGAGTTCATCTCACTCCAGAAGAACACCACTTGGGAGCTGGTTGATCTTCCCCCAGGGAGGAAGCTAGTTCAGTGTAAGTGGGTTTAAAAAAATAAGTTTGATGCTGATGGTTCACCTTTGAAATATAAGGCAATATTGGTAGCCAAGGGCTACTCATAGGTACATGGCATAGACTACAATGAGACCTTTGCACCAGTGGCAAAGATGGACTCCATCAGGCTAGCCTTAGCCATTGTAGCTTCGAAGCAGTGGGAGGTACATCAGATGGATGTGAAGTGTGCTTTCCTAAATGGAGATATTAATAAATATATTTACATGCATCAGCCTCAAGGATTTTCTACTAATCCATCTCTTGTGTGAAGGCTAAAGAAATCATTGTATGGGCTTAAGCAAGCCCCCAGGGCTTGGTATGCCAAGATTGATGGCTTTTTTCTATCTTTGAATTTTTTTCAATGCAAGTCAGATCCTAATGTTTATTTGAAGTTGATTCATGGCTCTTTGATGATTATTTTCTTGTATTTAGATGACCTTCTCATTACAGGAATCTCAAAGGATGAAATTGCCTCCTTCAAGGATGCAATGAACCATGCATTCTCTATGACTGATTTGGGGTTATTGAGCTAATTCTTGGGGCTCGAGATTTCTCAATACAAACATGGAATAAAAGTACATCAGTCCAAGTATGCATTGGGTTTGCTGAACAAGTTCAACATGAAGGACTGCAAGCCAAGCAAGACTCCCTTCCTTTCAGGAGTTAAGCTTGAAGAAGCAGATTCTTCACCTATGGTAAATAATACACTATATAGGCAACTGATTGGGTGTTTGCTATACCTTACACATACTCAACCTGATATTTCTTATGTAGTAAGTGTGGCTTCAAGATAAATGGATCAGCCTCATGAGATCCATTGGAGAGCAGCCAAAAGGATCCTTAACGTTGTTCAGGGAACAAGGACTCATGGGATCTTCTAGAAAGATAAATCTGATATTGATTTGATTGGGTTTAATGACAGTGATTGAGTAGGTGACAACACAGATCGAAATTCAACATCAGGATATGTGTTCATGCTTGCTGAAGGACCAATCAGCTGGTCAAGAAAGAAACAGAGTGCCATTGCACTCTCATTTATAGAAGCATAGTACGGAGGAGTTGTAAATGCAACAACTCAATGTTTATGGTTGCAGGGGTTACTTGGTGAGTGTGGCTTCGAATCAGAATACTCAACTACTATCTATTGTGATAATCAGAGTACCATTTGAATCTGCAATGATCTAGTTTAGAGACAGAGAACCAAACACATTGAGATCCATATGCACTACATCAGACAGCTTGTGCATGATGGAACCATTCACCTACTCTTCTGTTCATCTTCAGAACAAGTAGCAGATATATTCACCAAAGTTTTTTTATGAGAAGACATTCAACAATCTCAAATCACTACTGGGGATTGCTGATCATGCTGTGAAGCATGAGTGATGACAAGATTTTCAAATTTTGTTTTACTGTCCATGTTTAAGGGAGTATTTTTCCCACTGGGTTTTTGCCTCTTTCCTTGGTTAAATGGACATGCAGTATGTAAAGGTGTTACGGAGAGAAATTCCTATGGCTTGGGGTACCACAACAGATAGCTAGACTCTAGAAATCAATCTTTCCCAATATGCAATAGAAATAAAATGTCTAACACTAAAGGATCGAACCTCGTACCTTATTCCGGACGGTTGAAGTAGATCCCCGTTGAGCTTCCCAATCTTCGGCTTGAATTGATATAATACTTCCTCAACAATAAGTAAACAATACAAGCATACTATATTTCATGGTGTTAGATATATTCTAGCATATATAATCAATAATGTAAAAGCATTTGACATATTCCAATGGATACAATATTCATTCAAATACACATTACTGGACAAGAAAAGATATTTCTATTAATATGAATCAGAGATTACAAGTGACAACCTCTGACGGCACATCTGCGAACCGGAGAAATTGAATCCCCCACTTGGGCCTCCATCACTCAGATAGCAAGCTCACTAGCAAAAGGAAAGCTTGGGAAGAACACAACAGTGCTCCAAGGGACAAAGGGATGCAGACTCAAGCATAAGTTCTGGCAACAATGGACTATAGTTTCGTTACTCTCAATTCTCTCTTCTACTTTCAATGTCTCAAGGGGTTCCTTATATAGATTTTCAAAGGGATACTGAAAGGTCGAATCCGTGCAATCTCAAGGCATATGGAAGGCTAGGAGTCATATGAGTTGGATCCAAGTCAAGGAACGCTCCAAAAGGATTTGGATTATTCATACATCCCGATGTACGCGACTATAGGGGGAATATCCACGTATGTACGTGGTTATCGGGGAAAAAGCCGTGTATATCACTTTTCTTATGTTTTTAGGGATGATCAAGGACACATCAAAAGACAAAAAGTGGTCCATAGGGGCTAATGAGTCTACAGCAGGACAGGGGAAGGCCATACAATGTGTGATTCACCTAGTGTGGTGAAATATGCTATAACAGATGCCCCTTAATGTATGAGATCATAGGGGTTATATGATGGCCAAAATACATTATAAGTCCATCCCAGAAGTGAAGTGATGAAGGTACCCAAATGGAAGACCAGCCACCCAATCAGCATAATACCATAATACAACTCTGCATATAACTGCAAATACATATAGCAGTCCCAGATACGTAAGAGTACAATGGCCATGAATAGGCATGAAACATGATAACACATATGTGGTCATCACCACGTACAATATACATAGATTAGAATCTCCATGATGAAGATATGCAAAGGACCATAATCTCCACAAAGGATGAAGATATACAATAGATCAAGATCTCCATAGTGGCTGGAAATGTCTGACATATACTAGAACAAGTCACGAGAGCTGAAATCTCATGAACACTGGCACGATCAAGGAGGTAGCATATAATGAATGCCACCAATTTGGAAGGTCTTCTACACACACCGTTATGAGTACATGTCCTACTATGCAAATAGAGGTGTCGAGGTCGAACATAGTAGTCCATCATCTGATTACCGGTCATTGATGTATACCGTTAACAAATGCAAGATCACCCACCGATAATGAAAATGGGAATCAAGGTACTAGAGTGCAAACTAACAAGTGTGAATAAATGTGTTGAGGTCGAACACTTGAGAGAATCCATCGATCAGGGGACATTGATGTATTCCCAAAACTTTCGATGGCGAGAGAACCTGCCACTGATGACTGCAAGTCTCAAGGCACTCAAAAATGACTCTAGACTCCAATCCTAGAATAAATGATCTGAAGTCGATGGGATGAAATCCACTGGAAGGAGGGCATTAAGGCATCCCCCATCATCCAACACGAGGTACTCAGCAAAGCTGTCTAATGTGGAAGAACTCGATCATAAGGTGCACGAACTAGGAATTGTACCAGGAATGGCTGACATGCAAAGTCAAGATAACTGAGGAATGGCCGACTCAGGTTTCAACTTCCTTCGAACAAGAACATAACGACGTATGGTGACTGAATGAAGGTAGCATAGAGTCGATATACAAACTGGGACATCTCTGTGACATAGGAGGCATCAACAGAGGCTCCATAGGGACTGGAAGCTTAACCAGTCGGTGGAGATAAACTCAGATAATGAGTACAACTCCTAAGTCAAACTATAACCCAACCAATGGATGTGATATACAGTGCTCTGTTCGAAGGCGACATGACTCGACAGCTGCCAAAGATAATATCTTTTCTTGTCCGGCATTTTGGTTTTTTGATTTTTTTGGTCTTTTTCAGTTATTTGAAAAGCTTGAAAAAAGAATAAACTAGCTTTATAGTTATAAACTAGGAGGAGACGAGTGCCATTTAGGGAAAACAAACTAGTTCCAAGCAGTGGAACATACCTATGCTCAATTCAAGGATACATGTGTAGGATATCGACACTCGGGGGAAAATCCGCTCTTGGTAAAAAGGGAATCAAGCTGCGAAGGATATAAAGAAAGGCTCTGCATGGCTAGACATGAGACAAGCTTGGGCTATACGGCTGAAACGCAATGCTAGGGGAGCCGGCATAAATCTCAATAAGACAGGCAAAGCTCATGATAATGCATCCACAACTTGATACAAGGGATTCTGTGGGATCATGGGAAGCATAAGATCAAGAGGAGTATGAGGCTCTTGTGAAATGTCATGGCAATACTATACAATGGACTCCCAGACCCTAAAGGGAGAAACATTGGCATGGGCACCAACTGCAAATAAGGCGCTAACTAGGGTACCCATGTAAGGTGGGACTCTACCACTCATATCATAGTGGTTGTTGATTACTTCATGAAATGGGCTGAGGCAATGCCTACAGTAAAATCCGATGGTGAGACAGCTGCTCACTTCGTATTCAACCAAATCATTACTCGGTTCGGGATTCCGTGAGAGCTTGTCACTGACCATGGCTCGCACTTTCAGAACCATATGATGGAAGAGTTGGCATCCAAGTTAGGGTATAAGCAAGAGCACTCCTCTTCTTACTATCCTCAAGCGAATGGACAGGTTGAAGCAGTGAATAAATCACTTAAGTCCATTCTCCAATGAACCATCACACAAAGCAAGACGAACTGGAATATTATGTTGTACCCTGCTTTGTGGGCATATCGAACCGCGGTTAAGACTGCCACTGGTTTTTCTCCATATCAGCTTGTACATGGAGTGGAGTCGATATTGCCGCTTGAATGCGAGATTCCTTCGTTGAAGTTATCCATGGAACTCTTACCAAACACTTTGCCTTTGGAGGAGCGTTTGGTTCACCTTGAGCAACTCGATGAGCAGCGTAGAGATGCCTTGGTGACTCTAGAGGTTAATAAGCGTTGCGTAAAGGCCCAATACGATAATTCTGTCCATCTGAGAGTGTTTAGTGAGGGATACTTGGTCCTTTTGTGGGATCAATCGAAAGAACCCTTGGGGGCAGGGAAGTTCAATCCTATGTGGCGTGGTCCTTACGTGGTCAAGCGTGTATTAGAGAAGGGTGCCTACGAGTTAGTGGATTATGAAGGGACAGCCTTGGCAGAGCCTAGAAATGGGCTCTATCTCAAAAAATACTATGCATGATCTTTAGCCAAGGCTGCTTGTTGTATATTATTGTACAGGTTTTTTGCATAGTTAGGTCTTGTTTATCGTGATCGGGTTTGTGATTAGTTTCCATTTCTTGTGGCAGATGTCAATGGAATCTTCCACCTACATAGGATTCACGGATGGTGCAAGCCATCACACTCAACACTCAGCCTCAGTTGCTTGGGTGATTTATACTCCTATGGGTTAAGTACTGTCTTTAGGAGGTGTATGTCTATGGCCATATTCCAACAATGTTGCTGAATATAGCACCGTTATTGAGCTTCTATGGGATGCCATTTCACATGGTGTTCTCTCTCTTGAGGTACGTCTTGATTCAGAGTTAGTAGTGTCACAGCTAAATGGTTTGTACCATGTTAGAGATCCGACGTTATTGAGGAGATTCTTACATGTGAGATTGTTAGAACGAAAATTTGAGAATATAACATATATACACATTCCAAGAAATTATAATCAAGTTGCTGACTCATATGCTAACTACGTGTTAGATTGGCATTTGTTTCATTCATCATAAATTAATCATAAACACAATTTTTACACATGTAAATAAATAAACCGATCACCATAAAACTTTTTATACATATCAAAATGTGGTAATACATAGTGTCATACTACAAAATTGGGGCTTTGAAAGCCACCATCATATACACAGTAGTACAAAATAGATACACTCCCAGGTGTCTAGTCCTGTGGAGGTGAAGGAGGGTTGTGATCATGATATGTCACCACGGCTCTAGCCAGTCGCCGGAATAAACACACCCATGTGCGTGGTACACCCACCACCTGTCTCTGCATAGCCTCAGGCAAGTCCTCGACTTGCGCCATGGGAACCCTGTGAGTCAGTTGCACGAAGTTGGTATGGATGTTTTGGAGCGTTCGCTCCGCATCCACACCGGTGATATCGTCTCCTCTTCCCCTCTGTCTATGATGTGGGAAGCCTTCTGGTCACCATGGTCCCACATATGCACATGAATGGTAGATGTCATTATGTATTGTCACCCAAACACATGTCTTTTTGATTCCATATAATCAAGAAAACACAAAAAAATTAAATACTTTAATTTTTTTTTTAAAGAGTGAGGGTCGAGATTCGTTACCTATGTCTCCATATGCTGATCCTAGTGGCAATGGCATGTCCGGACCCCCCCAGAAATCCATCCCTGCATAAGGGTAGTCATCTATGGCAACAATCTGTCGTCACCACCATGGAAAAAAGTCAGCTGGATAGGGGTTGGCCACCCTATCACCCCCCAGTCTGCGCATCGCATCTGCCCAACGTCGTTGGGCCTGATCTCAAACCCCGTGGAGAGGAATATCCACTCTAGGGCTCAATCCTGGAACACGCTTGAAGAAAAGCGTGCTCAAAATGCTTCTGAACCCAAAGTTCCGTATCCTACTTGCCTTACACTCACTGAGCTGGTGTTTCATGTTGCTCAGTAGTGAAGTGCTCCAGTCATAGATGGTCGGTGTCATACACTCCACCGCATAGAACATCAGTAGCCAAGAGGCCTGATGGAGTGATGATAAGCCTGCTATCCTGCCCAGCGTCAGTAGTATGGCCTTTAGGCCGAGCACCTGTATAGCGTTGGTGGGAACTTGACTCCCCACCTTCTCAGTATCTGGGTAGCAGTACATAGCTATGTACTCATCGATAGTAAGCCCGTGACCTCCACCACCTTGAGAACGAAGGTTCACCACCTCCCCTCGTCTAAATAGACCTATGATAAAGTAGATATCCTCCACCTCAATGGTGAGGGACATATCGTCTATCCGGAAGGACTCTGAGTCTGGATCCCAATAGTCTACCAGCATCTGTAGCAGTCCTGGTTTGGCCCTCAAGCCACCTAGGCACCAAAACTTGTATAGTCCGCACCTTCTTAGAGCTTTTTGAGCCATTATGTCGGCCCTTACTGCTTCCTCTACTTCACCATGCTCACGTTCTCTCCACTCTAGCACCATCCTGCATGAGAAATTGACCAAATGTCCATTAGATTCTTGTAAAACCTCTTGCGCGGCGTCATACGTGGCTGTTTTGCAAACATCCACATATGTACATGGTTTCCAGCCCCTTTTCCACGTATATCCATCCCTATACACGGAAAAATCCTCAATACCCATGTGGGCCGCAGCGCTCATGTAGAATTGGCCTTAAAAACCTCATTTGACCATGAAAACTTGTAAAAATTGTATTGAAATGCAAGCTGAGAGCATGAGTAAATACCTGGAAGAAATGGTTGTGAATTCCGCCGGCTGGATCTCCTAGAATTTGCAGTGGAAAATCAGAGCTCCAATGGGTAAAAGTTTCAAATGATTTCTATTACGGAGAGAAATTCCTATGGCTTGGGGTACCACAATAGACAACTAGACTCCAGAAATCAATCTTTCCCAATATGCAATAGAAATAAAATGTCTAACACTAAAGGATCGAACCTCATACCTTATTCCGGACGGTTGAAGTAGATCCCCGTTGACCTTCCCAATCTTCGGCTTGAATTGATATAATACTTCCTCAACAATAAGTAAACAATACGAGCATACTATATTTCATGGTGTTAGATCTAATCTAGCATATATAATCAATAATGTAAAAGCATTTGACATATTCCAATGGATACAATATTCATTCAAATACACATTACTAGACAGGAAAATATATTTCTATTAATATCAATAAGAGATTACAAGTGACAACCTCTGACGGCACGTCTATGAACCGGAGAAACTGAATCCCCCACTTGGGCCTCCACCACCTCAATCCTCCATCACTCAGATAGCAAGCTCACTAGCAAAAGGAAAGCTTGGGAAGAACACAACAGTGCTCCAAGGGACAAAGGGATGCAGACTCAAGCATAAGTTCTGGCAACAATGGACTATAGTTTCGTTACTCTCAATTCTCTCTTCTGCTTTCAATGTCTCAAGGGGTTCCTTATATAGCTTTTCAAAGGGATACTGAAAGGTCGAATTCGTGCGATCTCAAGGCATATGGAAGGCCAGGAGTCATATGAGTCAGATCCAAGTCAAGGAATGCTCGAAAAGGATTTGGATTATTCATACATCCCGATGTACGCGACTATAGGGGGAATATCCGCGTATGTATGCTGTTATCAGGGAAAAAGCCACGTATATCACTTTTCTTATGTTTTCAGGGATGATCAAGGACACATCAAAAGGCAAAAAGTGGTCCATAGGGGCTAATGAGTCTGCAGTGGGACAGGGGAAGGCCATACAATGTGTGATTCACCTAGTGTGGTGAAATCCGCTATAACAAAAGGGTGACTAAACCTTGTTGGTAGGCCCTATAATTTTCTGATATTTCACTCATAAGTCAGGCTTAATGGGGGGTATTATAATAATCAACCCATAGTTAGCTACCTTAGACATTAATTAATCCATTTTTGTCTTATTTGCCTAGTTTCCATATTCCACCTTATCCAAGTTGTCCTCCACATGTCCAAAGTGGTCAAAATTACTAAATTTGAGTCATGGAGCACTTGGGAAACCACTTGGAATCAAATCTGCTTTATTCCTAGCCTTCCTAGCGCATGTCTGCTTTTTTTGCTTTATTGCCTGCTTTTGCTGAGGTTTAAGGAAATTGGGAAAGTTTGACTAGGTGAAGTTAACTTGTTTTTTGTCCTCATCATCCTCCACTCTTTTCTCCTAAGAAAAACATGTATGAGTTTTCCTTCCATCATCTATTAGCTTGCCTAATTTATTTTTCCAATTCGTGAGCTCCTAGACAGATTTGGATACCACTTTATGCACCTATGGGGGATTTTCTTAGATTTAGTAAGCCTGCTTTTGACCAAATTCGAATGGCATCCTTATGCATTCAAATCTCTCATGTAATTATTTATTGTGGCATCCTATGACTTCACAGGGTTATCTATTGTACACTTATTCAATACAGATTAGTGTTCAACTCCATATTCAGTCTCCTTTGTGTGTAATTTGCATGTGTAATTGGCAATTTTTGTGAGTGTAATTGTTCTAATACCTGGGTTCAATTTCCACAGAACTAAGAAATTTCTACTATAATCCACTAAAAGTATATTATCATCGAAAAAGTCAGCAAACTTATATGAAGAATCAACACGAGCTTCATTTATATCCTTTTTCATATAAAAATCTGAAAATGATGAAGAAAATTGTCTTAAAACTGAATGATACCTACATTCTTCTTCCTATTCATAAGCTTGTATATCTTCAACATGAGCTTATCTCGAAGCATTTTGCAAGCTCAGATGTTCTCCTCCACTCCTTTTTCATCCTCAAACAATTGTCTTAAAGATGATTATTTCCTTTCTAACAGGAAAATGACAAGATCTGAATGTTGAGCCATAACATAATATACCATAGCAAGTTTTTCCGAAGGTCTAATCTCCAGAGGCATACTGATATAAAAAATTTGAAGCCTCTAATTAAATTTAGTAATTTACTCGTCATTCTCCCTTTTCAAACTATAAAATTCAGAAAGAAATTGATCATAAGATTTATTCTTACCCCAATACTTCAAAAAGACATAATGTAACTCTTCCCACGATCCAATTGAATCAGCTTTTAAATTTTGAAACCAAAACCTAGCATCTCTAGCAAAGGATTTTGAAAATAACCTCATGACAACATCCTCATGCATGGTTTCAAAATTATCCATGAAATTATGAAAAGATTCTAAATGCTTCTCTACTGTAATATGGTCTTTTCTAGTAAAATGGGGAAGATATTCAACAAAGTAGGAAGGGTAAGGATGTAAGAAAGATGGTAGCCTAAGAGGTTTAAACATTTTCTGTCTGAGTCTAAACTAAAAATATGTGAGTTGAAAATGAGGTTCAACAAGCTGTTTGTAAGTTTCAGTAGTGATGGTAGAGGGTAATAAATCAGCTTTATTCCTTACAAGATGGCTAGAATAATCAGGTTCAAGAGATATAGGTATATGTATATCATGTTGCACATGTATTTCAAATTAAGGAATAGGATCAACATCAATAAAACAAGAAGAATGCAGACTTTCTTCTTCCAAAGAGGGATATGTACTTGAAGGTTTATGATCATTGAAATAGACAAAAAAAATAATAATTCTTTTGACATGCAATGGGAAAGACAGGAAAGAACTAATGAATAAGAACAAAACCTCATGGAGGAAATTAACAAGCTGATACCCAGTCTTTCCATTTGGCTTCTTCATTTTTCTATCAACAAAATTCTCCTTGTAGTGGAATCTTTAATTGTGGAGTCGTCGGTGAAAAATTGTAGTCTAAAATATTTTCTCGCTTTGTTCACCTCTCAAAATCAGATGAATAATGATATCCTAGGGAAGATATACTTCATATTCGTCCCCGAAAATGGCGCCAAAGATGTTAGTTCCAGAAATTGTTCTTAGACTACTAAAGAACAAGCCAAGACAATCTCATAAAATAAAATTAAGTAAAATAGGTTTTTAGGGTTTTGGTTTAAAAAACTTCATGAGCAAGGAGGAAATAATCATCCACTAGCTAATACAGAAATGAATCATCCAAGTTGGATAAACTAGGGATCAAACACATCCTAATAAGCCATAAACATTGCACATGAAATACTAATTCCACCCATAGGCTACAAGAATTTACATGAATAAACCTTTAAACAGGAAATGAAATTATATACTGAGCAATCAACCAGATCAAAAATGAAAATTCATGATAGGTAAAAGGGCTTATCAATTTATATACAATCAATAACATTCATCCACTTACATAAGAGTTATAAATGCTAGCTTGAGAAATCAAAGCTCCAAAAGTTTCTCCTTGAGTGAAAAATCCCCCCAAAAACTATATGTTTGTCTTCCTTTTATCATTACAAAAGTAAAGTAGTTCCATAACTACCTTCTAGGTCGAAATTTGAAATAGTTACATCAATTGGTTACATGAAAAATCAAAATCTTTAAAGACAATTAACCAAAAAATAACAAATCGGATTTGGGGAAATTTGGTGAATTTCTGAAAATTTGGGTCTCAAAGACGTCTTCATATCTCTCGATCTGGGACACCTGTGCAAAAAATGAAAGGATTTTTTAAATGAGTATGTTATGAACAAAAGCATCTCTTGGTTGTTCAAAATTCCCTTTCAATCGATTGGAATACGTGCTGCACATTTGTGACTAAAACAGGAAATTATTAAATAATTCAAACCCTACAAATGGGCCACAAAGATGAATTTTAATCTCTCCAATGATAAGAGCTGTTGCAAAACGGAGAGACATTTTTGTGAATGAGTCTATTGTAGACAAAAACCTCTTTTGGTTTTCCTGAATTCATTTCCATCTCCTCGTAATATGCTCCCAATGACAATGATAAAAACAGGAAAAACAAAGCTGCTACAAGAATCTCCTCATGAAAATATTTGACAAAGGACTAAAAAATGAGCGTTAGATTATAAATCAAAACTTGGAATAAACTTTATTATAGATTTTTGAAAGCTTAAAGATGTACATATTAACTAATAATCCCGAAAGACAAACCTTAAAACTAAAATAATGAAATAATTCAACCATGAAAAGCATTAAATCCAACCAGAATGATTGATTGTCAAAAATTCTTAAAATCAACATAAAATATAAAATCATTTTAAACCAATGGTTTAAAATTAGGACAAAAAGAATAGATCTAGTTATAACACTAAGTATGGGAATCGTCGACCGTCATCGAAACTTAGTGGATGCAGGAGCCACAGTTTCGGCGGAGATTAGCTAAAAGCCGCCGAAATGCCAACCCAACTTAGTCGAAGAAACACCTGATATGGGATTTCGGCATGACTGAGGACTAGTTGAGCGGATCGACAAAAAATAGATGAAGGAACCACCGAAACATCGTCACCATCGGAAGAATTTAGCCGATAAAAGACCCGCCAAGCGGCAAGAAATAGAAGTTTTGGAAAATTCTAAGTATCGGACCCTCAACTCATCGGGGAACTTAGTCTGATGAAGCTCCAATGACTAGCTAAGGGAATAGCCGCAGTGTCAGTGGGAAATAGATGAGGAAATAAGCTGACGAAGTGTCACAGGAAGGGGAAAAAAAAAAATTTGCTGAGGTTGTTCTGAGTGTCGAGGCTATTGGCGATCAATGCATGTTAGTGGATGAGCCCGTCGATGAGTCAGGAGAAATTATTAATATTGAGCATCAATGGAAGTCAGAAATGTTTAGTCAATTGGGATTCCACCATTGCGGCTACCTAAAAGACTAAATTCCCAACAACACAGCCGTTAGTGCTTCCGACCGCCGATCAGAGAATTATAGTTGAAGAGATCGTCGATCAGAAGGGATTAACGGTTGGTGAACCACCGTTGCGAAAACCTAGAGAACTAGCCATCCAATGAATAGAGGATCCGATCTTCGATGCCATAGTGGCTAGTGTACTCGATTGTCAATACACCGCAGTCCTCAACATCATTGATAAATGATAAAGGGCTCAAAAGCTTAGACGGATGGGGATCCAAAATGACGGAAATGTTAGCTGTTTGACCGTCGATGAACAGTCCTTGGCATCGCCAATGCAGATCGAAAGCTTAGACCACTACAGGTCCGACACGCTGGAAGGAAATAGGTGAACAAATCTCCAATGGGAAGCAGAGGAAATTAGACGTTTTGATCACCGAAATGTCGAAAAGATAGTGGGGAAGAGACCTGATAGGAAGAAAGAAAAAAAAGAATTTTTGGGTTTTTCGAAGTGGGTTTTTCAAGCAGTTTTCAAATGTTTTTCAATGGAATTTTCAACAGTTCCAAGGATAAAAAGGAAGAAGAATGCTAGATGACAGAAGTTGGCACTTCAGACCAAAATACAGTTGTGTGTTTTGCCTATATTTGATGAAAATCATCATGTTAGAAGTGGTGTGGTTTCTCACACCTGAAGTCAGAATTAAGCATGTGGATAGGCGTTGGAAAGCTTATCCAGCAGGGAAAAAGGGGGAATCCCCAGAGTTCAAATGTGGTGATGCAAAGTACTAGTGGCTGTCAGTATGGAGAAACTAGCTGTTGTGTGGAAGAGGAGTTCCATGAAAAGATGGAGGATTTGAAAAGGGAAAATTCCTTAAACCCTGCCTTGCTAATTATAATTACATTTATAAGTTTTAAAAATCAAATGTATGAGGATATGCCATGCATGCATAGGATATTACATGTTGGTAAGAGTAGTGAGAATTATACATTTATAATGAACCACTAATGGTAATTATTGCATTGGTGTTGGCATTAGTGGAGAAACCAATGACAACCTGGACATGGTTGAATATGTTGCTGATGCTGATGAATGTGACCAGCAACCCTACGAAGAAAGGGATAAGGCAACAAGTCCAGAATCAAAAGTTGGTGAGCAAATTATTCAATCTCCTGCAAAGGACCAGCCAAACTGGTAATCTCAAGGGTGTAAGTAGGACCCATGAAGGTAAGAGTTTAATTATGGCAATTGCTTGGAGTGGTAAAAGCAAGAGGTCTCATACCGTGTGGGTATTTGAATTTTATACTGCATTCATAAAGAAATGTGTCATGCCTGTATTATGTTGGTATGAGCTTAGTATCCCAAGGAAAGTAAGCACTGATAATCTTGATTATAGTCATCCATCCTCTATGAAGTAGTCATGCTTGGGCCATGTGTGGTATGATTGAATGCATAGTATTCCTGAATCGATGCAACGTAGCATTGAGTGGGTATGCATTAAAAGATTTTATAAATCTTGCAGTTATGCATTGAATGGATGCATATGAAAAGTATGAGTAAATATTGTAGATATGCATACATAAGTATGGGTGCAAATGTCGTGATACAATGAATGAATGCATAGAGATAGTGCATGAGTTATTATGAATAACCAATGCCTGAAATTATGAATTGATGACAATTCTGGAACCATTTCGAGAGTTGTTATGAATGCAGGATGGTAAATGCATGAATAGGGTAGTTAGGATCAATTGGCTGCTGGAAATGCTCTATGGAAGGGAAAAGTGGTACAAATGATATGCTTGTGAAGTAAGAAGTATCTAAACCTTTCATTTAAATTACATAATCGGAGGGGATTGTACCCTATAATTTAAAGTATGATAATGATTGCATGAAGTAAACAAGTTTTGGTAGCTGCATGAAGTTAACAGCTGGAAGTATTTGAATTTTATAAATTCTGAAAATGCTTCAGTGATGGTTGAAGCAATGAAAATAGTTTGTATGCATGATGGGTTTTTAAATTTGAATTGTGGGTTTCGGATTTAAGAAATTGCTGACAACTACTAATCACTATTGGCTTGCATAAGATTGTGTCAGGAGGACTCATTGTAAGTGGGTATTCATGTGATGCCAATAAGCATAAAATTATAATGGGCATAGTGGTGCTGCTTACAAGAGACCCACAATTGAGGATCACCTCATTGCCAAGCAAATCAATTTTTGTAGTAGACCAAGTTGCAAATTCATATTGAATTTAATTACTAATGCCATTGCTTGGTTATAGAACAATCAAATTTGGATTGTATTAGTATATGTTGATTGACAGTTTGGCTACTTGATGAATGTGCCAGGGGTACACGCTGCAGGAAGATCGTGTGTGATGGCCTGCATGAGCCAAACTTCATGGGAAGGTTTTCCCTTAACTTGGAAATGGGTTTTGGGTGAAACTCCATTGGACATTTTGGAAATGTCCCATCTACACTGCATGTTTGGTAAGCAACATGGGTGAGATGGTATAGATTATGTCAGTAAGACATGTGTGGATATGGAATGTGAAAGGAGTTTGGATGGCAAACCGAGGGACTGTTAAATAAGAGAAGGGAGCCCCCATTCCTCCTTAACGAAGGAATACTGCATCGGCAAATGGATAAGTGTTTTGTGACCCTAGCTAAGAATATGCATGTCAAATAAATAAAATACCCTATGCAGAGCATGTTTTGATTTTATTTCCATTATGACCAATTGTTTGAGTATGAATAGGGCCCACATGGCACACACTGAAAAAGGGTGCACACTTTTCTAATGTTGGATCATAAAAGGGTTTTTCAATATTGATTACACCCTAGGAAGTGGATGCGCTCCTGGTCTCTCAATACTGGATACTGAATGATGTGAAATATGATTACCATTTTAGAGAAATAACACTAACAAATATGCTTATATTTCTTATGTTGTCAGGCTAAATAGATGTAGTCTAGTATTGCACACTAAATGGACAATGGCTTGAGCTCACCCTACCTTCTACTAAAGAGCATAGAGAAGGAGACATTCCTAAGGGACTGTCAACTCAGTGAAGGGAGTGGTCTCTTGGTGCCCTGAAAGTTCAAGTAAATAATTGAATATGGGACAGATCTGTAAAATATTGAAATTTTGGATCTGCAAATTGTATATGTGTTTTTATGTATTGGAACACCAAGGATGGTGTTATTCCAAGGGGGAGGGGATTGTAATGCCCCGTTTTTTACCATGGTTACATTAAAAAGATACATGATGTATTTATTGTAATTAATCGTGGTGTGGAGCTAAAGGAAAAATCCCCACCATCGATTTGGTCATGTATGTTTCGGCAATAGGGATCGTTGTTGATGGTATATCATGCTATCTAGCATATTATGGTTTTAGCATCATGTAAATATGCACATCAATTAAAATAAACCTACAGCCAGCTACACCGGTGCAACATTGAATGAAAAGGGCATTAGTCCTAAGGTTAAGGGGGGGTTGTCTAAATCGTGGGAGCCATTGGGAGTTTCCATGTGTCGAAGACCCACGAAACTTCTGTTGTTTGATTAGTTGGAAGAACCTATGGCTGGGAAGTGGTGGGTGGCAGGACTTCCAGTCTTTTCCCCACGTACACTCAACCAGCAAGCTTTCTCTTCCTCATGCAGAGGGTAGGGGGACAGTCACCACTCTCTCCACTCTACCATGCTCCCACTTCCTCGTGGTTTTTTTCTTGACCATCTCACACATGCAAGGGTGGGTCGATTCTCCCTTCTCTCGTCGATTACTGGTATCCGTGGTTTTTCACTGTGAGAGGGGCTATGTTCTTTCCCTGGCCTATGAAGAGGATCAATTTCCCCTTTGTATTATCAGATTATGTGCATGTGTGCTGCCCTCATGGATTTGAGGTCTGCATACCTATTTTTATCCTACCCAGGATTGAGAATCAGACTTCTCCTCCATTGTCGACTATGTAGGTGTTTCGTGGCTTCATTGTTCAGAATGGGCTATTGTTTCCCCATGTTGGTTGACTGTGTCTGCCCTTAAGTTTTGGGGGTCTACGTATGTGTTTCCTCGGTCCAGGATGAGAATTAGACCTTTTCATCTCCATGTGGGATATGCTGTGAGTTTGTGTTTCTCCCGTTGCTGCAGTGGTAAAAGCGTGGCTGTTGTCTTCCCCTGGTTTTTTTGTTGCTGTGTATGCAAGCACCTTTTTGGGTTTATATCGAGTTTTTTTGGCCACATTAGGGCCAAGAACAAATTTGAGTCATCTTGTTGACTTGAGCTGTGTTCACCTTGTTATTTGGGGTTGTCACCCTATTGTATTTATCTCCTCACAGAGCTGTGGGTTGTTTGTTTTACTGCGGTATGCAGTGGTTGGTCTTCGAACTATTGAGAGCAAGATTAGAGGCTGGGTATGCTTGAGAAAACTTTTGTTTGGATCCACTCAGACAGAGTTAGACTACTAGATTTCTTCTCCACAACCCTTGAATAGTATTGGGAAGGGAATTCAGGGCCTCAGAGACTGTGAAGCAAAGAAATAACTGATTCCTGTTGATGGGTGTGTGGATGTCTTAGAAGTCAGGTTAAATCTAGTGTAGGCATCCTTATCTCTCCATTGATTCCACCAGCTTAGTATTTAGCCTTTCCTAGCTCGTTGACGGCCTGATAAACCCTACTATGTGGGTTTGGCTGATTTGTGTACCTTGGCTATGTGTAAGCTTGCTTTGACCCTTATTCCTTGAGGAACCATGCCCAGCTAGGGGGTGAGAGTGTTTCTAAGAGATTGATGAGCATGCTAGCCTATGGTTGGGTGGAACGTTGCAGCGACGTACCTGGTTGCGGGATGAATTCTGTTTAAGATGAGTATTCTTGACTATTCCATTTCTCCATTTATATTTACTGATTAATGAATATGATGAACATGTGGTATGCTTGAATGAATGTATGTTTAATTCTGCTATGTATATGAAGGATTATGCATCTTAGTATGTTTTATGTCTTAAGCTTTATATTTCAGCATTATATACATGTTTATGTTCATGGGGCTATTTGCCCAGAGTCTTTTGATGGTTTGGTAGTGTCCTCCTCATCGGTCAGAGGGTCAGGGATGTTACATTGTTTGTGCTTGAATTTATCATCTTGTACCCTTTTGAATCTTTAGAGTAACCAACAAATAGGCACTCTTGGCTTTGGGGCTGCAAATCCTTCCTCTTTTCTGTTGGAATTCTATCCCAAGCCCTTGAGCCAAAAATCCTGAAATGGGTCACATCTGGCTTGTTCCCACTCCAAGGTTCGAAAGGAGTCATACCATCAAGCTGTTTATGAGGCACCCTATTATGAATATAGGATGCATAGTTTATAGCCTCAGCCCAAAACTTTGGTGGCAAAGTCTTAGCCTCCATCATACAGGTTTCCATCTCCTTCAGTGATTTGTTCTTTCTCTCAGCAATGCCATTTTGTTGTGGTGTGTAAGGGATTGAATGCTACATCAGAATACCTGCATCTTCACAATATTGAATGAATTCAGACTTGACATACTCACCACCATTGTCAGATCTGAGGATCTTGAGTCTCCTCCCAGACCGGTTTTCACCAAAGCCTTAAAGACTTTGAAGAGGCCAAAAACTTCAAACTTATGCTTCAGGAAGTAAACCCAACAATACCTGGAAAATTCATCTATGAAGGTCAATACATATTTGGCTTGACTCATTGACATATGAGTAAATGGACCAGCAACATAATTGTGGATCAACTCAAGAGGTGCAGAGGTTCTCTCGTGACTAGCTCTCTCAAATTTATGCTCTGGGTGTTTTCCTAGGATACAACCTTGACATACTCCCATGGAAAATTTAATCTTTGGTAACCCTATGACCATTTCTTTTTCACTTACATTAGAAATATACTTATAGTTAAGATGTCCAAATCTTTCATTCCAAAACTTGCTTGCCTCATTAGCATGAATCAGAAGAGCAGAGGGGTTTGAGTAGGGCAGAAAATGTGAAAACATGTATGCCTTCGAAGTGTGATCTACAACTCCTTTTGCAATGAATTTCCCATTCAAGATCTTTGTGATCTCAACATAATCAGGGGAGAATATGACCTTCTTTGGAGACCCTGTGTGGGTCATTTGATACACTGACAAGAGGTTAGAGGCAAGACCTGGAACATACAATACATTACTGAACTTACCATGGTCAAGATCAATCCTTCCTTTGCCCAAACTGTTAGTGAGAGAGTCATCTCCCAGCACTATTGGTGGACCTTTCGACATGTCAAGAGAGGAGAATTCCTCCTTGCTCAAAACCATATGTATTAAAGCTCCAGAGTCTATGATGAAGCTAAGTGAGCTTGATGTGCCAACAACCAATGCATGTACTCTCTCTCTGTCCTCTGAATTTGCTCCTCCTTCCCTCTTCTTTGAGCAATTAGGAAGGGAGATGTTATTCTTCTCTAGGAGTTGGGTCAACATGTTAATTTTCTTATTCATGCATGAGCTTTCAGGATGATATCCCTTACCACAGTATGCACACTTGCTAATTTCTCCTTTGTTCTTCTTCTTCTGGGAGTTCTTCCTGGAGCCTTGGGGCTCCTCTTGAGACTTGTTCCTGTCACTCTTTTGCTCAGGTGGCTTCTTAGATTTATTCTTTCCTTTTGAATCCATCCTTGAATCTCTAGCAACCAAATCTTGGTCTTTGGAAGGTTTAATGGTGCCCATCATCACCAATTTATCATGTTCTTGTGTGAGGGATTCCATGAAATCTGGAAGCTTAGGCATCTTCCAGGATCGAGCTGTCAACTTGGTGGCATGGAAGGTCAAAACAAACACTGAATAGTCAGGGCCAAGCTTCGAAAGTATGTCCAAAACTAGTTTCTCCTCCTTTTCAATTCCACACTGTTTTAGCTGCAAAACAAGGGATTTAAACTTGGAAAAATAGAGTTGCAGGGATTCGAAGCTGCTGGGACTCAAAGAGATCAATTCATTCTCAATTTGATGTCCTCTCATCTCATCTATCTTACCAAAAATCTCTATAAGCTTCTCCCACACTTCATTAGGTGATGTCAATCCATCAAGATGGAAAAGGAGGTCTCTGGATATGCTCAGACACAAGAGACCATAGGCCTCATCCCTCCTATTGTGCCATTTAATCTTCTCTGCAGCTACATTGGGCTCTGCCTCAGTTTCCATAGTCACCCTATAGATACCCTTCTCTCTCAATAGTATCTCCATCTCTACTTTCCATTCAAAGAAATTAAATGGAGTCAATATGATCTTCTGAGATTGATCCATATCTCTGAACTATGCCCTTCAACCAGCCGAATGCTCCCAGTCAAGATGTCAAACATGCAATAGAAATATGGAAGGAGATAAATCAATATACAAAGGCTCTGATACCATGTGGAAATTGAACCCAAGTTATAGAACAATTGCACTCACAAAATTGCTAATCAAACCTGGAAATTTACACACAAAGGAGACTGAAATTGGAGCATAACACTAATGTGTATTGAATAAGTGTACAATAACCAAAATTATGAAGTCATAGGATGATGAAATATATAATTACATGATATATTTGAATGCATAAGGATGCCATTCGAAATAGTCAAAAGAAGGCTTACTAAATCTAGTCAAATCCCCCATAGGTGCATAAAGCAGTTTCCAAATCTACCTAGGAGCTCACGAATTGGAAAAGTCAAGTAGGAAATATAATAGGTGATGGAAAGACAACTCATACATTCTTTTATTAGGAGAAAATAATGGAGGATGATGAGGGAAAAAAACAAGTCAACTGCACCTAGTCTTACTTTCCCTTTTTCCCATAAATCTCAATAAAGCAGGCAACAAAGCAAAAAAAGAAGATATGCACTAGGGAGGATCTGGAATAAAGCAGAATTGCTAAATATGGTTTCTAGGAGGTTTCCCAAGTGCTCCATGACTTATTTTTAGCAAGTTTGACTTCTAGGACATGTGGAAGACAACTTACATAGAGTGGAATATTGGAAACTAGGAAAATAAGACAAAAATGGATTAATTAATGTCTAAGGTAGCTAACTATGGGTTTATTACTCTAACATTAGTGCTCTTTAGGGTGTGCATAATATATTCACTAGCCACTCTTATCTTATTGTGAGGTTCCACACTAGGTTTATAAAGCACATTCTACGTCTCTTCCACTCCTAAGTATTGTATATATCTCAGACAAAAATGAGGGTGCACATCACAACAAACCATAAGGAGACACAACAACACAGGCTTCACTCTGATACAAAAAGTAATAGGGTCTCATAACACTCTGTAGTTTAGGATAAAACTGCAACACTCCAACCATGGTCTTGACAAAGGAAAAATACTTGCATAAATGCGTAGAATCACCTGCTAGCTCTCACTATGTCTATCAGATCATGAAACATGATGAAATCATGGGTGAATGTTCATGAAACGAAACCCCCCCTAGTGAATGAAGGATGGATGATCAAAACATCCACCCCGCCAGCTCCCCAAAACGCGAGGGAAGATGAAATGTGAATGCATGAGGGAATGGGCATACGTTTTTGGGTGTTTTATTTCCCATACAGTCAAAACATGTTTTTTAAGAATGGGTGCTCTACCCAATTCAAATTTTTTCCCATACTCTTCCCATTCCGATGCAATAACTACCTCAACCAAATTCTGGCCGAAATAAATGATTGTGGAAAAATACAAGAAATGGGTGGTTGAGAGCTTATGGGTTTTTCCCTTGACATTTGGATTTTCCCCATTGGCTCAAGGTTAAACATTCCCCCTCCCTATTCCTTAGGAAATTATGCTCCCGTTTCATTATTTGTTGCATTGACATAGCTGGTTGTGGGTTAATTAAATTTCATATTTATAGGATGTCTCAATCATATTGTTTCTAGCTAGCACAAAATACCATCGGCATTGATTTTAATCGCCAAAACATAAAACACTAAATCAATGGTGGGGATTTTTCATTTAGCTCCACACCATGATTAATTACAATATTTACATCATATACATTTAATGCGAACGGGGTTAAAACTGGGGTGTTAGATTCCCCTCCCCCATCAATAGCACTGTCCTTAGTGCTTTACAAAGATTTAACTATTGCTACACTAACACCGCCATCAGTGATCTACAAAATTGAACCAAAAATGGATGTGCCAATCACATGGAATCCTCCAATTCCCACATAGCCTCTTCAGGACGGCAGTGCTTCCTTTTCAAATCTTTCCAATGGCACGATTTGGAAGTCTTCCAAGTCCTTGCTTGCATGCATCGGCACATACCATAGGATCTTTTTCTGGTCTTGGAGAATCCTTCTCCTCATCTTGGAATATTTCCAACATCTTTGGAAACCAGCAATACCTATGCTCAAGGAATGAGTCAATTCCCATGTCAGTATTCACAAGATTTTTTCAAAATCATAGATGAATCACATGCACATGTATATTGATATAATATCAACAAAAAGTTTCCAAGTGAACCAAATACTCATCTGCATAAGTGTCTTCTTTTGGTTCCACAAGTGTTTGACTGGGATTTATACAATCACGGCACTCAAAACCCTTCCCCACCCCACACATGGGTGTGCATTAAATGGTAGCCAAATTTCTACAAGCTTCGGATTACCTGAAAATACCTCTCAACCGAGTTCTGATAGCTCCATTCTTGAGCCCAAAACCTCTTCGGGTTCTTCAATAGTAGTTTTATTCAAAATAACTCACCTCCTATAGGTGCTTACTAAGCTCAAGTGATTCCCTTCCAAACACCACAATGAATTTAATTCAATTGTTAGATCCATTCCTATAGGATGCAATCTATAAACACATATTTCATTAAATTTGTAATTATTTAGTGGATCTAGAATTTAGAACTTCCGCTAGATTGAGTTCTTTCAAAATGAGGAAAGTCATAGAATTTGAATCCTTACATAATGTCTAGTAATATTATTTATAGTTTGTATTTAATGTTAAGTTGATTAAATTATTTTATGACATAATGCCAACATTGTATTTGTTACTACACCAATTAGAAATATTGTTGTAGTAATTATTTGTGGCTTTGTTGAGTATGTTGTTTTATTTTTGGAAGTTCGCACTACTTATAATCAAAACAAGAAAATATTTTATGACTTTAAAGTCTAAGTTTTACCCTAGTAATGATTAAAATAAATTATGAATTAAAATAACAACATAATTTATTATTGTTGTTGTTGGTAGTGGTAGTGGTAGTGTATTAAAAACTAAGTTGATGAATGTTTACTTTATGAATTATAGATTAATGTGAGAAATTTCTTACCTAGAAATTTATTTAATGATATTGATGTTAGTAAAGCCTCCCTTATTTATTAATATTATTTATTTTAACAATCAAAATTAATTATGAACTAGAATAGCATTAGTGCAATACAGTTTGACTTTTTTCATATACAAGAGGAAAGGGGGAAAACCAACTTAACTAATTATTGCAAGTGTTCATTATTTATTTATGAAGTATTTGAACAATGTGTTTAATTGAAAAGAGCATATTTTTATTGAAATATAGATACCTTACAATATTTATATTATCAATAAGATTTAAAACATGTATTAATTTATGTTAGTGCACGGAGGAATCGAACCACCATCGTCCTGCTTGGAATGCAGGTGCTCTTCCATTGAGCTAGCACCCTTTACAACATGAGGGGAGAGGGATTGTGTTAACACCTAGATTACACATTTCTAATCCTCTGTGACAAAGAAAAATGATGTTTTATTCAGAGAGGAAGTCTAGAAGATGTTTTAAGGTTCATTATTGAATATGATTATGCACATTTGATATAGTGACATGTTGAGTTTATGTAAAAAACAAATTGAAAAGTTAAAAATTGAATGGTGTTATCTAATTCACATAAAGTACCATCACATGAATTAACATAGAAGTTGAACCAAAATTTTCATATTAGTAAATAATATAAAATTGCTCAAAAAAAGGCTTGAAGAGAATACTTGATATACAACAAACATTTAAAAGTGTTTCTTCTTGTATATTAATAACTAGTTCAAAGAGAAAATTACATTCATGAATCATCTCCACATAATCTCTTTATATTCAGTCAAGAAAATCAATTACAACTTGTACACCACATTTATTTATCGTGGTCTTCCTGCAATATTCTTTCTTTTGCATCCATGCCCAAACTATGGTATTAAATGGAATAGATCCAAGTCATGTGTCATCAAGGTTTGGTACCCAATATTGTTCTAAAATTTTCCTTTGTATTTCCCTGAACTAGGCTTCCATCAATCAACCTTTACATGAAGAGTCTCACTTTCATCATTCTGGAAGATATATGAGGTGGTTTTTACCATCCAAATCGTCTCTCCTTCATCCTTACTTCATGATCTAACTACCAACACCTTTACTTTCTCAAATTCAATCATAGGATTGAATCTTGGCTTTAGCTTGTTGCACCTGGGTCGAACATATAGAAGTTCATCCGTCACATTATCAAATTCTCCATCCATAATACTTATATTACATGCAGTGCATTACGATCAGCATTAAATCTCACATGGATTAAATTGTCTTTATCATGCAAAGTATTTGATGATAATGTCTAACATGAATTAAATCTAACATGATGTTATCACTTAATGATTGATTTTATGGATTAAGTTATGTGAAATATTTTCAGTCCACAATGAATTTTTCATGGTTCCCGTAACAAACATGGGTGGAGTGTCCACTCAAAATGTTGGTCTGAAAAATGTTCACACAGTTTAATCCAGAAAATCAATCACAATGATGACAAATTGATAAAACCTGCATGCTCAAAATGTTAGTACTGTATTTTTTGAGTATAAGTTAATATACTAGTACAAAGTTGGCACCACTTTAAAGTCTACACGAGAAAATATAATTATGAATTTGAATGCAACATAGTAGTACAATTAAATTTATATCAACTATAATAATGAATAATAGGAAAAACTCACTTCAAACCTTATTGCAAGTGCCTTACATTTATTCACAAAGCAATTATATAAGATATTTTAAGGTGCATTCGCATAAAGTATCATCACATGAATTAACATTGAAGTTGAACCAAAAGTTTCATATATGTAGAAAATAATATAAAATTCCTCAAAAGGTAGCTTGAAGAGAATATTTGATATACTACAAACATTGAAAACTTTTTCTTCATGTATATTAATTAGTCATTCAAAAAGAAAAATTACATTCATGAATCATCTCCACCTAATCTCCTTATATTTTCTCAAGCATATCAAGTACAACTTCAGGATGAAGATTTCTATAGTTAATCATAATGACAAAGAGAGTTTATGGAATTAAATTGTGTGTATTGAAACGTCCCTATGTTTCAAGTGGACACTCCACCAATCATCAGGGGAACAAAATGAAAAGCTCAAAATAGTATTGAAGAGAGTGAGAAAAAGCTAATAATAAATAAGGAAAGGATTGTGTACATGCATTAATGAATATAATTATGCACATTTGATATAGTGAGATGTTGTGTCAATCTAAAAGACAAATTGAAAAGTTAAAATTTGAATGGTATTATCTAATTCGCATAAAGTATCATCACATAAATTAACATTGAACTTGAAGTGAAATTTCATATATGCAGTAAATAATATAAAATTCCTCAAAAAGTAGCTTGAAGAGTATTTATTATAGTACAAACATTGAAAAATGTTTCTTCATGTATACTAAAAGTCATTCAAAAAGCAAAGTTACATTCATGTATCATCACCACCTAATCTCCTTATATCTGCTCAAGCAAATCAAGTACAGCTTGTACATCACATTTATTTATCTTTGTATTCTTGCAATCTTCTTTATTTGGCATCCATTCCCAAACTATGGTATTAATTGGAATAGATCCAAGTTCTGTGTCATCACGATTTGGTACCCAATATTGTTCTAAAACTTTTCCCTTGTATTTCCCTAAGCTAGGCTTCCACCAATCAATCTTTACATGAAGGGTCTCACTGTCATCATCCTGGAAGATATCTGAGGTGGATTTTGACATCCAAATCATCTCTCCTTCATCCTCATTTCCTGATCTAACAAGCAACATATTTCCTTTCTCAACATCAATTCCAGGATCGAATGTTGGCTTTGGCTTGTTGCACTTGGGTCCAACATATACCGGTTCATCTGTCACATTATCAAAATCCCCATCCATAATACTTGATATTGCATGGAGTGAATTACCATCAATGTTAACATTTTGCCTTGTCTTTGGCCAAAAATCATCAGAAGAAGAATCACTTTCATCCAAGCGTGTATGGTCATTGTAGATTCCATCTAATGCATCAAGAACTCTTTTCCAATAATCTAGTTTTTCATTCCATTCCTCTGTAACAATTGGTGAATTCTCATTGCCAATAGTCTCTTTCCACATTTTTATGTATGATGTTATTCCTTCCTTTAGTTCTTTTAAATATGCATCATTGTCTTTGGGACGTAAGAAATATGGCTTCCCTGTGGGAAATATAGGTCGACCTTCATCATCTATATTCCACAACTCCACTGGTTCTGACCACTCAATGTCTTTGATGGATTATTTATACCTCATAACTGGAACATCATTGAGTACAAGGAATTGGAATTACTGGACATTAAGATGTCCAACTAGTGCATTTTTCCCCTCCTTGATGTACCCATTAAGAAAACTTTTGAAGTCATACACTTTGTCAATAAGATTAGGTGGAAACACCCTTTTTTCTTCTATTGTGCGATATGTATCCATCATCTCAGGTAAAGAATATATATCTTTACTTCTCAAGTTGGAAGACATTCTTCCGTAGGTTCCATCTATGTCTTCATGGGTGTGCCCCACAAGCAAGAACCCAACCTCAATAGTGATGAAGACACCAAGTGTAGTTAATAGTGATAGAAACATGAAAACATAACGATTCTTATTATCACTAGCTGCATTGTCCAACTATAACAACAAATGTGGAGGAAGAGGTTTAAAATCAATATTTTGATTTGTTGAGCTTCCATTTAAAGATAGGAAAGCATCCTTGTACACTCTACATTTTGAGTAAATAGAGTTTTGAAGTAATGCATTTGAAAGTGTGTTTCTTGAACTTCCACTCTCATAAAGCAAATCACCATACATATCAAGGTGTGGGTCTTCAAGGTCCCTCAAGCACTTTTCAAGAGATGTAATGGTAAATTGTGATCCCATGTGTACAAATGGTAGGGAAAAATGACCAAAACCTCCTGTGCTATGCCCATGTGTTAGCATACCTGTCAATGACAAATTCAAGTTTGTTCCTCCAACAGATTTTGATTTGACACGTAATATTGGGATTGAAGTCTTTGTTTTGTCCATTTTATCATGGATAATGCTCAAGTATTCCTTTGGATACCACTCTGGCATAAGTCTGTGGGCATAGTAACAGTATCTTCCACATATAACAATCTTGTTATGTTTCTTTAGTCCAGCTCGTGACTTTTCTTCCAGCTCTTTTGTAGTCATTGTCTTCATCTGTGCTTTCAACACGATACATTCACTACATTTACTGAAGTTAGTGTTCTTTGAGAATGCCACATCTGGAAAATGAGTATTCCAAATCTTGCTCATTGTTGGTTGTGATATTGATGGAAAATTTAGCTCTTGAAGAACCTCGTTGATCTCTTTTAACAAAGAACTTTGGGTGTATGTTGATGGCAGCAATCTTAAAGGAGTAGATGTTCCATCTTCTTCAACTTGTCATGTTTGGCTCGGTGAAAAGTCTGAATTATCCATTATAAATTTGTGCAATATTTCTATGGCTGTCGCAGTATGTGCACATGGTTTTCATTTGTTGGTGTTACCATGAATTCCTTTGACATGTCCTTGTTGGAAATTATGTTGGTAATTATAGAAGGTGATTTGAGGAATATTATGTATCTTGTACCATTCTTTCTTACAAATAATATCTCCATTAAACCTCATGTCCTTTACTTTCCTAATAGTAGGAGGTAGGCCATGGCCATGGCTCTTTGACATGATTGTGTTGGAAAGGAGTGAATTCAAGACAAATTCCCTAATGTCATTTTTTTTAAAGAGTTTCATACCCCTTCTAGTAGTTGCAATGGATTTCCTATCCACATGTTGAAGACAATCTTGTTTGCAACATTCATCCGCTGCCAAAAGTCGAATTTCTTTCTCTTCATCTCTTTGTATTTGAAAGTTTCCAACCTTTTTTGTAGCCACAACTCGTTTAATCCTTTTATATGGCCTCGTTGCGTGTATAGCAATTGAGTCTAGGTATTTTTCATTATAAAGATAATCATCCCATGTGTTTAAGGGACTTGTGTCCTCTATAAGATCCCAGACCGCCATTTCCTTGGTGCCTCCTTGAAATTTTCATTCACCCTTAAAATCTCACCTTCATTGTCCACCAACTTATTTATTGGCCATCTAACCAAACAATGTATATACTTGTCCCCAACCCTACATATTTCACAATTTCTATCTATGTATTCCACAAAAACACCGAATTCCTTTTCACCTAACATTTCACCCTCAACCATGTCATCCTCACGAACATTAACTATGATCCCTTTGGCAATGCGCATGCTTGTTCCTGTGCGTTCATGTATAAGAGAAACCTTTTTACATGTGAATGTAAGCCTATATTGGGGAGTATTTACTGGATGATCATGACAATGAGGTTCCAAATCTGATTATGGCCAAATATCATAAGATCCCAATGCACCCCCTAGTGTATTCTCAAATCCTGTTGGATGTGGCAAAAGAGCATCATGTTTTAACACTTTCTCAATGTTAACCAATATGGATCCATTTTTCACCATCCTGCCATGCACCTTATGACCAATCTCTGTATTGAATATGGAGCATTCACCCACCTTCAATCCACATTACAAAATATCTACCTTGTCTCCAATAGAAAATGCAAAAGAGACATTTGCACCTACACAGCAAATTAAACAAACTTAGTATTTGCTAAAAAAAACAAGCAATGTACTATCAAAAACACTTAACATGTGCTTCAATATTTTAATTTACCTTTGTTATGCCTCAAATATATGATCTTCCATGGATGTAAGTCCCCTTCATCAACATCTTCCACAATCAAATGTGGTTCAATGACATCAATTATCAAAACCATAACATATCCTACATTAAGCCTTTGTCCACCATAATGAGTTATAGTCTCTATAGATTCAACCCTTCCTAGTCCAACAACTTGACCATTAATTAGGAGGTCAACATAGTCTCCTCTTGTCAAAATTATATTTTCCATTGTAACTCCCAATTTTTGTAACACATTTGAATTGTAGTTTGTAATTACGGTTAAGCCATATGAAGTGTATGTTCAAAAAAGTAATATAGTTGCAATAATTCAAAACAATAGGGTAGCCCTTTTGTATGCCACGAAACATTGTTCCACTACATCTTGTGCACGCTAGCAAAAAGGAATTTACATATAAATTACACAAAATATATATGAAGAGATAACAATAAGAGATCCAAGAATTATTAGAGAATGATAGATATCAACTCCAATAAAACCACCAAATTCCTATTTGAATTTGGACATGGGACTTATATTATTGATGTATGTGTATGAATGTGCTAGAAATCTAGCTAGAGTTAGCTTCCGTTCTTAAAATGTTGCACGTTGAATGAAAGTTAATGTGTGTTAGTTTTAATAATGTAGTTTTTCATCTAACAAAATCACATTGTCATCAATCACATTACACCATGATGGAAATCTAGCCGTGTTAGTTTTAATAATGTAGTTTTTCATCTAACAAAATCGCATTGTGATCAATCACATTACACCATGATGGAAATCTAGCTATGTTAGTTTTCATAATGTAGTTTTTCATTTAACAAAATCACACTGTCATCAATCACATTACACCATGATGGAAATCTAGCTATGTTAGTTTTCATAATGTAGTTTTTCATTTAACAAAATCACACTGTCATCAATCACATTACACCATGATGAAAATCTAGCTGTAGTTAGCTTTCATTCATAAAACATTGCATGGTGACTAAAAGCTAATTTGTGTTAGTTTTAATATGGTAGTTTTCAATCTAACACAACCACATTGTTATCAAATACGTTACACCATAATGAAAATATAATGGAGTTAGCTTCCTTCTAACAACATGGCATGGTAAGTGAAACCTAACATGTGATTGCTTTCATAAGGAAGTTTTCCATCTAACACAACTACATTGTCATCAATCACATTATACTACGATGGAAATCTAGCTAGAGTTAGTTTTCGTTCTTAAAACATTGCACGGTTAGTGAAAGCTAAAGTGTGTTACTTTTCATAAGGTAGTTTTTCATCTGACACAACTACATTGTCATCAATTAGTTTTTCATCTAACACAACCATATTGTCATCAATTACATAGCACCATGATGGAAATGTAGTCACAGTTAACTTTCATTCTTAAAACATTGCACCATGAGTAAAAGGTAATGTGTGTTAGTTTTTCATAATGCAGTTTTAAATCTAACACAACCACATTGTCATCAATCACATTGCACCATGATGGAAATGTAGTTGGAGTTGGCTTTCGTTCTTAAAACATTGCATGATGAGTGAAAGCTGATGTGTGTTAGTTTTCATAAGGTAGCTCTCTATCTAAAACAACCACATTGTCATCAAATATATCACACCATGATATAAATATAGCTGAAGTTATCTTTCATTTTAACAACATGTCATGATAAGAGAAAGCTAATGTGTGTTAGCTTTCATAAGATAGTTTTTCATTTACCACAACCACATTGTCATCAATCACATTGTATCACAATGGATATCTAGTTGGAATTAGCTTTCATCCTTAACTCATTGCATGGTGAGTGAAATCTAATGTGTGTTAGCTTTCATAATGTAGTTTTTCATCTAGCACAACCACATTGTCATCAATCACAATTCACCATGATGGAAATCTAGTTGGAGTTAACTTTTGTTCTTAAGACATTGCACGATGAGTAAAATATAATGTGTGTTAGCTATCATAAATTAGTTTTCCATCTAACACAGTCATATTGTCCTCAAATACATTACACCATGATGAAAATCTAGCTGGAGTTAGTTTTCCTTCTAACAACATGGCATGATGAGTGAAAGCTAATGTGTGTTAGGTCATTGCACCCTGATGGAAAGCTAGCTGGAGTTAGCTTTTATTCTTAAAACATTGCACGGTTGAGTGAAAGTTAATGTGTGTTAGTTTTCAAAATGTAGTTTTCTATCTAAAACAATCACATTGTCATCAAATACATAACATGATGATGGAAATTTAGCTATAATTATATTTCCTTTTAACAATGTGTTAGCTTTCATTCTTAAAGCATTTTATGGTGAATGAAAGCTAATGTGCATTAGCTCATTGCACCAAGATGGAAATCTAGTTAGTGTTAGCTTTTGTTTTTAAAACATTGCACGGTGAGTGAAAGTTAATGTGTGTTAGAATTCATATGGTAGTTTTCTATCTAAAAGAGTCACATTGTCATCAAATACATAACACCATGATGAAAATCTAGCTGAAGTTAGCTTTAGTCCTTAAATCATTGCACGATGATTGAAATCTAATGTGTTAGCTTTCATAATGTAGTTTCCATCTAACACAACCAAGTTGTCATCAATCACAATGCACCATGATGGAAATTTAGTTGTTGTTAGCTTTCATAAGTTAGTTTTTCATGTAACACAACCACATTGTCATCAAATACATTACACCATGATAAAAATCTAGTTGGAGTTAGCTTTGCTCCTAACAACATAGTCAAATTAGTTTTCTATCTAACACAATCACATTGTCACATTGCATTGTGATGGAAATCTAGTTGGAGTTAGCTTTCGACCTTAAATCGTTGCACGGTGAGTGAAATATAATATGTGTTCGCTTTCATAATGTAGCTTTCCATTTAACACAGCCAAATTGTCCTCAATCAAAATGCATTATGTTGAAAATCTTGCTAGAGTTAGCTTTTGTTCTTAAAACGTTGCATGGTGAGTAATAGCTAATTTGCGTTAACCTTCGTAAGATAGTTTTTCATCTAACACAGCCACATTTTCATCAAATACATTACATCATGATGCAAATCTACCTGGAGTTAGCTTTCCTTCTAATAACATGGCACAATGAGTGAAAGCTAATGTGTGTTAGCTTCCATAAGGTAGTTTTTCATCTTACACAACCACATTGTCATCGATCTCATTACTCTGTGATGGAATTATAGCTGGAGTTACCTTTCATCGATAAATCATTGCACGATGAGTGAAACGTAATCTGTGTTAACTTTCATAATGTGGTTTTTCATCTAGCACAATCATATTGTCATCAATCATAATGCACCATGATTAAAATGCAGCTAGAGTTAACTTTCATTTTTAAAACATTGCACGGTGAGTAAAGCTAATGTATGTTAGCTTGCATTAAGTAGTTTTTCATCTAACACAACCACATTGTCATCAAATACATTACACCATGATGGAAATCTAGTTGGAGTTAGATTTTTTTTTAACAACATGGCACCATGAGTGAAAGCTAATATGTGTTATCTTTCATAAGGTAGTTTTCCATGTAACACAATCACATTGTCATCAAACACATTGCACCGTGTTGGAAATCTAGCTAGAGTTAACGTTCATCCTTAAATCCTTGCACAGTGAGAGAAATCTAATGTGTGTTAGCATTCATAATGTAGTTATCCATCTAGCACAACCACATTGTCATCAATCACAATACACCAAGATGAAAATCTAGCTAGAGTTAGTTTTCCTTCTTAAAACATTGCACGATGAGTAAACTAATGTATGTTAGCTTTCATAAGGTAGTTTTCCATCTAGCACAGCCACATTGTTATCACATACAATACATCATGATGAAAATCTAGCTAGAGCTAGTTTTCCTTCTAACAACATGGCACTATAAGAGAAAGTTTATGTGTATTAGCTCATTACACCATGATGGAAATCTAGCTGGAATTAGATTTTTTTAACATGGCACGATGAGTTATAGCTAATGTGTATTAGCTTTCATAAGGTAGTTTTCCATGTAATACAACCCCATTGTTATCAATCACATTGCATTGTGTTAGAAATCTAGTTGAAGTTAGATTTCCTCCTTAAATCATTTCACAGTGAGTGAAATCTAATATGTGTAAGCTTTTGTAGTGTAGTTTTCTATCTAACAAAGTCACATTATCATAAATCACAATGCACCATGATAAAAATCTAGTTTGGGTTAGCTTTCGTTCTTAAAACATTGCATAGTGAGTAAAGGCTAATGTTTGTTAGCTTTCATAAGGTAGTTTTTAATCTAACACTACCACATTGTCTCATTACACCGTGATGGAAATATAGCTGGAGTTATCTTTCAACCTTAAATCGTTGCACAATGAGTGAAATCTAATATGTGTTACCTTTCATAATGTATTTTTTCATTTATCACAACCACATTGTCATGAATCAAAATGCCCCATTTTGGAAATCTAGCTAGAGTTAGTTTTTGTTCTTAAAACGTTGCACGGTGAGTAATAGCTAATGTGTGTTAGTTTTTGTAAAGTAGTTTTTCATCTAATACAACCACATTGTCATCAAATACATTACACCATAATGAAAATCTAGCTAGAGTTAGCTTTCCTTCTAACATGGCATGGTGAGTGAAAGATAATGTGTGTTAGCTTTCATAAGGTAGTTTTCCATCTAACACAACACATCATCATTGATCACATTGCATTGTGATGCAAATCTAGCTGGAGTTAGCTTTCATCCTTAAATCATTACAGAGTGAGTGAAATATAATGTGTTAGCTTTCATAATGTAGTTTTTCATCCAGCACAACCACATTATCATCAATCACAATGCACTATGATGGAAATCTAGCTAGAGTTAGCTTTTGTTCTTAAAACATTGCATGGTCAATAAAACTAACGTATGTTAGCTTTCATACGGTAATTTTTCATCTAACATAGCCACATTGTTATCAAATACATTACACGATGATGGAAATCTAGTTGGAGTTAGCTTTCCTTCTAACAACATGGCACTATAAGGGAAAGCTTATGTGTGTTAGCTCATTACACCATGATGGAAATCTAGCTAGAGTTAGCTTTCCTTTAAACAACATGGCATAATAAATGAAAGCTAATGTGTGTTAGCTTTCATAAGGTAGTTTTCCATGTAACACAACCACATTGTCATCAAACACATTGCATCGTGTTGGAATTCTAGCTGGAGTTAGCTTTCATCCTTAAATTGTCGCACGGTCAGTGAAATCTAATGTGTGTAAGATTTCATAGTGTATTTTGTCATCTAGCACAACCACATTATCATTAATCGCAATGCACCATGATGGAAATCTAGCTAGAGTTAGCTTTCGTTCTTAAAACATTGCACGGTGAGTAAAGCTAATGTCTATTAGCCTTCATAATGTAGTTTTTCATCTAACACAACCACATTGTCATCAAATACGTTACACCATGATGAAAATCTAGTTGGAGTTACCTTTCCTTCTAACAACATGGCACTATAAAGGAAAGCTTATGTGTGTTAGCTCATTACACCATGATGAAAATCTAGCAGGAGTTAGCTTTCTTTTAACAACATGGCACGATAAGTGAAAGCTAATGTGTATTAGCTTTCATAAGGTATTTTTCCATCTAACACAACCACATTGTCACATTGCACCATGATGGAAATATAGCTAGAGTTAGCTTTCGTTCTTAAAACGTTGCATGGCGAGTAATAACTAATGTGTGTTAGCTTTTGTAAGGTAGTTTTCCATCTAACACAGCCACATTGTCATCAAATACATTACACCATGAGGCAAATCTAGCTGGAGTTAGCTGGAGTTAGCTTTCCTTCTAACAACATGGCACAATGAGTGAAAGATAATGTGTGTTAGCTTTCATAACGTAGTTTTCCATCTAACACAACACATCACCATTGATCACATTGCATCGTTATAGAAATCAAGCTGGAGTTAGCTTTCATCCTTAAATCATTGCACAATGAGTGAAATTTAATGTGTGTTAGATTTTATAATGTAGCTTTTCATCTAGCACAACCACATTGTCATCAATCACAATGCATAATGATGGAAATCTGGCTAGAGTTAGTTTTCATTCTTAAAACATTGCAGGGTCAGTAAAGCTAATGTATGTTAGATTTCATAAGGTAGTTTTCCATCTAACACAACCACATTGTTATCAAATACATTACACCATGATAAAAATCTAGCTGGAGTTAGATTGCGTTCCTTTCTAGGAGAGTACATTGTGTCCTCTACTATTATACCCCAGTTGGATATGATTTCCTTCCTCATTGTGGTGGTAAGAGGAAATTCAATGATGTAAAGAATTACTCTTTGTACATTATATTGACTTATAAATCTAAGCCTTCTGAAACAACAACAAAAAAGTATTTACTAGTTTCATCCAACCTCCCCTCCAAGCATATAGGACATTTCCAAATTGAAATATTCATCTCTATGAGAAGAACTAGAAAACCTGTTGGTTATCTTTATAATTTTATTTCTTGAAGTCACATATACTGAACAAAAGGAGACCCAAGCTCCAAAACTTCTCATAAAATTCCATATTGTGCACCTTTATTAAGTTAAATTCCATATATATATGGAGCAAATGCTTTGTTGGATTCCACTTGTGTAATGATTCAAGGATTCCAGTTGACTGAAGGATCCAAATGCTACTAGAACAATTGCTTCACACTCTACCATGCAAACCTATCCAAACTTGCCATGAGTGCCCCACGTGGGTTGAACAATACTCCAAACAAGGCATGAATGGTCACACAAGTAAATCACCCCCTATAGGGATTTTTTTTCATACACATGAATCCCTAACACACATCAAACCTGGATTTTTTAAGGATTTTATGACTATTGTTTATAATTTTGTCACCTTTTCTAATGTAAAAGGCTATATCAAATTTTTATATTGTTATTCTAGGGCACACAATGCACTCAAAACCCCTTCAAATAGTTTGTAAATGAGAATTGAGCTATCTTACCATCCCTGCTCATGCCCAAAACTAGAGCTTTAACCATCAAAATTGGACTAGAACTTACCAAAGCTAGTTTTATGTTGTTATTCATCACCTTTTAAGATTGAAACATGCCCAAAAATGTATTTCAACCCTTAGATTCAGCCCATATTCAAAGGTTATGTCTTGTTACTGCTAATTTATAGTCGAAAATGATCCCCACAAGACAATTGTGAAATCTTTCCTAGAGGATTCCTGGCCAACTCAGCAGTAACCCCCAAGTAAGTATATTCAACTTTGTCCAATACATATGCCACCTTCTTAGCACTGCAGGTTATGGTTTCTTGGAGCTAAACTTGAACTCAGACTATATATATGTGTAACTTTTCATTTGAATGGGTTATCCTGAGCACTCATTACCCGCGTAAAAACTTATATAAAACCCAAAGAATCCATGTTTTTTTTGTGGGGGAGGACGTACATATTTCAAAACCTTCTCGTTTTAGGGTTACAGGCTAGGGGGGAGAGGTTGCAAAACAAAAAGAAAGTTTCCCTCTGATGGGTAGGAATGCCCTTGGACCCTTTCCCCCACTTCCATAGCTGACTAGTAAGGCTCTACATCCATAGCTACTCACTTGGCTACTTGGATTGGCTTATATCCTTGGTTATTCAGCTTGGTTACCACCCTATACTCCCTAAATAAAAACAACCCGTTTAACTCGTCTGCAGCTTATTCCAAAATATCAAATTTTCAACATCTTGGCCCTTCAAGATATCAAATTTTTTTGTTTTCTTCTTTGAGAAAGCACCATTTTACTTCATTTCCTCCTATTCACCCTCCTTAAGTGTCTTTCTCTCTTTCATGAAAATGAACAAATAAAGCATAATGAATCTGCTAATTGCCAACTTTTTTTTACCATCCACCAATTGAAACAAACCCTAATCTTTGGCACTTATAAATCATCTTCTTGCACTTCTTGTCAGCAATTAAAATTTGATTATTACTGAAGGAAAACATTGAACTATGGGCTATGCTTCATTATCCAACTAACACAAAATATTTTTTTCTGTGAACCAGGGACATCGTCATAAATAACAACCTCTTACCTCTCATCTGAACTTTCCCACTTCTCAACTTTGCATTTTCTCCACTACTCGAATACAGAATTAGAGTTGGATTTGTCCTCAAAAAAATCAATATACCAATCTTTCTTATTAGTAAAATGTTGTGAGAAACTTGAATTGAGGATAACACTCCTACTCTCCACCACCTGGCCTAGGCTAAATTGACAGCTAATCATCCAACTATTGGAATGACCTTTTAGTTATTACACAACTGTTGATAAAGTCCACTTGTTTGACAAACTGACATCTTATCCTTTTATTTAAAGGTACATGCTTATTTTGTGATAAAATTTTGGTGATAGTTGGCATGCTTCTTTAGTGATTGCAGGTGTGCCAATGGGATGCTGGTTAGTGTCTCTTGATACAATTTCTCATGTCAATAGCTCTCCTGGATTTACCCAACCAAGTGTTCCTGCTTGTCATTTTTCAATATTTCCAACCAAGAAATTTAAAGTATTCTTGTATGATATCTGTTTTCTCCCCAAGATATTTTACTCTTTAGGTCCATCCTTTGGAGGCATTTGTATTAGATCACAATGGATCAGAATTCCAGTAGATAGTAGAAGTTTATACCCACACTCCTCAGAGATCATTTACCGGTAATGCTAGGCTTTCTGGTAAGTAGCTCATTTTTTTGATGAATTTGTACCCAACCTCCATAGTTTACCCTCGGCCTTACTAATTGCTTCAATGCTGCCATGTTTTTCTGTAATCTCCTAATTATTGTCTCTTGTCCAATGGCCTTTGCTCATAATTTTCTTGATGAGCCCAACCCTTGTAGTTTTCTCTAGGTCTAAGCTACTATTTCAATGCTTCCAGGTTATTCAGCAAGATTCTAATTGTTGCCTCTTGTCTGGCAGCCTCTGTTTTCCGATAACACATTGTTTAGGGAGTCATCCAATGCCTTAAAGGAATAGAAATTTTTAAAATTTAATTAGCAATCTCTTTTGGGAGATTTTTTCTCATAGTCCTCCTATTTGTAGCATTTAATATCCAATATCAATTTTTTTTTCAGGTACCTTATTAGTGAGGGGGACTTGTTAAACACTTTTTAATCCTTGGTGATGGGTCAATGTTTGAACCTGCGATAATATCATGAATTCAACGTACATGAAGTGTCCTTACCTGTACATTAACCATCTATTGGACTACCTTTCCAGTGTTGCAGCAACTGCTAGCTTCCTAAGACTCATGAAGAGTTGAAATTTGGTCCAAACGGCACAAAGCTGGATTCCCACATAGATACTGGGACTGTTAAACTAACTTCATGACAGCCACATTGTCATTTTACAATACATGTCATAGACACAACTGCAGGATACATATTTTACATCTGAAATAGCTAACAAGCAATAAGACACTAACAAGTACATGTTTCAAGTTCAACCAAAATCTACTTAGCAGCTAGCTTCAGCATAGATTATGATTTTTTTACTATCCAAATCAATTGAATTTTAGACTATCCTTCAAATTATTGTAAAACTTTATACAGGTAGCCACAAAATTTTAAATAATCACTAAGAATGAAATATGCTAACATCCATAGAAAACCTATCATGTACCACCTATTCTGATGAAACTATAGATATAATAATATTGTTAAAACTAAACTAGGATTGTTACTAGTAACAACTACAACAACATAGTATTGATATTATAGCTAGATGCATGCAATGCTCATGGTGTTGATTTTGAACCATGTGCAGCTCAACACATGAGGGCTGGCTCCTCCACCCTTTGAGATTCACTGTTGGTAAACACCAAGGGTTTCTATATGCCGTTCATGACCCCCATTGCAGACAGTCCCTTTAATGCATCTCCAAAATCTCGGGCACCTGCAAAAGAGTCCCCCTCTGACAAAGTTGGGTCCACAACCCCCGTCTTACCAAGTCCAATTAGACACCTCTTTGAAGTAGGTATTACTGTATTAGGACCACAAGGGCGCACTTTAACTTGCTGTGACACAAGTCAAGATTATGCAGGAAATACAAAAGGATCCAATAGGGTAGGAAAGAAACATATTGGTTGGTCATGTGTCAATCCTGATGGACATGGAAGACCCTGCCTACATCAAGGTCTAGGAAAATTGTCTTGTTTGGAAAAGGAGATGTCAGACTGGGTTGAGGATCCTTACTAGGTTGTAGCCAAATTTCACCAAATATATGGTGTAGTTTCTGGCATTGTCAGCCATTCTATGAGGGAAACTATAGAGCTAAGTGAACTTCTAAAGTTTTAGAAGGAATAGACAGAAGAAATGTCAAAGATCTATGGGGATAGAGAGGAGAAGAATAGTTTCTCATACTTTTCAAGATCAGTGTGTTGCAATTTCTTTTCCTTTATAATTTTCTCTTATAAAAACATACAGTTGTCTTTTGGCTAAGATACCATTCTATTTGGGGTGTCTCCTAGTGAAATCATCTATGATTTGTGCTTGGTATCATTTGTACCCACATAGGGGTTTTGAACCTTGTTCCCTATGTCACTAAATGTATGATCCTACATAGGGGGTTTTGAACCCAAGATCCCACATTAATACCAATGTTACCATAATAGATGGACTGGAATAGTTCACACCAAGTAGAATAGGTGGACTGGACGTTATATGAAAAATGTAGAATTTCAGGTTCCATTCAAAATTCAGTAGAATTGAACATTTTTAGCATTTCATCATTTTAGGACTTGCATGATTGCAACTTTTCAGGAACTTATTCTATGATGTTTGATGGTATATGATTGGAATTTAATTAAGAGCACTAAGCCCTCTTTATCCCCAAATGTTGGTGGTGTTTGTTGTTGAACTCATTTGTCATTTCCATAGTAAAAATGTACCCTTCACTTATTCCAAAACCATTGATTGGGATTTTTAGCCTCATGGGTTTTGGAATATCTAGTTCCCACTCTGAGAATATTTACTAATTTTGTATTACTTAGCTATACAGTTCAGTTGCAACATTTTTATTGCAAATTTTGTTGTTGTTAGAAAACAAAACTGAAGATGATCAATCACTAATAGCTTTGCTTTTCTCATATATATGTAAATGGATAGGAGAAAAATACAAAGTAGCACACCTTTGTGGGAACCCAAACTAAAAAATTAAAACCCTAATCTAATTCTGAACAAGCAAACTACTAAGTCTAGAAACTCGAACATCCAAGAATAACAAAATCAAAGTGTAAACTTATACTTATAAATCTGGAATAGTAGTTAACTCACTACTCAAATATAACCTAATCTAACACTGAAAATTGAACACTTCTAGTTTTACAATAAAAACTCAATGCTCCACGGGAACATGTCTTGTAGGGTCAAGGGAAATCTCCTTGTGTTTCCCAAGCCCATGGATTTTGGGTGTCACTTAGGGAAACATTTCATAGAAAGGAGGACATCTAGACACGCTCTTCCAAAGTTGGGCATTATCTTGGAGACAAGTTTATCACACTTTTAGGGTGTTTAAGTAACCTTGCATGGCACCTATAAGAGAACTAAATTTCTAAACGAAAGGGATTAGTTTTTCTTGAGTACTCTTTGCTCTTCTACTTCAATATTTCACACTCATGTCCCTTTCATGCCAGATGCAGATTTTATTGGAGACTTTATGTCAGTGACTTCTATTGTCAATGGTATATATGCTTCACTGGTGGGAAATAAAGGTCTTCTACAATGACTTTATATCTTCTCAAGACTTGTAGTTTTATCTAATGTACTATAAGTTTAAGTGTCTACAACTTTGGTAATGAGGATTATCACTTTCTTGGTAACCAATTTCACACTTGTTCACTGCATTTTGTAAGAGGTTTGATAGTATTTTGAATTGAATTTCCTTAGGAAGGGTGGTTTTTTGGCACACACCTTCAGGTTTACCAAGTGGCCTTGAAATGTTGTTGTTTGGATGATAAGAGGACTGATATAATCCCAAAGGAACTACCCAGATTTGTAAATTTTAGGGTTTTATTACTTTTCTTTACTTAGGTGCCCAACATATGGAGAAATGAGGCTGCAAATATTGATTAAGGCCTAAAATACACCTAGAGTGTCCATTTATTGTCTAAGTGACGTTTCTAGAAGGCTTTTAAAGATTAAAAATTAAGTTCACTTCTCCATTTCTAGGGAGTTCTTGACATGAATGAAGTTCAAATCTGATCCTTGTTGGTTTGTGATTGACACCTAGAGTTACTGCTACCTTGAGTTGAGTTGAGGTGCTAACTTCCTGTTGCTTATATATTTCTATGGTCCAGGCTGTGACTGTGTTTTCCTTCTCTCTATTGTTTTTTCATCCTCTCCAGTTGGGAATGAATGTGTTGGCCTCTTCCTAGCACACTGTGACTGTTTTGGAGCCCTTGTGGGCTGGGCATGATTTCATTCATACATTTACTATTCTTCTTTTACACACATTCACTATTCTTCTTCTTTTACACACAGTCACACACTATGATGATGATGGAAAATGGAATTTAATTAAGAGCACTAAGCCCTCTTTATCCCCAAATGTTGGCGGTGTTTGTTGTTGAACTCATTTGTCATTTCCATAGTAAAAATGTACCCTTCACTTATTCCAAAACCATTGATTGGGCTTGTTAGCCTTATGATTTTTGGAATATATAGTTCCTACTCTGAGAATATTTACTACTTTTGTATTACTTAGCTATACAGTTCAGTTGCAGCATTTTTATTGCAAATTCTGTTGTTGTTAGAAAACAAAACTGAAGATGATCAATCACTAACAGCTTTGATTTTCTCATATATATGTAAAAGGATAGGAGAAAAATACAAAGTAGCACACCTATGTGGGAACCCAAACTAAAAAATTAAAACCCTAATCTAATTCTGAACAAGCAAACTACTAAGTCTAGAAATTCGAACATCCAAAAATAACAAAATCAAAGTGTAAACTTATACTTCTAAATATGGAATAGTAGTTAACTCACTGCTCAAATATAATCCCTAAATCATTGATCGTGCAACCACAATTCTTGAGAATTCCCTAAATATTTTGACACAAAAATAGTCTGCATTATAGAGGTGTGAAAAGAGAAGCTGAATATGTCTTTTCCAAAGTTCATAACAGAGGTATGTTGCAGACTTGAAGAAGTTTAAAGTCGATAGTCAAAGGCTTACAGATTGTCTTTGTTTTTATGGTGTTTCTTATTTCTCTCTTAGCTATGTGACATGTAAGAGAAGCTATTGTCATAGCTATGGGATCCATGTCAAATTTAGTAATGACTGGAATCACCAACTTTGGCCCATTTGCAGGGGTAGAAGAGTTTTCATGTGAAGAAACATCTAAGTGAGTTCTAGATTCCACATCAAACTAAACAGGATTTTAAGTCATCGACTTGGTACCAACAACATGAAAATAAGAGTCTTTGTGTGAGGAACATTCTCCACTTTATGTAAATGAATTTATTTCAAAGAAATCAAAACTGCTAAAGGATGCCTTGAAAAACCTACCAATACATATTACTGTAATGAAGATGCCTAGAAACAAGGCACAACTTGCTTTAGATGTGTCCTGATTTATGCTTGCAAAAGCAACAATAGAGTAGGGGATTTAGAAAGAATGAAAGTAGACTAGCAACAAGATTAAAGATTCATTATACAGCAGAGAAAACATCCAAGGAAGAAAAAGTATTCCATGAGAGAATGACTATACAAAGCACAATTACATATCATTACACTCTGCCTTGTGCATTGGCATTAGTGACTAATTCTAGTCTCGATCCAGGTCTGCATCCTACTATGATTGAATCCTTGCTTCTTTCTTTTATTTGTTTTCCTCACTTGCTCTTTCCTTTTATCCCAAGTGAACTAAGAGCACAAAAACAAGAAAAGCTAAAGCTTAGAAGAAACTTCCTAAAACTTCCTTTTGTAACTCTTGCCTATATGGTATCAATGTCAACATGGATCTAATATGTACATGGATAAGACCTCATTCCTTTGGAAGTTTGATGGTCCCCATCAAATTATTTTTATGACTGGATTTGGACTTCCTAGGTATTGTTGGACTATTTTATAACTCATATTGCAAATTTGGAATCAGTTCTTCTACAACAGGTATAAGAGGCTCTTCCCCATAATGTCAAACCATTGAAAATCTATGACACTGGAATTTCCTCTAATTGGGAGCTTTATGGCCTAGAAAATTGGCAATGGATCACATGTAAGGATAGGGGTATATGCTACAATGGCCTGTAATAATGTTGTTTTTGTTCCATAAGAGTAAATTAGTGCTTTCAAGGTATTGGTAATTGAGACTATAGTTTATTATATCTACAAACTCACCGAAATATCCTTTTGGGTGTTTAGAATAGAGATCTGTCTTTCTCCCCATGTCTGTGATAGCCCTTCAAGGTGATAAATTGCAATGTTTAGCTTAAATTCTTGGTTATGAACACCATGCGATTGGAAAGCTAGCTTGATCTTGCTCAGCCATGTCTGCACTTTAACATTCCCTACAAAATCATATTGTAGAATCTTCATTTAGAGGTTGTAGGATATATTACGGTTGTCCTATGTAGCATAAGGACATATTCCCCATCCCCAAAGGGGGGATGGAAACATCTCCAACTATTGGGGACGCCTCCAGATCTGCAACATTTTCTAGAAATCAGATGTCATTTTCTGAAAACAGGAATGCCAGAACGTGGAAAGTAATAAAAATTGATTGTTAAAAAAAGGAAAATGGCAAAAGGAAAATTAGCTATTAAAAAAAAAGAAAACTGTGGTCCCAAATGGTGAGTTACTTAATGGTAGTACGATAGATTACAATAGATTTTTTTAGCATTTCATATTTTCCTGGAAGTATGATTATATTATTTGATCTGACATCAAAACAAATAGTGCAAAATATTCTTGTTGCTACTAGGCCATGGGAGAAGAAATTAGAAATTGCTCATGACAAGAGGCTTAAGAAAGCTAGCCCAAGGGTTAGCTGAACCGATTGTTTCCAATGTTGCTGGGCATTTATCTAGTTCGGTGCCGCTAGATGCCAGTTTGAATCCACGGGGTCAAGTGCACTAGCCTATGCCGATGGGTTTATTAGGAATGCAATCCACAAATGCATAAGTATCCCTTGGGTTTTTTTATGAGGTTTTCCTTATTAAAAAAAGTCTTAAAAACCTTAAAGTTGAAAATTTCATTTGCATCAAGCAATTAATGCAAGTATTAAACTCACCTTTTTCAAGAAGGTTCCTCCTTTAGGAGTGCTGTAAATTAATTTGTAAAATATCAGCGGAACAATGAAAATAATTCAATTCAATTAGCCCCGAAATTCACAGCAATTCAAGTAGAAAAGATACCAATTATTCCAATTAGTTTACAACTTTCCAGCCCTCTAGGGAAACTTCACATGCATAAACTAGATATGAAAACTTTTCTCATACAACAAATATAACAGCAAACACAACAACAATTTATTGATGTACTATTATTTTCAATCTTAGTGTCAAGTCCTTTAACAATTTTTTTTTAAGTGTGTCAAATCAGCAAGACAATTAAGAACTGGAAATAACCATCCTAAGAAGATAAAATGTTGCAATCAAATTTACAATAAACACAACATATGGATAGTTGGAAATCTCATATACATATGCTCAATGAAAGAGTTACATAATATAACCTCCTCTCAGGGCTAGGACTAAATCCAACCTCCCAATACACCCTAGCTAGGTTAGTCAATAAACCCTAGCTTACATGCAAGAATCACTCCAACACTATCTCTTGTTAAAATTTTACTTATTCCAGGCCTAGATAAAATATTTCATAGTGATTTTCCTTGCTGAAAATTACTTTTACAGCTCACTAAATAAATTATACTGCTAGAATTTTTAACAGAAATAAATAGCGGAAGAGATTTCAATGGAAAACATCTCTACTCAATAAAAATTAAAAAAAAATACACATAATTTTTGCCCTTCAAATGAGCTTTTCATTCAACAATTTCCAAGCTCACAAGGACTCCCTTACTGGGAAAATGTCCCAAGAAGATACATTACAACAAATGGCAAATCAGCCACACTAAGAAATTTCAAATTTCTTCCTACTGCAAATCACCCCGGAAAACCTTCACAGGAGCTGAGAGGTCGACAATTTCTTTGATGGCATTGGAAGCCGCATAGGGTTTTTGATAGAAGCCTCAGGCTTCGAGCCGTGCTCTGTTCTGACGTGGGCTTGCAGGTCTACCACTGGCTAGACTCAGTCTACCATAGGCTCAATCTGTTGTTCTACTCAGTCTAATGTGGGCTCGTCAGTTGCACTCTCATTGGGGTCAGGTGACAACCATGGGGGATCCCACTGGGAGGGACCTCAACCACCATGGGCATGGACATAGATCATCAGAGTATGGGAAAATCAAGCACCATGGGTAAAGAGTCAGAAAAAGGAAAAGGGGCAATGCACAGTGCCAGAAAATGCATAGCCAAAACAAAGAAATCCCCTCATTATAGATGAAGGAGGAAGGCTTCAGATCACATTTACAGCACAGGAGGGACCATGCCCTTATAGAAAATTTTGTGGGTATTTGGCCATTGGAGAAAGCTTTGCTCTGGTGGATTAATGTAACATGGAAGCCTCTGGAGCACTTCGATCTACACTTAGGATCTAAGGGATTCTTTACAGTTGTCTTTTTAAACTTGGAAGACATGAACAGAATATTTGAGGGAGGCCCATATTTTTTTAATTTCGTAGGGTTGTTTCTAAGACCATGGAAGGAAAAATTCAACCCAAATAGTGAGGACCTATACTTTTTCCTGATTTGGATCATGCTCTATTCGATCCCATATGAATACTAGCATGAGAACATCTTGGAGGAATTGGGGAATGCCATTGGAGAGTTTGTGAAGATTGTAGATCAGACAAAAAGAATGTAGTACACCTCGTATGCTCCCATATGCATTTACATGAACATTGTGAAGGAGCTACCAAAAGGTATAAACCTGTGTTGGGAGGATGAAGACTGGTATCAATCCATTGATTATGAGCACATCCTATTTCGATTCAGGAGGTACCATGAACATGGGCATCTGTTCAGCGATTGCCCTGAAAATAAGCCCACTACCTAGTAGAAAAGCAAAGAGGAGAAGGACAAGGAAGGGTACACAAAGGTCGCAAGCAGGAAGAGATCGGCCAAGCATCATCAAGGACCATAGGTAAGCAAAAAATATAGCACCTCTAATCCATTTGAGATTCTCCAAAAAGAAAGCACTTAGAAAAATCCGGATAGGGAAATCCCAGAAACATCCAAAGACAGCCCTAAGGATTGCAAGGAAATCCTGGAAACCTTCCAGGATGCGACAATAGAGAAACAAACCAATATGCAGGTAGAAGAAGAAGACACATAGGAAATGGATCTAGGAGACCTAAACCTAGACAAACTTGAGAAAGCTGTCCAAGATCCAATCAAAGGGATCATACCAGCACAATAAGTTGTTCTGCTCAAGGAAGCAATCATAAACACCAGGAAAAAAGATAAATCTCTAGTAGTTTGCTCGGATAACCCAAGAGCCAAAATCCATGAGACTATCAAGAAGATAGGAAATGAAAAATGTGGAAGAAGAAGTAACCAGCAACGCATCAAGGACATTGTGGAAATTGAACCCAGTGATAGAAAAATTTTACTCACAACAATTATCAATTGATCATGCAAAATTACTCACAAAAGAGACTGAAAATGGAGCTGAACACTAAACTATATTAACTCAGTGTACAATAGCCAACCCTGTAACATAATAGGTTTCTGCATTAAATAATTACAAAGGATATTCGAATGCATGAGGAGGCAATTCGAATCTAGTCAAAAGCAGGCTTACTAAAATTAAGCAATTCCCCCATAGGTGCATAAAGTAGTTTCCAAATCAGTCATGGAGCTCACAAATTGGAAAAAGCACTTAGGTAAGCTAAAGAGTGATGGAATGACAACTCATATATGCTTTTCAAAGGAGAAAAGAGTGGAGGTTGTCGAGGACAAAAAACTAGTTCACCTCACCTAGTCAAACTTTCCCAATTGCCTTAAAGCACTGAAAAAGCAGGCAATAAAGCAGAAAAAGCAGAAGGGCGCCTAGGAGACCAGGAATAAATCAGAATTGATTCCTTGAGGTTTCCCATGTGCTACATGAGTCAAAATAGGCATGTTTTACCACTATGGATAGGTAAATGACAATTTGCATAAGGTGGGACACATAAAACTAGGCAAATAAGACAAAAATGATTAATTTAATGTCTAAGGTAGGTAACTATGGGTTGATTATTATAACACCCCCCCTTAAGCCTGACTTATGAGTAATATATCAGAAAATTATAGGGCCTAGAAACAAGTCTTAGTCACCCTTTACATACTGCATGTCCATTTAAACAAGGAAAGAGGCAAAAACCACATGGGAAAATCCTCCCTTAAACATGGACTGTAAAACAAAATTTGGAAATATTGTCTTCACTCATGCTTCACAACATGAACAGCAATCCCCAACAGTGATTTGATATTGCTGAAGGTCTTCTCACAAAATTCTTTGGTGAAGATATCAGCTACTTGTTCTGAAGATGAACAGAAGAGTAGGTGAATGGTGCCATCATGCACAAGCTCTCTGATCTAGTGCATATGGATCTCAATGTGTTTGGTTCTCTACTTCTGAACTGGATATTTGTAGATTTGAATGGTACTATATTTATCACAGTATATGGTAGTTGAGTACTCTGATTCGAAGCCACACTCTCCAAGTAAACCTTGCAACCATAAACATTGAGTTGCTACATTAACAACTCCTCTGTACTCTGCTTCTGTAGATGAGAGTGCAATGGCACTCTGTTTTTTTCTTGACCAGCTGATTGGCCCTTCTACAAGAATGAACACATATCCTGATGTGGAATTTCTATCTGTGCTATCACCTTCCCAATCACTGTCAGTAAATCCAATCAAATCAAGATCAAATTTTGCTTTATAGAAGATCCCATGTGTCCTTGTTCCCTGAACAAAGTTAAGGATCCTTTTGGCTGCTTTCCAATGGATCTCATGAGGCTGATCCATATATCTAGAAGGAAAAATTACTGCATAAGAAATATCATGTCTAGTATGTGTAAGATACAACAAACATCCAATCAATTGCCTATACAGTGTATTGTTTACCATAGGTGAAGAATAAGCTTCTTCCAGCTTCACTCCTGAAAGGAAAGGAGTCTTGAGTCATTTGCAATCCTTCATTTTGAATTTGTTCAGAAATTCCAAGGCATATTTGGACTGGTGCACCTTGATTCCAGCTTTGGTTTGTGCAATCTCAAGCCCCAAGAATTGGCTTAAGAGCCCCAAATCTGTCATGGAGAAGGCTTGGTTCATTGCACCCTTCAAGGAAGCAATCTCATCCTTTGAGCTTCCTGTAATGAGGAGGTCATCAACATATAACAAAATGATCATTAATGAACCATTAATTAACTTCAAATAGACATTTGGATCTGATTTGCACCAAACAAAATTCAGTGATAGCAAGAAGCTATCAATCTTGGCATACCAAGCCCTGGGGGCTTGCTTTAGCCCATACAATGACTTTCTCAACCTGCACACAGGAGAAGGGTTAGTAGAAAATCCTTGAGGCTATTGCATATATATCTCTTCAGTGAGATCTCCATTCAGGAAGGCACACTTTACATCCATGTGATGTACCTCCCATTGCTTTGAGGCTGCAATGGCTAAGGCTAGCCTGATGGAGTCCATCTTTGCCACTGGTGCAAAGGTTTCATTGTAATCTATGCCATGAACATGTGAGTATCCCTTGGCTACCAATATGGCCTTGTACTTTAGAGGTGAACCATCAGCAGTAAATTTGGTCTTGTAGACCCACTTACATTGAACTAACTTCCTCCCTGGGGGAAGATCCACTAGCTCCCATGTGTTGCTCTTCTGGAGTGAGCTGAAATATTCCTTCATGGATGCTTGCCATATTGGATCTCCTTCCACTTATTCATATGTTTGAGGATTAGATTCTACCATCAAATAGCATTTCTCAGCAAACATAGGATCCTTCATGCACAGACCACTCTCAAATTGAGATCTAGTCCTCCTTGGGTCATTGGGATCCCCAGCTAGCTCTCCAGCTACATGTAGTGTCTTGTCTGCCCATTTTGGCCTTGTAGGGACGTTAGGTTATGCAATAAAATCATCACTATCAGACATATCAGAATCAGCATGTTCAACAAACTCTTCACTTACTTTCATAGGTTCAGGTGGTGAAGAGGTTTCTCCAACTTCCACTGCTGCAAGGGGTTCTTCTTGAAACTGAACACACCTTTCGATGAAGGATTTGTTTGTGCTCAAATTTATCAGTTTGTACCATTTTGAATCCTCATAGTATCCAACAAATAGACACTCTTGGCTTTGGGGCTGCAAATACTTTCTCTTTTCTGTTGGAATTCTAGCCCAAGCCCTTGAGCCAAAAATCCTGAAATGGGTCACATCTGGATTGTGCCCACTCCATGCTTCAAAAGGAGTCATACCATCAAGCTGTTTGTGAGGCACCCTATTCTGGATATAGGCTGCACAGTTGATAGCTTTGTCCCAGTACGTTGGTGGCAAAGTTTTGGCCTCCATCATGCATGTTGCCATCTCCTTCAGTGATATGTTCTTCCTCTCAGCAACACCATTCTACTATGGTGTGTAAGGGATAGAATGCTGCATCTAAATACTTGCATCTGCACAATAATTAATAAACTCAGACTTGACATACTCACCACCATTTTCAGATCTGAGGACCTTGAGTTTCCTCCCAGACTAGTTTTCAACCAAAGCCTTAAAGACTTTGAAGAGGCCAAAAACTTCAGACTTGTGTTTCAGGAAGTAAACCCAACAATACCTGGAAAATTCATCTATGAAATTCAATGCATATTTGGCCTGACTCATGGACATATGAGGGAATGGGCCAGCAACATCACTGTGGATCAGCTCGAGGGGTGCAGAGGTTCTCTCATGACTAGCTCTCTCAAATTTATGCTTTGGGTGTTTTCCTAGGATACAACCTTGGCAGACTCCTTTGAAATTTTTTATCTTGGGAAACCCTATGACCATTTTTCACTAATATCAGAAAGATACTTGTAATTTAGGTGGCCAAATCTTTCATGCCAAATATTTCTTGCTTCATTAGCATGAATCAGAATAACAGAGGGGTTTGAGTAGGGTAGGAAGTGTGAGAACATGTATACCTTTTGAGCATGATTTGCAACTCCTTTTGCAATGACTTTACCACTTGAGATCTCTGTGATCTCAACTTCATCAAGGGAGAATATGACCTTCTTTGGAGACCCAGTGTGAGTCATCTGGTACACTGATAAGAGGTTGGAGGCAAGGCCAGGCACATACAACACATTGCTGAACTGACCATGACCAAGATCAATCCTCCCTTTGCCCAAACTTTCAGTGAGAGAGTCATTTCCCAGTACTATAGGTGGTCCCTTCGACATGTCAAGTGAGGAGAATGCCTCCTTGCTTGAAACCATGTGTCTTGAAGCTCCAGAATCAATGATAAAACTGGGTGAGCTTGATGTGCCAGCAACCAATGCATGAACTCTCTCTCTCTCATCTGAACTTGATCCTCCTTCTCTCTTCTTTGATCTTTCTGTAAGGGGGATGTCATTCTTCTCCAAGCGTTGGGTCAGCATGTCTATTTGCTTCTTCATACAAGAGCTTTTAGTGTGATTGCCCTTACTGCAGTATGCGCACTTGCTCATTTCTCCTTTGTTTTTCTTCTTCTAGTAGTACTTCTTGGAACCTTGTGGCTCCTCTGGAGGCTTGTTCTTGTCTCTCTTTTGCTCAGGTCACTTTTTAGCTTTCTTTTTGCTTTTTGAATCCACCTTCGAATCTCCAGCAACTAGATCTTGGTCTTTGGATGGTTTGATGGTGCCCATCATCACCAGCTTGTCTTGTTCTTGTGTGAGAGATTCCATGAAATCTGCAAGGCTAGGCATCTTCCAGGTTTGAGCTGTCAACTTTGTGGCATAGAAGGTCGAAACAAACACTTAATAGTCAGGGCAAAGCTTCGAGAGAATGGCCGAGACCAGCTGATCATATTTATGTTCGATCCCACATTGTTTTAGCTGCAAAACAAGTGCTTTGAACTTGGAGAAATAGAGTTGCAGAAATTCAAAGCTATTGGGACTCAGGGAGATCAGTTCATTTTTTATTTGATGTCCCCTCATCTCATCTGTCTTTCCAAAAAGATCAGTAAGCTTCTCCCATACTTCATTCGTTTATGTCAATCCATCAAGATGGAAAAGGAGGTCTCTGGAAATACTTAGACATAGGAAACCACAGGCCTCATCCCTCCTGTTGTGCCATTTTATCTTCTCTGCAGCTGCATTGGGCTCTACTTCTATTTCCATAGTCACCCGGTAGAGGCCTTTCTCTCTCAACAGTATCTCCATCTCTACTTTCCATTCAAAGAAGTTGAAGGGAGTCAAGATGATCTTCTGAGATTGATCCATAGCTTAGAAATTTGTCCCGACTATCAGTAGAAGGATCCCAGTCATTGATGTTGAACCTGCAAAATTTTTTTGAAGGAGATAAATCAATGTACAATGGATTTGATACCATGTGGAAATTTAACCCAGTGATAGAACAATTTTACTCACAACAATTATCAATTGATCATGCAAAATCACTCACAAAAGAGACTGAAAATGGAGCTGAACACTAAACTATATGAACTCAGTGTACAATAGCCAACCCTGTAACATAATAGGTTTCTGCATTAAATAATTAAATAAGAGATTCGAATGCATGAGGAGGCAATTCGAATCTAGTCAAAAGCAGGCTTACTAAAATTAAGCAATTCCCCCATAGGTGCATAAAGTAGTTTCCAAATCAGTCATGGAGCTCAGGAATTGGAAAAAGCACTTAGGAAAGATAAAGAGTGATGTAATGACAACTCATACATGCTTTTGAAAGGAGAAAAGAGTGGAGGATGTGCAGGACAAAAAACTAGTTCACCTCACCTAGTCAAACTTTCCCAATTGCCTTAAAGCACTAAAAAAGTAGGCAATAAAGCAGAAGGGCGCCTAGGAGACCAGGAATAAAGTAGAATTGATTCCTTGAGGTTTCCCATGTGCTACATGAGTCAAAATAGGAAAGTTTGACCACTATGGATAGGCAAATGACAACTTGCATAAGGTGGGACACATGAAACTAGGCAAATACGACAAAAATGATTAATTTAATGTCTAAGGTAGGTAACTATGGGTTGATTATTCTAAAACCCCCCCTTAATCCTAACTTATGAGTAATATATCAGAAAATTATAGGGCCTAGCAACAAGGCTTAGTCACCCTTTACATATTGCATGTCCATTTAAACAAGGAAAGAGGCAAAAACCACATGGGAAAATCCTCCCTTAAACATGGGCTGTAAAACAAAATTTGGAAATATTGTCTTCACTCATGCTTCACAGCATGATCAGCAATCCCCAATAGTGATTTGAGATTGCTAAAGGTCTTCTCACAAAATTCTTTGGTAAAGATATCAACTACTTGTTCTGAAGATGAATAGAAGAGTAGGTGAATGGTGCCATCATGCACAAGCTCTCTGATGTAGTGCATATGGATCTCAATGTGTTTGGTTCTCTTCTTCTGAACTGGATCTTTGTAGATTCGAATGGTACTCTGGTTATCACAGTATATGGTAGTTGAGTACTCTGATTCAAAGCCACACTCTCCGAGTAAACCCTGCAACCATAAACATTGAGTTGCTACATTAACAACTCCTCTGTACTCTGCTTCTGTAGATGAGAGTGCAATGGCACTCTGTTTCTTACTTGACCAGCTGATTGGCCCTTCTGCAAGCATGAACACATATCCTGATGTGGACTTTCTATCTGTGCTATCACCTGCCCAATCAGTGTCAGTAAATCCAATCAAATCAAGATCATATTTTGCTTTATAGAAGATCCCATGTGTCCTTGTTCCCTGAACAAAGTTAAGAATCCTTTTGGCTTCTTTACAATGGATCTCATGAGGATGATCCATATATCTAGAAGCCACACTTGCTGCATAATAAATATCAGGTCTAGTATGTGTAAGATACAACAAACATCCAATCAATTGCCTATACAGTGTATTGTTTACCATAGGTGAAGAATCAGCTTCTTCCAGCTTCGCTCCTGAAAGGAAAGGAGTCTTGCTTGGTTTGCAATCCTTCGTTTTGAATTTGTTCAGCAAGTCCAACACATATTTGGACTGGTGCACCTTGATTCCATATTTGTTTTGTGCAATCTCAAGCCCCAAGAATTGGCTTAAGAGCCCCAAATCTGTCATGGAGAAGGCTTGGTTCATTGCACCTTTCAAGGAAGCAATATCATCATTTGAGCTTCCTGTAATGAGGAGGTCATCAACATATAACACAATGGTCATTAATGAACCATTAATTAACTTCAAATTTACATTTGTATCTGATTTGCACCGAACAAAATTCAGTGATAGCAAGAAGCTATCAATCTTGGCATACCAAGCCCTAGGGGCTTGCTTTAGCCCATACAATGACTTTCTCAACTTGCACAAAGGAGAAGGGTTAGTATAAAATCCTTCAGGCTGCTGCATATATATCTCTTCAGTGAGATCTCCATTCAAGAAGGCACACTTTACATCCATGTGATGTACCTCCCATTTCTTTGAGGCTGCAATGGCTAAGGCTAGCGTGATGGAGTCCATCTTTGCCACTGGTGCAAATGTCTCATTGTAATCTATGCCATGAAGCTGTGAGTAGCCCTTGGATACCAATCTGGCCTTGTACTTCATAGGTGAACCATCATCAGCAAATTTGGTCTTGTAGACCCACTTACACTGAACTAACTTCCTCCCTGGGGGAAGATCCACTAGCTCCCATGTGTTGCTCTTCTGGAGTGAGCTGAACTCTTCCTTCATGGCTGCTTGCCATATTGGATCTCCTTCCACTTATTCATATGTTTGAGGATCAGATTCCACCATCAAATATCATTTCTCATCAAACATAGGATCCTTCATGCACAGACCACTCTCAAATTGAGATCTAGTCCTCCTTAGGTTATTGGGATCCCCAACTAGCTCTCCTGATGCATGTAGTGTCTTGGCTGCCCATTTTGGCCTTGTAGGGCTGTTAGGGTCTGAAATAATCTCATCACTATCAAGCATATCAGAATCAGCATGTTCAACAAACTCTTCACTTACTTTCAGAGGTTCAAGTGGTGAAGAGGTTTCTCCAACTTCCACTGCTGCAAAGGGTTCTTCTTGAAAATGAACACACCTTTCGATGAAGGATTTGTTTGTGCTAAAATTTATTAGTTTGTACCCTTTTGAATCTTTAAAGTATCCAAAAAATAGACACTCTTGGCTTTGGGGCTGCAAAGCCTTTCTCTTTTCTGTTGGAATTCTAGCCCAAGCCCTTGAGCCAAAAATCCTGAAATGGGTCACATCTGGCTTGTGCCCACTCCATGCTTTGAAAGGAGTCATACCATAAAGTTGTTTGTGAGGTACCATATTCTGGATATAGGCTGCACAGTTGATAGCTTCGGCCCAGTACTTTGGTGGCAAAGTTTTGGCCTCCATCATGCATGTTGCCATCTCCTTCAGTGATCTGTTCTTCCTCTCAGCAACACCATTCTACTGTGGTATGTAAGGGATAGAATGATGCATCTGAATACCTGCATCTGCACAATAATTAATAAACTCATAATTGACATACTCACCACCATTGTCAGATCCGAGGACCTTGAGTTTCCTCCCAGACTGGTTTTCAACCAAATCCTTAAAGACTTTGAAGAGGCCAAAAACTTTAGACTTGTGTTTCAGGAAGTAAACCCAGCAATACCTGGAAAAGTCATCTATGAAAGTCAATGCATATTTTGCCTGAATCATGGACATATGAGGGAATGGGCCAGCAAAATCACTGTGGATCAGCTCGAGGGGTGCAGAGGTTCTCTCATGACTAGCTCTCTCAAATTTATGCTCTGGGTGTTTTCCTAGGATACAACCTTGGCAGACTCCTTTGGAAAATTTTATCTTGGGAAACCCTATGACCATCTCTTTTTCACTAAGATCAAAATGATACTTGTAATTTAGGTGGCCAAATCTTTCATGCCAAATATTTCTTGCTTCATTAGCATGAATCAGAATAACAGAGGGGTTTGAGTAGGGTAGGAAGTGTGAGAACATGTATACCTTTTGAGCATGATTTGCAACTCCTTTTGCAATGACTTTACCACTTGAGATCTCTGTGATCTCAACTTCATCAGGGGAGAATATGACCTTCTTTGGAGACCTAGTGTGAGTCATCTGGTACACTGATAAGAGGTTGGAGGCAAGACCAGGCACATACAACACATTTTTGAACTGACCATGACCAAGATCAATCCTCCCTTTACCCAAAATTTCAGTGAGAGAGTCATCTCCCAGTACTATAGGTGGTCCCTTCGACATGTCAAGTGAGGAGAATGCCTCCTTGGTTGAAACCATGTGTCTTGAAGCTCCAGAATCAATGATAAAACTGGGTGAGCTTGATGTGTCAGCAACCAATGCATGAACTCTCTCTCTGTCATCTGAACTTGATCCTCCTTGTCTCTTCTTTGAGCTGTCTGGAAGGGAGATGCCATTCTTCTCCAGGATTTGGGTCATCATGTCTATTTGCTTCTTTATACAAGAGCTTTCAGTGTGATTGCCCTTATTGCAGTATGCACACTTGCTCATTTCTCCTTTGTTTTTCTTCTTCTGGTAGTTCTTCTTGGACCCTTGTGGCTCCTCTGGAGACTTGTTCTTGTCTCTCTTTTGCTCAGGTGGATTTTTAGCTTTCTTTTTGCTTTTTGAATCCACCTTTGAATCTCCAGCAACCAAAGATTGGTCTTTGGATGGTTTGATGGTGCCCATCATCACCAGCTTGTCCTGTTCTTGTGTGAGAGATTCCATGAAATATGCAAGGCTAGGCATCTTCCAGGTTTGAGCTGTCAAATTTGTGGCATAGAAGGTCGAAACAAACACTGAATAGTCAGGGCCAAGCTTCAAGAGAATGGCCAAGACTAGCTGATCATATTTCTTTTCGATCCCACATTGTTTTATCTGCAAAAGAAGTGCTTTGAACTTGGAGAAATAGAGTTGCAGAGATTCAAAGCTATTGGGACTCAGGGAGATCAGTTCATTTTCGATTTGATGTCCCCTCATCTCATCTATCTTTCCAAAAAGATCAGTAATCTTCTCCCATACTTCATTCGGTGATGTCAATCCATCAATATGGAAAAGGAGGTCTCTGGAAATACTTAGACACAGGAGACCATAGGCCTCATCCCTCCTATTCTGCCATTTTATCTTCTCTATAGCTGCATTGGGCTCTGCTTCTATTGCCATAGTCACCCTGTAGAGGCCTTTCTCTCTCAACAGTATCTCCATCTCTGCTTTCCATTCAAAGAAGTTGAAGGGAGTCAAGATGATCTTCTGAGATTGATCCATAGCTTAGAAATTTGTCTCGGCTGTCAGTAGAAGGCTCCCAGTCACTGATGTCGAACCTGCAAAACAATTTTGAAGGAGAGAAATCAATCTACAATGGCTCTGATACCATGTGGAAATTGAACCCAGTGATAGAACAATTTTACTCACAACAATTATCAATTGATCATGGAAAATCACTCACAAAAGAGACTGAAAATGGAGCTGAACACTAAACTATATTAACTCAGTGTACAATAGCCAACCCTGTAACATAATAGGTTGTTGCATTAAATAATTACATAGGAGATTCGAATGCATGAGGAGGCATTTCGAATCTAGTCAAAATCAGGCTTACTAAAATTAAGGAATTCCCCTATAGGTGTATAAAGTAGTTTCCAAATCAGTCATGGAGCTCACAAATTGGAAAAATCACTTAGGCAAGCTAAAGAGAGATGGAATGAAAACCCACACATGCTTTTGAAAGGAGAAAAGAGTGGAGGATGTGGAGGACAAAAAACTAGTTCACCTCACCTAGTGAAACTTTCCCAATTGCCTTAAAGCACTGAAAAAGCAGGCAATAAAGCATAAAAAGCAGAAGGGTGCCTAGGAGACCAGGAATAAAGCAGAATTGATTCCTTGAGGTTTCCCATGCATTACATGAGTCAAAATAGGCAAGTTTGACCACTATGGATAGGCAAATGACAACTTGCATAAGGTGGGACACATGAAATTAGGCAAATAAGACAAAAATGATTAATTTAATGTCTAAGGTAGGTAACTATGGGTTGATTATTCTAACAGACATTGGGGAAAAACTTGTGGCATCAGGGCATATTTCGACCATCAAGGAAACCTTTTCCATATCCAACAAACCCTCCCAATGAAGCTTTTATCTTGGAACATCAGAGGGTGCAACGCACCTAGCAAGAAAAGATTATTGAAGAAGAAAATAAAGGAAGAGAAACCCTTAGTGATTTTTATTCAAGAAACAAAATGTTCAGAGGAGATTTTCAAACCCATAGCAAGCAAGATCTGGATGAACTGTGAAGCCTACGCCATTGATGCCTCAGGTGCAGCAGGAGGTATAGGAATCATATGGAACCCTTCAGGATTAAGTCTTTATAATTTCATGGCTACAAAATTTTCAATCTCTGTCAAGTTCCATCATTAGAGGAAATTTCAAATCAAAATGGGCCTCCTAAGATGAATTAATAAAATAATATTTATTAATTTTGGAGGAAGAAAAGAAAAAAACTACTTTTTTGTTTGTATTTTTGACATATCTCCCCATGTTTTTACTCAAATTTCGATCGGGAGAGCTCGTTGGATGCGGAATTAAATTCCACATCCAATGAGTACCCACTCGGCATACTTTTGATGGACCCCGCTACCCCAAAAATGAGAAAAACCTGAAAAAATGGAATGATGACATCATCATTCCATTTTTCCAGGTATTTATTGTTTTTGGGGTAGCGAGGTCCATCAAAAGTATGCCGAGTGGGTACTTGTTGGATGCAGAATTTAATTCTGCATCCAATGAGCTCTCCCGATCGAAATTTGAATAAAAACACAGGGAGATATGTCAAAAATACAAACAAAAAAAGTAGTTTTTTTTATGATACCTATCCCCAAATTTATATTAAAAAAGTGTTTAAGACCTATACGGTATTTCAAATTTAAAGCAATTTCATTGGCTAACACATGATGACATGGAATTTGAATAAAAGTTAAAAGGCCCATTTTGAGTTGAAATTTCATCTAATGATTTTAGGAACCAACTCCAAAGGCTTCCTTACTAATGTGTATGGGCCCTTCAAACTAGATTCCAAGCATCTCTTTCTCAGGTCACTGCAGAACATGAGTAACCTTGTCGAGTGAAGAGAATAGATAATAGGTGGTGACTTCAACCTCATTCACAACCTACAAGAGAAGAAAGGGGGTATTAGAACCCTGAGCCCAACCAGCAATGATTTTCAGAACGTTGTGCATGGCTTGACTCTTGGCTCCACCCTTTCAGCACATCCCGCAAGATGAAGATGAGGACATGGATGAATCAAGCCATGAGGATGCTAACCAGGAGATTTGGCAATGCATCATAAATTCCCCGAATGAAGCCGAGTCCTCCCGTATATGCTAATCCTTTCCTCATCGCGAGACGGTTAGATGCTCTTTGTGGTTAGTTTTGGATTAAATCTTTGCTTGGTTCCTTATGCTTAGTAGGTCTATGTTTTGTTATGGATAAGATTCACTTGTCTGTTTTCAGGATCAAGTGTCCACACTGAAGGGTTGGGATGCTCTCATGCTCCTTTGTCTTTCTTTATGGGCTATCATTTTTGTTTTTTGTTTTTTGGATACCAGACTGATGCCTGACTCCATGTTTTAAGGAGTAGGATATGTAAATATCTTTAGTTTTGATCTAGTAATAGAAGGGTCTCATATTACTTACAAAAAAAGAATCACCCTAAAAAACCCTCTACAAACAAGCTGTTGAATCTGTTTCGTTGTATGGCCTTGTGTGGCCATTGTATGGTCTGTATGATTATATGGAACTGTGCACGTGGCCAATCTATACGACTATACGGATAATGATTTGTATAGATCCAAATGACTGCATTAAATCCCTGTACGATTGGTCTATAAAATGGTATGGACTGTGCAGTATGGATTTGTACCATTGTATGAAATCTTGTATAGCTACCCCTATAGACAAGTGATGGCTTTGCTTGATTGATACGCCCCCCCTACAAATGTCTTTCAAAATGTTGTTTTTCTCTTAGCGAAAAATTGGAAGTACAATGTCTTTCTCTCTCCAACTCAATGCTTGAGTTTCACTCTTATGATGGTGTATCTTCCTCCCTCTCCTCAGCTGCCTTTGATACTATTGATATGAACCAAAACCCTAACTCCAATTGCTGAGATTAGATCTCACTTATTTGAGATAAATGATTGAGATTCATTTAATTAATTTAAATCTTTAATGCCAAAAACTTGGGCATTTCTCTAAATTAGCCTCAATCATCTAAAAAGGAATTCACTTTAATAGACTTTAAATAAGTGAATTTCCTAGGTTCCAAAGAGGTATTAATGATGATTTCCATAAGTAAGACACAAAATCATGGAAATACCTGTATGAGCTACAAACATCAACATCTCCAAGGAAAGACACCCTCCTCCTTCTCTTCCCCAAATACATCAAACCCTAATCTCTAGCCTCAAAAGGATGAAACCCTAATCCTAGAATCCAAGATGCTCCAAGAGACTAAGAAGAGCCAATTCCCAAGAGATAGAGATCAAATGTACAAAGAACAATTCAAGAAAGAATCATCCATCTTCTCCTCTTATGCTCCACTAGGGTTTCCTCATGAACCTTAGCACATCACTGAGAGAGCACCCCAAAGAAGAGATAAAAATGAATTTGTGATGTGTTGTGATGTTTGGAAATACTCTCTCCCTTCTCTATTTATATGAGAGTCAAGAAAGGACAACAATATAGCATAGGTTAGCTTAAGCCTTACAAGCAATCCTACTAAACATAAGTAAGCCACACTCAAGCGAAGTGCTCCACTCCTAAGTACTAGTGTCAATCTCCAATGATGATGTCGTGCACCACCCAAGATGATATAGCTATCCAAGGAAAGCCACCACACTCCATATTGATCCTTTATGATTCCATTCATCCTCCAAAGCCAAGTATTCCATTGGGGCAGCTACCCCTTGCAAGAACAAAGTCGAAGCCCTAAGCGTCCCTAAGCCATTTCAAATCTTTTGAACAAAAAACCAAGCTGCCACATGCTATCTAGGGCTTGTAGTACTCCACAATGCACAATGTTCCTTGTATCCTGTAGGGCATTCTGCCGCTAAGAGAATCCTCCATGTGGCCATCATGTAGTAGGCCCACCATCCAAGCAAGAGATCTCAAATGCCCTAGGGAAGAACATTAAGCCAATGATCATCTAAGGTTGGCATCCTTTGAGCAAGCTATTATAAGTGTGCATATCCATCATGGACCATCTCTCATGCTACAATCCCTCTCATACTATCTAGGGGATGAAAATCCACCATGTATTCCAAATTTCATGATGCATCCCAAACTTGGTGTAAACAGTTTCAGAGTAACCCGAAAGTTTAACACTTAACAAATGGTAGAATTATTTGTCTTTTTCAGTTTATAATCTAGATTCTATAACTTTAGAATTATTTGTTTATATGGTCTATTTTGTAAACATTATATGACAGTTGAGTTTGAACTGTTGACTGTATATTACAACTCCTTGGTCATGATGCCCTGTTTCATTTCATGGTTGATGTTTTCTGTTACAGTTTGTTGATGACAATTGTTATGTTAGAAAAATATTAAAAATAGAAGCAAACAACAATAATAATAGAAGACGAGATTTATGTTGTGTTACCCCCCTGTTTGCGTAGGGTGTTTACCTTCAGTTTTCATGAGGAGTTCTGGGTTGTTCTCAAGGTTTCTGGGTATGTAGAGGGACAAATTCTATACCATTTTTACAGCACTATGGGCAATTCTGGGTCTGTTTGTGGCCTCAAACAGCCCTAAAACAACATTCATTTCTAATTCTGGGCTGATTGTGGGAAAAGATAGCATGAGAGTAACATATATGGGCATGAAAATAACCATAAATCCCAAACCCAGACATTATACTCTTCTGAGTGTCTAAACAATATTTAGGGAGCAGTTCTAGCCTCTAGGTGCATTACAGACCTCAGCCAGTAGTACCAGCAGTTCTGGGCATGTGTAGCAGCAGAAAACAACGTCCTATCCATATTGTGGGATGACTTATGCAATTGAATAGTAGTTTTAGGTGTGTTTTAGCTGCAAAGAATGAGTAGAAAGCCAATTTTGGGCTAATGCTGTGAGCTGAGAAGCAATTATGCTATGTTCTGGGTGAAATTTATTGGTGTCCATTGGAAAACCTGATCATGTTCCTATGTAGAGGCAGCCTTATTTTCAATTTTGGGCATCCTTTAGGTGTCATTTCATGTGCAGTAGTCTAAGCATCAGCTAACATATGACTTGAAAATGATTTGTAGCAGTCTAGATCTAAAAATAAGTTCATGGATTGAAACCTCATTGGGAAGTAAGGCTGTTGTTGGAGGGTGATTGAATAAACAAACTGCAAGCCATCACTTTTAAATAGAAATTATAGGGTTCATCTGGTAGCAGCCAACAAAGCATTGATCAGCATTCCTTCTTGTGGTCTATTTGAATACTCTTGGAGATGCATTTGAAGAGTTTGCATGCCTGTTGAAGAGGTTTATTTGTTGTGCCTAGCCTTTTGAATCTTTGAGCCACCCTTGGATCACCTTCTAGAGGATCTGCACCCTTGGGATAACCTTGTAGGGTGGTCAAATAAGTGTGTATTGCGGAGTATGGATCAGCTAAGACAAGCTTTTGTAAAAATGTCCCGCTATATTCATGCTTCATTAGAGTAGCGCAGATATCCTTGGGAGGATTCTCAGCAAGGTTTAGCATTTACCCATTGTTTCAGCAGTTAGCTTCTTCTTTGAGAGGGATCGTTGCATCTTGAGTATTAATCTGTGTTGAGGATTGTTGAACTGTTCTGCAATCTAGGTTTGGACATTGCATCCTGGAGATTTACGGCTACTGCCCTGAAATCTATGCCTTTGCAAACTTTCTAATTGAAGGACAACTATGGAAGAAATGGCAGCCAGTGTTTTGTTGTAAAGGATTCTACTTATAACACCAACAACACCTATGGGCTCGACATGTTTTGGACTCTGAAGAGTTGGTAATAAGCCTCCATAGAGGAAGCCCTTCAAGTGCTGCAATTTGATTATCACATCCATGATTGGGGACTGCAGTAATCTCATGACGCATTTAATGTTCACATTATGGGAGAGATCGAAAACATTATTCATGATTCACAAATCATGATTCTTGATAGTATTCACGATTGGGGATTAACAGCATTCACGATTCATGATTGACAGCATTCACGATAAATTTTGACAAAGCTTTGAGTATTGTTCACTCAATTGTATGGATAGTGCTGAGAGAAATTACATCAAGAAAAGTTGCAATATTCATTAACTCTAGAAACTATTTAGGCAGTATTCAATTTTTTTTAGACATTACTTCAAATACATGGCATGCATTCTCAATAAAGATTACCTGATTAGGCTCGATCCAGATTTGAATAAATTGGTCCTCTTCAACACTTCAGCTCTCTATCACCGTGGGTTCTCAATGCTTTTTCATTGTGAGTTCTATGTGTTGTGTTAGCATGTAGGTGCTAGGCCATGAGATGTTCTTAGTCACCGTTCTTCCCAGCGATTCAGTTACATGGAGTATTCTTAGCTATTCCATAGAACTGTTAATTAGGTAGGTATGAGGAGCTATTGGGCATGCAGAAATCAAGGTAGAGTATTATTAGCTATACCGTAGAACTCATAAACACAGGAAGAGCAGTCAGGGAGGGATGGTAGTCGGGCTTTCATACTAGGTAGAGGTTTTGTTCTTTGTTGTGCATTTTGAGGTTTTGTTCTTTGTTGTGCATTTTGATTTTGAGTTTTTTTTTATGATTTTGTTTTATTTTTTATGATTTTTTATTTTAATGTTATTTTTAGTATTTGTGATTTTATTGTGCTTTTTACATGTATGTTTTAGAAGGACAAATATTTTTTATTTTTCATTACTAGAATTTAGGTATAGAAATTGTAATTTTGGAGTGATGATGATGATGGTAATGATATTTTATATATGTGAATTTATTTAATACGATTGATGATGGAAATAATGTTTTATGTATGTGACTTTATTTAATATGGTGATGATGACAAGGATGATGATGAAGATGATGACTATGCAGCGTCCCGATTCTACAAGCAATGTGGAATGTTGCTCAACTTCTTCGTTTCTACCTTTTGATGAAGAAGTTCATGTGGTGCATCCTCTTATCAAATAGTTATAAATTATTGCAACTAACCATGGGCATGTTCAGCTTCAATATAGGGCTCATGATATAGGTCTCAATTTAAAAGGATATCCACCCTTGAGGAAAACTAAATATATCAAGATGCCCTATTTGACATGGTTAACAAACCCACACTTTTGGGATCGACATTAAAGAGTTGAATTTATTGCAATGGATCTACCCATAAATAAACCAAGACATGAGTCCATATTTCTCAAGGAATAATTACATTTGTATTGATCTTTCTGAGTCTACAAACCCGCAGAACTATCAACAATAAGGGTTGAGTAACGAAGAACAAATTTTAAAAATTGTTGTTTTCCTACCATGAATCAACAATGTCCTCCATTCCAATGGGAACCCCTAATTGGTACCAGGCACCACATATTTCCTACTTAAACTAGTTCTTAGCCAATATCTATATTATTTCACAAGACAACCATGCTTTAGTACCTCCCATGTTATACCATCCAAGTTAAGTTCCAAAACCCAAACCACATTGGGCTCAACACCCAATATAGCTCCTAATCATGTGTCGTGTGAGCTAAAAACAAAGTATAATGTGCACAATGCATCTCAACCTCGTCTCTCTCTCTAATGTGGGTCCTTAGTTGTTTGATGGTATATGGTATACACTTATTTGACATAAATTTTTAAACCACCTGCTCGAGGCCAAGGGAATCAATTTAGAGCCACCATGTTGCTCAATGACCCCATTGAGTTAAGTTCTAGAAAAAGTTGTTGTATGTTGTACAGTGATACACCTTGACTGCTTGAAGTATAATACAAGGTTGGCCTCGATGTGCAACTTGATGCTCTATGCAATGAAGATGGGAATAGAGCAGGGTGACACAAAGAATGCAGAGAAAACACATTAAAAAGACATTTTTTTCATGAAAGATATTGTCCCTAGAAATGCATCATGGAGGGGAGTCCTAAAATTTGTGGTTACAAAGATTATTTCCATGAATTAGCAAGTGATGAACATCTATGTATGTTAGTTTCTTGATGTTTTACTGCATAAATAAATTGTGGCATGCTCCAATGAAAATAATTGCCTTAATGGCATCTTGTACAGGTCTCATAAATGTAGATGTCCATGTCTTTGTCTGTGATCATTTCTTGAACATACCACATCATATGGTTTTTGTTATTGAAAAATATGGTTAAATGTCTAGTTTTGATATAAAACCAAGCATAGTAGTACATTTGTGTGAATATTTCTTAGAATTTTTGTATGAGATCATGTTTGGTAATCATTTCCCAAGATTTTAATGGGAGACAATAAAGGTTGTAGATCCCTTGGAAAGTGGTCCATTGAGAAATCTTGTGAGTTGAGGGACTTGAAGGCCCACATGGGTATTGAAAATTGATCGTACTCTTCTTGAGGGGAATAATCGGATCAAAGTCTAAAGGGGCATCTACATGTCTTAATAATAACCCCCAAGTCCATACAATAGCATAACCTAGCCTACATATCTAGTCTCTGACACACATGCAAATGGGTAAAGCATGGTCCACGTGTCATATTAAAAATATGAAAGTATAAAAGGAATTGAGTGTGATGGCTTAATTTTTTCTTTGAAATAAGTAATTTATAAAAGGAAACATGGGGCCAATGTTGACTAAAGAGATCACCTATATAGAAATCATGTATGGTTATGGAAGGTTTGAGCCCATGGACCCCAATGAAGTAACCCAAAGTGCATTTGGGAAATTTTTCCTTTGTTTTTCGATTTATAGCGGTGTCCCCTAGCCATTGGAAGGCCATACAAAGGAACCAAGTTCAAAATGAACCACTCACCCAGAACCAAACTAGCTCTTCATTCACTCATAAAGGAAGCATGCCCATTCATAACAAAAAAATTACAACTAAATGTAAGATTAAATTCACATAAAGATCAATATGAGCCTTGGATTGGATTTTACGATGAGCTTTAACTTGCATAAAAGAGTCATTCAAGTACATGTGGAGAATTGGTATCAATACCTAGATCTAAAAATGAGCAACATAATTGAGCTATGAAACCATTTAGAGTGAGTTTGATTTGTGTTGAGCATTTAGAGTTTTCCCACCATATTATTCAACCATCCTCACCATGAATATAGGGATCTAAGTTCCAAACTTTCTTTAATCAGTGAGGATTGATCCTCACAAGTAAGATACAAAACTTTATCTTAAATAAAAATAAAGAGCGGTTGGGGGATTCATCCCCGATAGTCATAGTGGATAATGGTGATAGATGATAAGAAACTAGATAATATGGAAGGTTGTAGGTTGCAAAGTGTGCATTATTATGAGAAAGGATCACTACTCTTTATCAACATAAATCCTATCCAATATTTTCTTAAACTCTATAAATTCTTCACTAATTGACTAATTGAATCAGCCTCCATAATAAAGATGATTACCTCTAATTGGGATAGAATATTGGTAATATTTCTAATTCATAAATATAGTACTAGGTATCTCACTAAACAATCCATGACAATGGATATTTGAATAATTTTACTATGGTTTAATATATAATCTGGTAAATGCACTTCTATATAATGAGTTGATCTAATTAATTTCCCTCTCAAATAGCCCAGTGTTAGAAAACAATGGGATCTTATGATGTAATCATAGGAATGGATTGGTTGGAGGTGCATTCGTTTGTGCTAGATTACATAAGAAAGTTACTTCATTTCTTAGATGATGAAGGGAAGGAAAAGGTCTTGAGAGGGAAAAACATGGTTGTATCCTTGCAATTTGTATCATTATTGTAGTTGAAAATAAGTCCCAATAAGGGCTACTAGATGCATATTGTGGTGGCATAGTTTTGACTCAGTATCCCATCTTGTAAGAAATTCCAGATGTTTTTCTTGACGAGTTGCATGGGCTTCCTCCCAATTGTGATTTGGTGTTATTTGTTGAACCAAAGACCATATAAGTTCCCTTATTCAATGCCCATGCTTGAATTTCATTACTTGTAGATGGATATGAAGAATTTTTTGGATTTAGAGTTGATCCAACCTAGCATGTCACCTTGGGGAACACCAATTATCTTTGTGAGGAAGAAGGATGGATCCCAGATGTTGTGTATAGATTACACAGAGTTGAATATTAAGGCCACCATATATAACCATTATCCCTTTCCTTATATCTATGGATTTTTAATTATATTAAAGGGGACATAATGTTTTTTAATATTGATCTATGATTGGGGTATGATCATCTATAAATAAAGGATGAAAATATCATGAAAACTTCTTTTACATTTTGATTTGAGAATTGTGGGATTGTGGTGGTTCCTTTTGGGTTGACTAATGTGCCTATAGTATTAGTGAATGATTGTGTCCTTTTCTCCTATGTTATGTTCCCCCTTAACATCTATTTAGCATACCTTCTTCATTTATCCAACCCCTACGGTGTCCTGTTTTGATTTTTCCAATCTTCCTTATCATGAATGTCCCCATAAAAGGTTTCCTATATTGCTATGTACCCTTGTTTTTATCTTCCCTCTTAGCCTCAATCTTTTTCTAATCCTTCCTTCTTCCATAATATAATATTAGCAAACACCTTCCCTTCCTTCCCTTCTTCCTTTAGGCTAACCCAACAATGCAAATCATTTCCAAATTAGGCTTGGCCTGCTATTTCCTTTCTACATTTCGCCTTCCTTGTTTACTTTTGGTATTCTTCCCTTCCTATTCTCATAGAACTCCACACACATAGGGAAATATAACTAAGTTATATGGTCATTATAAAAACCTTTAAATCATGAAGAGAACAAGATAAGGGTATCCCCACAAATCCAAGGTCCATTAGAAACAATGTTGATACAATGAAATTAGGCTTTAGACGCTATGGTTGTGCCACCCATATGGATTCAATACATCTTTAATTCAAGTCCTTTTCATGGCCTTTGGAAACATCCCACCAACAATGTGCTCATGTAATGTATATGTTATGTATGATACCCATACATCTTCATACTCAACAATAACATCAATGGGTGTCTCATTAAGAGGAATTTTATCCCCTCATACTTGACCTATGGAACACAACTCCAAGGAGACTCACAAAACCATTGTTCTTATGATTACCATGAGCAACCATATTATGTATACAATTTGGCTTAAGGTTGACGGTAGCCATAAAGGTGCCCTAAGGCCATATGCCCAATAGACAAGATGAAATGCATGTTCATGCATGCCATATAAATTAATGACATTGACAATAATGATGAAATAGATGAAATCAACACACATACACACACTCATTATACCCTATCTCCTCCTCATGTGTAATTTATCCTTCTATATTATTTTTCATCTACGTTGAACATTTTCCATTTTTCATAAAAAACCTCTCTCTATCTCTATATTTATAATAATCCAATCACTCCCCACTCGGGTTCAAGTCTCAATATTTGACTTGTTATGTAATCGAGGATTCCTTGATTCTTTGTGAATAACAGGAATTGTTTTTCTCTAAGTGAAAAAAAATCCAATCACTCCATAAATTATTTATAGTTTCCTTGTAAACTATCTTTCATTAATTAGAAGCTTGCTACTTAAAATAGAAAATGAAAAGGAGCTGCTCAAGATTGATGAAGAAATTTAGATGATAATAGGGGAAGTGGATGAAGATTACTTTTCATCTAGGAGAAAAGAAAATCTTCTTATGCTTGAGATAAAGAAAGAAGAAAAAATTGAAACAAAAGGAGGAAACATGGAGACAAAAGCGAAGGGATGCGTTTCATCATTTTACAAATCAACAAAGATTAACTAATTCTATCTAGGATATAAATGGGGATCATAATGAGTTTATTTCATATATTTGGAGTAGTTTTTTGAAGTCTTTCCCCATTATTAACCAGTCAATCTATTGGGCTGTCGACCGAGGTACTCAAGTATTTATTGGTTTTGATCCTTTTATTGGTTTATGCAAATATTATAGGTTGTATTAGGGATTGGTACTCCATTACATCTTTGGGGTTCGAAAGGGAACTAATACAAGAGCAGAGCTAGTTTCCTTACGGGGACTTATTTGGTTTGTTAGGAGAATGAGACTCGCTTCTATTATGATGGTTGGCGATTCAAAAGCTATTATAGATTGGGCTAGAGGGGTAACTACACTTCACTCTTTGTTATTGGAAAATTGGATGGGAAATGTTATAAATTTGATATATGAGTTCTCACACATTACTTTTTAGCATATCTATAGAGAATTAAATGGTGAAGAAGATAGACTTTCAAAGAAAGGCATCGGTCAATTGGATGGAAATATTATTTTAAAGAGCTCAGAGATTAAATCCCTGTACAATTAGACAGATTAAGGTTTTTCTGATTTAGGAGTTGTTCATCTAGTAAACTTTGTTTACTAATAGCTTGTTTTTTTGGGTGGCATCTTTCTTGTTTTGTTATCGTTGTTATGATATGTTGTTTACTACCAAACCTATAAAAATGTCAAAATAGTGTTGGGAGAAGAAAATATAAATATCATGTTTTATCAAGGTGGTAATTTATTTTTGATTATAAGAAGAACTCTAATCTTCCCAAAAATAAAAATGTAATTCGTTGATACAACTTTGTTTTATAATATAAAGTTGCTATTTAGTGCTTAAAAAAACCCACAATCCTGGTGGTCAAAAGAGACTCGTTGGTCTATCATCTCCCTTCTTCCTTGTCTTCTGGAGTTTATTCATCTTGTAGTTACTCAACCTTTGAAATTTTACCAGGTAGGCAGTCACCTGATGAAACTGAAAGCCCTTGTGGTGGTGAAGAATGCTAACCTAAGTGAAGAACGATGTGAGATGGCATGTAAACAAAGGCGATTGAGAGAAGCCATGTGCATTTTGCATTTGATGGATGAACAAGTAGATTGCTTTGCTTATCATTCTCTCTTGCAGGTATGCCACATTAACAGAGCTCTACCGGAGGCCAAGCTAGTCCATGCTCACATCATCCAAAGTGCTTTCAAATTTAATTGCACTGTCAAGGCTCTGCCCAATAAACTCCTAAGCGTGTATGCCAAGTGCAGGAATTTAATCGATGGTCGCAGGTTTCTGGAGTGAGCGAAATGTGGTCTTGTGGAGTATCATGATTGCATCTTACTCTAGGGATAGCCATGGAAAAGAAGCGTTGATACTTTTCAATCAAATGCAAGGAACAGGTATTCTCCCCAATCAATTCACTCTATCCAGCCTTCTCCCAGCATGTACTCACTTGGAAGCAGTGGTGGAGGTTCATGAAGAAATAATCAGAAGTGGGTTTCACTCTGAACTTTTTTGTGGGGAATGCCCTTCTTTACATGTATACAAAATATGGGAAGATCAACACTGCATGTTATGTGTTTGGAAAATTGCTTAGACGAGATGTTGTCACATGGAATGTTATGATTGCAGGATATGCATAGAAGGGGTATGTTAATGAGGTTCTCCACCTGTTTGAAAAAATCCCTGAACAAAATGTGGTCTTCTGGACATCAATGATTTTAGGATATGCACAGAATTGCTTGGTTGACGAGGCTGCCAAACTCTTTGATGAAATGCCTGAAAGGAATCTGGTATCTTGTACATCTGTGATTTCGGGTTATGCTTAGAATGGATATGTTGATGAAGCTTACAAACCCGAGCTTTCTGGAGTAACCCTCCACACGGGAAAGATGCTGGACCTATTCAACCGGAGTTACACATGGATGTGTTTAGAAACCTCTCCTCTGTAGATGCCAAGATTAGGGTAGCTGCTACATTAATTTTAGTTCAAGAGCTATAGGAATTCCAGACGGTTTATGAGCAAAGCGGCACTAAGGGAAATGATGATGGAGATTTAAAGCTAGAAGTTGCTAAAGATGCTTGTCTGAAAAATTGTGCTCTGACTGTGAAATATGCCATTCGTCATCTTATTTGTGGGATTTCATCGTCTAGAGCCATAATTTTTCTATCATCTAAGCTGAATTTGGTGCCAACAATAAGTTTTCTATTATCCAAGTTAATTTTGATTCCAAAGGCTAGTATGTGCATTGCCTGAAATATATTTCAATTTGATAAAAAGCTGCCAACATAGATTTGCCTGTATATTATCATCTCTGGTCTTCATTAAAAATGCTTATTAATGCTCCAGTCTTAATCCACTATTTAATGTCTAATGACTTCCAATTGCTAGGCTGGTTTCAGTTTTCAAGATTTGTTATTTCAAATTTGGTATTCTGTAGTGTTTGGCTTTGCCTAAATTTGGATGCTTGATTGTTTCCTTATTCAAATTTATTACACACAGAGTTGGGAACATGGATGTTTCAATTTGATCAAACATTACAGCTGTGTTTCATTCTGGACGTGCATCTGCATTTAAAGAATAGAAAGCTGAAATCATAGAATCTGTTCTTGCATATTATTAACATGAATTATGTTTTTTGTTTTGAAGTAAAAATATTTTGCAGAGTTTGAAATTGTAGATAATTTTGTGATGGAAGTGAGCTTTGCTTACAATTTTCTAGTTCTTGACATTAGCATGTGTCCTAAAATTTTGTGAAATTTCTTGATTGAATCTCTTTCCCAGGACATTGCTAGTTTTAGATGTTAACTTGAACTTTGGAGTCATAGATGTTTACACAAAATCTTGTAAACATTAGATGGATTGCGAAGTGTCACAACGAAGCATATCCCCTTATTTAAAATCCAATAATTAAAATGCTTTGCCTCCACAAAAATAGAATAATAGGCAGTTTTAGGGTGTTCTCGTAGTGTGCATTATGGTCAAAGTACTGGAAAAGGTTGCTGGTTGAGAGTCCATTACTCTTGCTTGATATGCCGATGACATGTGATCACTCTATGGTTTATTCTATGATTTTGCTGATGTATTTGTCTTTATTATGGAAGTACCACATGCTTTTTATTTTTGTGATTTGGTTCTTGGTAAGCAAGTTCATAACACATAATGACATGTTGTAAGCAAGTTCATTGTCATTATGTGTTATCGCATGTATTGCATATTATATATGGCCAGGTTTTCACTTGATTACAAGTTGTCTATAGGTAGAATAAGGAATGAGGTAATGCAATGGTATGTTGTAAGTAGGTTCATTGTCATTATGTCTTATCGCATGTATTGCATATTATATATGGCGAGGGTTTCACTTGATTACAAGTTGTCTACAAGCAGAATAAGAAATGAGGTAATGCAACAGTATGTGTGGTTTACAAAGGCTCCATCGTTGATGTGGCTCAATTTTGTTTTGGCTTTAGTTAGGATGGGATACCCACAACAAAACAAGCATATTTAGTGCAAAAACTATTAGTTTATAAACAAAGTAGCAGTGCATGGAAGTCAAATCAAAAGGAGCCATTTAACAGTCCAGAAGACCACATAGAAGCCTCTTTGTCCTTAAAATACCAAAAGGAGCCATTTAATAGTCCAAGGAGACAATCATGCCCAAGTTTGTACCAGCATAGAACATTGGTTATAAATGGTTTTAAAGACCACAACCAGAAGTTAACATTGCTTACCCTTCCACTACAACCACTCCAGTGAGTACTTAAATTTAAGCCATGTCAAACTTCGCCTATGCAGCTTGTGAATCCTCAACTTATGTGTCCATTACTTCTCGATGCATAACAAGGACAACTAGCTTTTAGTGCAGAGAAAGATATATGCTCAAACAGTTTATGACAAGAAAATTGCAAATTTACTCCACAATACAATGCTAGTCTTTCTGGTGTATCTAAAGGGAGATGTTAATTTGGGCCATTTAATAAAGGAAATTGAGCAAGGAATATGAACAAGGATGCTACAATGATCTGTCACAAGATAGGTGATATAATTTGCTTATATTCCACTAAAAGGACTATTTTAATAGAACAAGATACCTATGTTCACAAAAAAGAGAAATCTGGCTTAACTGTTGCTTAAAAAACAGGAAGGAATGCTGTGACTGAAAGCATGCAGCATAAAATAATGAGTTGTTTGCAGCAGCAGATAAATGCTACAAATTTATCAAATGGAGAATTCAGTTTAAATACATAATCATAAAAGCTGACCTGATTGGGGCCACCACTAATTAAGGTGCTTTTTTGTCGAGTTTTGTTCTAGGCCCCTAAGTGGAGAAAGCCTCTTGGCATCTTGCTTTGAGACAACATAACTTTAATAAGTGTTCAAGAACTCATAACTCCATTCAAACTTGCTGATTTTTAAGAGGAAAGGAAAACAGTAGGAAGCAAATGTAGATCAACTGAATGTAACCACTCTTAACTTCTCTTCAAGTAGTTATTCAACAGAAAACTTCCCAATGTGACAATTCTCAATCTCTGAGAATTTTAAGAATTCAAAAATTTTATGGAGTAACTATCAACTCTTGTCACTATGTATAATTCTACAGTTAATTGACATACAGTGAAAACTATAGGAGACGATAGCTCCTACATTAGTTGCAGATGGTGCTTAAAAGGGTTACATACAAGTTTAAAATAAAAGTATTGACTGGAAAACAACAAAAGAAAACCACTTGGCAATCAACTTCCATGAAAGAGAGAAGAATAACTTATGAAGATTTGAAGGGGATACATGTAATCATGTAGACAGACTAGGTTGGCTAAATTGTCTTCCCAAAATTGAGTTACAAGACATATGTAAAGTAACCTATCAATATATACATAAAACTACTGATAAAAACATACAAGTATAATCTACCATCCTTGAAAAGCATATCTTTCATGGATTCAGGTTGTTGAAATCCCAAGGACTTCTTTGGTGTAGCTTCATTAGTACGCATAGGTTTCGATGAGCAATAAACGCCATTCATTTCAATCATAGCTCGATTTTTCTTCTTCTCATCACCAAATCTGACAAACCCATAACCTTTGGTGCAAGTTGTATTTGCATCTATCAAAACTTTAGCACCTTTAACAGATGAATATCGGCTTTGGAAAGTCTCTTGCAAGATAATATCAGTGACCTCACAACCCAAGTCCCTAACAAATATGGAATACTCAGTGCCTGGTTCTGTTCGTCTGGCACCAGCTCCAAAAGTAGCCCAATTCAACCTAAAAGGTTGTTGAGAACTGGGCATGGGCGTACCATGGAAATTCTGCAAAATTCTCTCTATAGTTGCACGTGAATCAAGTTCCACAAAAGCATAACCCTCTGGTTGTCCAGTTTGCTTATTTTGAATAATGTTAACAAAAACAACATCCTGCTCCAGATGGACTCAATTAGTTTAAATATTGCAAAAAACACTTCTTCTATAAACAAAAAATAAATGGAATTTGACCAAGTTGCACTTTCACAGACCCACAACTTGAGAAACTTGTTAATAATACTTATCACATCATATCCAAGAAATAGAGAGTATACAAAAAATATGAAGCACTGAATGTTGCCACATCCATAGTTATAACAAAAAAGCTCATGAATAATCAAATACATGAGACATGCATTCACCTTTATGTCATTAACTAGTAGATACTATCTTAAAATTATATAATATCAAATCTATGGAATTACAAATTAAAAATGAGATAGGAATTCATGATCACTAAAACCATCATATCTTGAAAGTTGACATGCTACATTCATTGAACTAGTTATTGAGTAATTTTCTTTGTTGTATTGGTGTGTGGCTGTGGATAACTTCATATACAACCAATTAATGCATATATTTGAAGTGCCTGCTTACTTAAGCTCATTGTGTTTGGAGCTTGTAGCTTAGCTAGCGACCCTTTTTAGGAGAGCACGCCAATCTGCAATATAAGCAAGTTTTTAGTTGAAACGCTCTTGTATGGAACTCATGACCTTGTAGGTTTCTATCTTGGTGCTTCACCGAGATGTTCTAAATATGGACTTATAATTGTTTAGCTGCAACGGTTCTACTATTTAGGGTTTGTTAGGTCCATTCAAAGTTTGCTTTAGGGCAGTATTTTTTTCTGAAGACCTCAACTAAGTATTGTGGGGATTGTTTATTGTGGCTTTGGTTGTATGTTCATCCCCAGAGACCATGTCAGTAGATTGCTATGGTAATCGACCATTGATGTGTAGGTCCATTTCCTCATTTGCATGAACCCCTGAAATTTTAAAAGGGAAACAAAATTACTTGTCTTTACGATACTTGCCTATTTTATTGTTCTTAGGAATCTGCAATAGAATGGTATTTAGGTTTCTTATTTTCAATTGAGGGCACCATGTTGTCAGCCAATGATCCCCCTGATCTGTGTTGCGCCAACAACCTGTTTTAAATATGCTCTCTTCTAAATTTTTGATTCCAAATAAGGATTATGCATATTCCCTAATTGTAATGGACTAGGAAACAATGCAATGTTAGTGTAGAATCTCTCTGAAGACAGGTCCAATTAACTTGGATAAGCACAACAGGTTTAATATTGCTTCTGTGTAATTGTACAGTTTTTTCACATGAGAATTCTAAAACAACTAAATACCTAGACACAAAAACAAATTCTTCAAGTGGAACTGAGCAACAAATAATTAAATATGTGTCAGTTTACATATCTAAGCCTATCCTTCCCCCCATCCTCGTTTATATGTCAAAATATGTGTCAGTTTCAAATCCTTTTCATACATGCCTATAGTGGAATGATGGCAATAATTTCTCCACATAAATGGTTGAAGCTACGCCAATATCACAAGTTTTTAGGCTTTTTGTCGCAAATTTAAATGAAGTTAGTTTTCGACATAGTTCTAAGTTGCAAAGGCCATTATTAATGGCAATTTATCATGTTCTATCATTTAAGGAAACATTCACACCTATGTTGTTACAAAGACAAGAAGACAGACATACAATGCTCAAACATTGCATATTGAATGGTGATAATCATCAGTTACAACCAATAGTTAAGAACATGGATTTCTAGAAGTACAACGACATGAACTAGATTTGGTTCACAAGGTTTTTTTGGCTTAGCAATACCCTATGTAGAACTCAATACACAAGGTAGAGCAAAACCCAGTTTAATAAAACTCTATAACTAGAGATACAAGCGTTAGGTGATCTGTCATATCTGCAAAAAGAGCAGAAGTTTCATCTTACAAATTAGGTTTTTTCTAAGGATATCAGCTTGTAGATGTCCCTGATCACCATGGTATGGACGAATCTGCTATTTTCCCTGGGTTTTGCATCAAAAAAATGGTGAAGCAGAATATGTGGTGAATGTTTATATGTAAATGTGATTACTAGGCTACCCTGCCACCAAAATATCAATCTTGATTGCTTACAATGGTCAAAGGCACTTGATTCCCAATATGATAAAAAAAAGACATGCCTAATCCTCTCATTAGATCTTTGAGCAAGGTGATGACTGTTGATAGGTTTCAAGGTCAACAAAATGACTAATGTATCACTCTCTCTAGTCTGAACTAGATTTCTAGGACATCTTTGAGATGTTAGTAACTTAGTAGACTTGTTTCCATGTCACAAGTTGGTTTGGGCTTGTATGTATTATGGCATTGCTCTTTGTTTAAACAATGAGATAAACTACAACCCACTTTTTAAACTGATACTCCAACACCATGATAAGCTCACTTTTGAATTTGGATAAAACAACTTGACCCATGCGACATCTTTGTTGAGGGCACTGGCAGGATTCATCACGTGAGTGGACTAGAGATGGAGCACATTACATTGAGCAATTTTGTATCAACTTTATCAGTGACAAACAATAGAGCGACAAGTAATTATTCATTATCCTAATCAACAAATACAGCGATACAATTCAGGGATGTCAAGAGAGGAATTTACAAACATGTCAAAACCATGCCCTGGTGAAATATATGCATAGTTAGATCTCAAAGATGAAAAGGAATTAAAGCGTTATGAAGAAAATCTCAATCATGGTGATTTTGTAGAAAAGGGCGCCCTAAAAAGGATTAAAAGGCATGAGTTGACGGTGTAGCTAGGTGGCACTTACAGTTCATTGCACAAAGTAGAAGTGACACCCAGAAGGAATTGAGTGCGATGGCTTAATTTTCTCTTTGAAATAAGTAATCTATAAAAGGAAACATGGGGCCAGTGTTGACTAAAGAGATCACCTATATAGAAATCATGAATGGTTATGGAAGGTTTGAGCCCATGGACCCCAATGAAGTAACCCAAAGTGCATTTGGGACATTTTTCCTTCATTTTTTCGATTTATGGTGTTGTCCCCTAGCCATTGGAAGGCCATACAAAGAAACCAACTTTCAAACGAACAACTCAATCGAAACCAAACTAGCTCTTCATTCACTCAGAAAGGAAGCATGCTCATTCATAACAAAAAATACAACTAAATGTAAGATTAAATTCACATAAAGATAAATCTGAGCCTTGGATTGGATTTCATGGTGAGATTTAACTTGCATAAAAGAGTCATTCAAGGACACATGGAGAATTGGTCTCAAGACCTAGATCTAAAACTGAGCAACATAATTGAGCTATGAAATTTCCAACGGATGTGTATAGGCCTCATAGAATCAATTTGGTCATCGACGAATGATGTTCCATCACAATATCAACGATTAGAGCACCTAGAGGATAAGCCCTTGACGCCTCTCTCGATGCATCTCTGAAACATTGTTGTTGATCCTATCGTTAAGCTCCCAATTTTTTACTTTTGGATGCACATTAATATTTAGGCTTCATATTGCCTTTGACACCCTTTATATCTCTATCCCACATTGATTGTGGGAATGTCTAAACTTGTATTTACATACATGTGTGTTCTTTATTATATCAACACATTGTGCACATTATATAGCATAGTGGCCATGAGATGAGCTCTTTCAACACTAGATTTGGTTATGAGTTGTGGTTGGATATGGTGGACTTGCAAAGACAATAAATGTAAAGATTGGGCTCAGCCAAGCCCTAATCTTTTACAATTTATTTTTACAAGAAACCATATATATAACAAATGGAGACACTAAGGACTAGAGTGGAATAGTATAGTCCCCATAGAAAAGTCCCATATCTAGCGGTATTGTGGTATTAGGAGCTTGATTAGGTGTCCTTTCGCATTGTAACCTTAAAGGGCATGTGAATGATGCAAGTCCAAAAGCCTATCCACAATACATTTTTTTTTTAATTGGATCTCTGACCCATTATTATTATTTTCTTAGTAGAGTGAGTTTGATTTGTGTTGAGCATTTAGAGATTTCCCACCATATTATTCAACCACCCTCACCATGAATCTAGGGTTATAAGTTCCAATATTTCTTTAATCACCGAGGATTGATCCTCACAACTAAGATACAAAACTTTATCTTAAACTAAAATACAGAGCGGTTGGGGGATTCATCCCCGATAGTCATAGTGGATAGTGGTGGGAGATGATATGAAACTAGATAATATGGAAGGTTGTAGGTTGTAGAGTGTACATTATTATGAGAAAGGATCACTACTCTTTATCAACATAAATCATATCCAATATTTTCTTAAACTCTATAAATTCTTCACTAATTGACAAACAATTTTCAACCACGAACAATTTTCAACACATATTGACCCTGGAAAATCTACTTCAAGAAAAATATAACGATGGATTGGCTTCGACTACATTTTAATGATTCTTTTAAAAGAGGAGAATTATATATTACAACAACTCTAGTGAGTGTATAATATTGTGTAAGTGAATCTAGTTTCTATAACATTTTTTCCTCTGTCTTGGCTTGCAATATTCATTTAGAATGAGAATTGGCTAGACTCCAAGCTTGCTTAATTATACCAGTTTTAGTTCCAAGAATTATCATTACCATGACAATGATGAGGATAAGGATGATGACGACGATGATGATGACCATGATGATGACGATGACAATCATCATCAAAACAATGATACTAATAATGATGAATATTGGTGAGATGCGGATGGATCCACACACATCCACTGTGAATGGGTATAATTGCCAACATGTCAAAGTTTAATGTGATGGGTTTGGTCATTCATTTTGGTGGTAGGAGTTTAGGTTGGACTTGCAGAGTATTATGTTGAGGTTTCTTACCTTGTATACCATTGTAGTGAGACCAAAACAAAACCATGAATTCAATGAGATTTTTTTTGCACCCTATTTCAAAGAGCTAACACACATAAGCTTTTCATAATGGTGTAATCAGCTAACACACATAAGCTTTCACTCATAGTGTCATGTTAGAAGGAAAGCTAACTCCAGCTAGATTTCCATCATGGTTTAATGTATTTGATGACAATGTGGTAGTGTTAGATGGAAAGGTAACTTATGAAAGATAACACACATTAGCTTTTACTCACCATGCAATGTTTTAAGAACGAAAGCTAACTCCAAATAGATTTTTATCATGGTGCATTATGATTGATAACAATGCCATCGTGCTAGATGGAAAACTACACTATGAAAGCTTACACACATTAGATTTCACTCACCATGCAACGATTTAAGGATGAAAGGTAACTTCAGCTAGATTTCCAACACAGCACAATGTGATTGATGACAAGGTGGTTGTTTACGAGGAAAACTACCTTATGAAAGCTAACACACATTAGCTTTCACTCATTGTGCCATGTTGTTAAAATGAAAGCTAACTCCAACTAGATTTCCATCATGGTGTAATGAGCTAACACACATAAGATTTCTTTTATAGTGCCGTGTTGTTAAAAGGAAAGATAACTTTAGCTAGATTTCCATCATGGTGCAATGTATTTGATAAAAATGTGACTGTGTTAGATGGAAAACTACATTATGAAGGCTAACAAACATTAGCTTTACTCACCATGCAATGTATTAAGAAAGAAAGCTAACTCTAGCTAGATCTCCATCATGGTGCATTGTGATTCATGACAATGTGGTTGTGCTAGATGGAAAACTAATTTATGAATGCTAGCACACATTAGATTTCACTCACCATGTAATGATTTAAGGATGAAAGCTAACTCCAGTTAGATTTCCATCACGGTGCAATGGGATCGATGACGATGTGGTTGTGTTAGATGGAAAACTACCTTATGAAAGCTAACACACATTAACTTTCACTCATCGTGCCATGTTGTTAAAATGAAAGCTAACTCCAACTAGATTTTCATCATGGTGTAATGAGATAACACACATAATCTTTCCATCATGGTGTAATGTGATTGATGACAATGTGGTTATGTTAGACAAAAAACTACCTTACGAAAGCTAACACACATTAGCTATTACTTAGTGTGCAATGTTTTAAGAACAAAAGCTAACTCTAGATAGATTTCCAACATGGTGCATTTTGATTGATGACAATGTGGTTGTGCTAAATGGAAAAATACATTATGAAAGCTAACACACATTTGATTCCACTCACCATGCAACGATTTAAGGTTAAAAGCTAACTCCAGCTAGATTTCCATCACGGTTCAATTTGACAATGTGGTTGTGTTAGATGGAAAACTACCTTATGAAAGCTAACACACATTAGCTTTCACTCATCATGCCATGTTGTTAAAAAGAAAGATAACTCCAGCTATATTTTCATAATGGTGTAATGAGCTAACATACATAAGCTTTCACTCATAGTGCCGTGTTAGAAGGAAAGCTAACTCCAGTTAGATTTTCATCATGGTGTAATGTATTTGATGACAATGTTGTTAGAATAATCAACCCATAGTATTTACCCACATAGACATTATTTCATTTATTTTGTCTTATTTGCCTAGTCCATGAGTCCCACCATGTGCAAGTTG
>LPNX010121665.1:490236-524386 GCA_001517045.1 Pseudotsuga menziesii
TACTTTGAGCTTTTCATTTTGTTCCCATGATGATTGGTGGAGTGTCCACTCGAAATGTAGGGACGTTTCAACACACAATTTAATTCCATAAACTCTCTTTGTCATTATGATTAACTGTGGAAATCTTCATCCTCAAGATGTACTTGATCTGCTTGAGAAAATATAAGGAGATTAGGTGGAGATGATTCATGAATGTAATTTTGCTTTTTGAATGACTAATTAATATACATGAAGAAAAAGTTGTCAATGTCTACAGTATATCAAATATTCTCTTCAAGCTACCTTTTGAGGAATTTTATATTATTTACTACATATATGAAAATTTTGGTTTAAATTCAATGTTAATTCATGTGATGATACTTTATGTGAATGCACCTTAAAACATCTTATAGACTTGCTTTGTGAATAAATGTAAGGCACTTGCAATAAGATTTGAAGTCAATTTTCCCTATTATTTGTTGTTATAGTTGATATAAATTTAATTGCACTACTATGTTGCATTCAAATTCATAATTATATTTTCTCATGTAGACTTTAAACTGGTGCCAATGTTGTACTAGTATATTAACTTATACTCAATAAATACAGTACTAACAATTTTAGTGTGCAGGTTTCATCAATTTGTCATCATTGTGATTGATTTTCTGGATTAAACTATGTGAAGGTTTTTTAGACCAACGTTTTGAGTGGACACTCCATCCATGCTTGTTACAGGAACCATGAAAAACTCATTGTGGACCGAAAATATTTCACATAACTTAATCCAGAAAATCAATCATTAAGTAGTAACATCATGTTAGCTTTAATTCATGTTAGACATTATCGTTAAATACATTGCATCATAAAGAAAATTTAATCCATGTGAGATTTAATGCTGATCATAATGCACTGCATGTAATATAAGTATTATGGATGGAGATTTTGATAATGTGACAGATGAATTGGTATATGTTGGACCCAAGTGCAACAAGCTAAAGTCAAGATTCAATCCTATGATTTAAGTTGAGAAAGGAAAGATGTTGCTAGTTAGATCATGAACCGAGGATGAAGGAGAGATGATTTGGATGGAAAAAACCACCTCATATATCTTCCAGATTGATGAAAGTGAGACTCTTCATGTAAATGTTGATTGATGGAATCCTAGTTCAGTGAAATACAAGGGAAAATTTTAGAACAATATTGGGTACCAAACCTTGATGACACATGACTTGGATCTATTATAGTTAATACCATAGTTTGGGCATAGATGCAAAATAAATAAGATTGTAGTAAGACTACGATAAATAAATGTGGTGTACAAGTTGTAATTGATTTGTTTGACTGAATATAAGGAGATTAGGTGGAGATGATTCATGAATGTAATTTTCTCTTTGAATGAGTTATTAATATACTAGAAGAAACACTTTTCAATGTTTGTTGTATATCAATTATTCTCTTCAAGCCTTTTTTTGAGGAATTTTATATTATTTACTAAGATGAAAATTTTGGTTCAACTTCTATGTTAATTCATGTGATAGTACTTTATGTGAATTAGACAACACCATTCAATTTTTAACTTTTCAATTTGTTTTTTACATGAACTCAACATGTCACTAGATCAAATGTGATTCAATAATCAATCTTAAAACATCTTCTAGACTTCCTCTGTGAATAAATGTTAGGCACTTGCAATAAGGTTTGAAGTGACTTTTCCCTATTATTTGTTATTATAATTGATATAGATTTAATTCTTCTACTCTATTGCATTCTAATTAATATTTTATTTTCTTATGTAGAGTTTAAAGTGGTGTGAACTTTGTACTAATGCAATATCTTATAGCCAACAAATACAAAGTAGTAACATTTTCAGAGTGCAGGCTTTCACAGTTTGTCATCATTGTGAATGATTTTTTGGATTAAGTTATCAGTGAGTTTTTCAACCAACATTTCAAATGGGAACTCCATGCATGATCGTCGGGGGAACAATGTAAAATTCATTATGGTTTGAAAAGCTTTCACATAGCTTAATCCCAAAAATCAATATCCAAGTATTAACATTTAATGTCAATACTACATAAGTTAATAATAGTCAAAACACAATATTAATATGTTGTTAAATAACTTTATATCATGTAAGAAATTTCTTACACAAATTATTAATAATTCACTAGTCAAATATTGATGACTTTTGTTTTAATAAGTAAATATAAATATGAATGATAATCAAAGTATATCATTAAATACATTTATAGGTAAAGTTTCTCACATAAATATGTTATTCATAAAATCAACATTCATCCACTTAGTTTTTAATACACCACCACCACCAACAACAGTAATAATAAATTATGCCTCTATTCTAATTCATAATTTATTTTAGTCATTACTAAGATAAAACCCATTTTACTCTAAGTCATAAAATATTTTCTCTTGTCCACTATCAAGTGCTACCAACTTCCAAAAATAAAACGTCATACTAAAAAAAAAATTAGACTTAGTATGGTAACTCAACCTAGACACATTAGTTAACATAATTTCAATTAAATTAAATTCCAAGATAATAATAGCAACACACATTGATTATTAATGTCATTAAATAACTTTAATATTAATATGCAAAAAAATATTCTACAATCTATTTTTAGTGATATAATCATTGATCTTAACTTATATTAAAAAATATAGATAAATTATATTTCTATTCTAACGTATAATTGATTTTGATCATTAAAATAATCAACTTAGCATAGTAACACTTAATATATAATAGTTTTTCTTGTCACTTGTAAAATGTTGCCAACCTTCTAATATATTACAACATGATACTCAACACATACAATATTACTTGTTATGTTGAGAATTAAAATTGTTATAGTAACAAACACATTTGTATTATGCCATTAAATAGTTTTTAAATGGGTCATTCTAAAATTGTGCCAACATTTTACTAGTATGGGAACTCAACACCAACAATGTACTAATTACCATATCAAATTATAATTCAATTTCTTAATCATAGTAACATATACAATATTAATGTCATTACATAAACTTAATCAACTTACCATTTAATTCAAACTATAGATTAGATTAATCGAAATTATGTGAGGAATCAAAGTCTAAGAATTTCATCATTTTGAAAGAATCAAAGTCTAAGACTTTCTTCATTTTGATTTGTCACAAAGGATTAGAAATGTGTAATCTAGGCGTTAACATAGTCCCTCTCCCCTCATGTTGTAAAGGGTGCTAGCTCAATGGAAGAGCACCTGCATTACAAGCAGGACGATGGTGGTTCGATTCCTCCGTGCCCTAACATAAATTAATAGATGATATAAAATATTAATGATAATATAAATATTTTAATATATCTATATTTTCAATATAAATATGATCTTTTCAATTAAACACATTTTTCAAATACTCCATAAATAAATAATGAACACTTGCAATAATTAGTTCAGTTGGTTTTTTCCCTTCCTCTTGTATATGAAAAAAAGCAAATTGTACTGCACTAATGCTATTCTAGTTCATAATTGATTTTGATTGTTAAAATAATTAATATCAATAAATAAGGGAGGATTTGCTAACATCAATATCATTAAATAAATTTATAGGTAAGAAATTTCTCACGTCAATCTATTATTCATAAAGTAAACATTCATCAACTTAGTTTTTAATACACTACCACTACCAACAACAACAATAATAAATTATGTTGCTATTTTAATTCATAATTTATTTTAATCATTACAAGGGTAAAACTTAGACTTTAAAGTCATAAAATATTATTTATTTATTTATTATAAGTGGTGCCAACTTCCAAAATAAACAACATACTCAACAAAGACAAAAATAATTACTATGACAATGTTTATAATTGTTGTAGTAACAAATACAATGTTGATATTATGTCATAAAATAATTTAATCAAGTTAACATTTAATACAAACTATAAATAATATTAATAGAAATTATGTAAGGATTCAAAGGCTATGACTTTCCTCATTTTGAAAGAAGTCAATCTAGCGGAAGTTCTAAATTCTAGATCTAACCCATCTAGTTCTAATTGAGATGTAATATTTCCTCTGGTTCTAATTGAGATGTAATATTTTCTTTTGAATGGTTGAATACTAAAGTTTTACTTGAAATAAATAAAAAAATATTAATTGAGAAATTAGCTCATTGGATTAATTCTTCCAAATTTAATGGAATAGTTCTTTGAGTTTATTTTTCTAGATTTAATAGAATATGTATTTAGAGATTTACAAAAAAACTCAATGTGGATGAAATCCTCGTAATAGAATATTTCCAAATTTAATGAAATATGTGTTTATAACAAGATTTTCAAAACCATGGATGTATCATATGATCATGCATATTTAAAGAAAATCAATAACAAGACAAGTTTGATAAGTAAACCAAATACTAATTTGTATAGCATCTCCCAACCTAGATCTAATCAGCCCCACTTTAGAGCCTAACACCTCTCTGGGTGCTCAATAACAGCTCTAGCTTACGGGATTAACACCTCTTCCAGTGCTTACCACTGCTCAATTGTATAGCATCTATCAACTGAGATCCAATCAGCCCCTCTTTAGAGCCTAACACCTCTCTAGGTGCTCAATAACAGCTCTATCTTAAGGTCCTAGCACCTCCTCCAAGTGCTTACCAATGCCATTATAAATTTCAATCATAGTTTCCCAAACCTATTCCAAATGCATCCCTCTGGGAATCCATTTACACCCAGTACATCCTTCTAAGGATCCATGTACACCTAATACATATTTTCTTCATCTCACCTGCATTACATCCAATCATGCAATTCATATGAGATGTCATAAAAAATTTCATTCATATATTTTCAAACGTATTTCCAAGGGCTATGTACACCCAGCACATCCTTCTGAGAAGCTATGTAATCCAAGGGCGTACTTCCATCATCTCACCTGAGTTACATACAAGTATGAACATGAGATGTCATCGTAAATTTTTTAATCATATACTTTCAAATCTATTTCATGCATACATGATTTTCCAAATATCAAATGATCAATAACATTGATAGTCAAAATAAATATCTCAATTCATAATTATGCTTCCTACAGAAAATAAAAATTTTCCAACCATTAGTCCATCCTCATATTGTTTGGATTTTGCAAGTGGGAGTGCCCATCCCTTTTTGGAAATTGAACCTAGTGATAGATTAATTTTACTCACAACAATTAACAATTGATCATGCAAAATCACTCACAAAAGAGACTGAAATTGGAGCTGAACACTAAACTGTATTAACTCAGTGTACAATAGCCAACCCTATAACATAATAGGTTGCTGAATAAATAAAATACATCAAGGATTCGAATGCATGAGGATTAATTCGAATCTAGCATAAAGCAGGCTTACTAAAAATAAGCAAATCCCCCATAGGTGCAAAAAGTTGATCCCAAATCAGTCATGGAGCTCATGAATTAGAAAAATGGCTTAGGCAAGCTAAAGAGTGATGGAATGACAACTCATACATGCTTTTCCAAGGAGAAAAGAGAGGAGGATGTGTAGGACAAAAAACTAGTCAACCTCACCTAGTCAAGCTTTTCCATTTGCCTTAAAACACTGAAAAAGAAGGGAATAAAGCTGAAAAAGCAGAAGGGCGCCTAGGAGGCCAAGAATAAAGCAAAATTGATTCCTTGAGGTTTCCCAAGCACTACATGAGTCAAATAAGGCAAGTTTGACCACTATGGATAGGTAAATGACAACTTGCATAAGGTGGGACACATGAACTAGGCAAATAAGACAAAAATAGTTAAATTAATGTCTAAGGTGGTAAACTATGGGTTGATTATTCTAACAACCCCCATTAAGCCTGACTTATGTGTAATATATTAGAAAATTATGGGGCCTAGCAACAAGGTTTAGTCACCCTTTACATACTGCATGTCCATTTAAACAAGGAAAGAGGCAAAACCAACTTGGGAAAATCCTCCCTTAAACATGGACTGTAAAACAAAATTTGGAAATCTTGTCTTCACTCATGCTTCACAGCATGATCAGCAATCCCCAGCAGTGATTTGAGATTGCTGAAGGTCTTCTCACAAAATTCTTTGGTGAAGATATCAGCTACTTGTTCTGAAGATGAATAGAAGAGTAGGTGAATGGTGCCATCATGCACAAGCTCTCTGACGTAGTGCATATGGATCTCAATGTGTTTGGTTCTATGCTTCTGAATTGGATATTTGCAGATTTGAATGGTACTCTAGTTATCACAGTAGATGGTAGTTGAGTACTCTGATTCGAAACCACACTCTACAAGTAAACCCTGCAACCATAAACATTGAGTTGCTGCATTAACAACTCCTCTGTACTCTGCTTATATACATGAGAGTGCAATAGCACTCTGTTTCTTGCTTGACCAGATGATTGGCCCTTCTACAAGCATGAACACATATCCTGATGTGGACTTTCTATCTGTGCTATCACCTGCCCAATCACTGTCAGTAAATCCAATCAAATCAAGATCAGATTTTGCTTTATAGAAGATCCCATGTGTCCTTGTTCCCTTAACAAAGTTAAGGATCCTTTTGGCTGCTTTCCAATGGATCTCATGAGGCTTATCCATGTATCTAGAAGCCACACTTACTGCATAATAAATATCAGGTCTAGTATATTTCAGATACAACAAACATCTAATCAATTTCCAATACAGTGTATTGTTTACCATAGGTGAAGAATCAGCTTCTTCTAGCTTCACTCCTGAAAGGAAAGGAGTTTTGCTTGCTTTGCAATCCTTCATTCTGAATTTTTTCATCAAGTCCAAGGCATATTTTGACTGGTGCACCTTGATTCCAGCTTTGATTTGAGCAATCTCAAGCCCCAAAAATTGACTTAAGAGCCCCAAATCTGTCATGGAGAAGGCTTGGTTCATAGCTCCTTTTAAGGAAGCAATCTCAGCCTTTTAGCTTCCTGTAATGAGGAGGTCATCAACATGTAACACAATGATCATTAATTAACCATTAACTAAATTCAAATAGACATTTGTATCTGATTTGCATCGAACAAAATTCAGTGATAGCAAGAAGCTATCGATCTTGGCATACCAAGCCCTGGGGGCTTGCTTTAGCCCATACAATGACTTTCTCAACCTACACACAAGAGAAGGGTTAGTAGAAAAAACTTGAGGATGCTATATATATATATATATATATTTCTTCAGTGAGATCTCCATTCAGGAAGGCACATTTTACATCCATGTGATGTACCTCCCATTGCCTTGAGGCTGCAATGGCTAAGGCTAGCCTGATGGAATCCATATTTTCCACTGGGGCAAAGGTCTCATTGTAATATATGCCATGAGCCTATGAGTAGCCCTTGGCTACCAATATATCCTTGTACTTTAGTGGTGAACCATCAGCAGCAAATTTGGTCTTATAGACCCACTTACACTGGACTAACTTTCTCCCTGGGGGAAGATCCACTAGCTCCCATGTGTTGCTCTTCTTGAGTGAGCTGAACTCCTCCTTCATGGCTGTTTTCCATCTTGGATCTCCTACTTCTTCTTCATATGTTTGAGGATCAGACTCCACCATTAAATATCATTTTTCAGCAAACATAGGATCCTTCATGCACATACCACTCTCAAATTGAGATCTGGTCCTCCTTGAGTCATTAGGATCCCCAGCTAGCTCTCCTGCTACATGTAGCATATTGGATGCCCATTTTGGCCTTTTAGGGATTTTAGGGTCTGCAATAAACTCATCTCCATTAGACAAATCAGAATCAGCATGTTCAACAAACTCTTTACTTACTTCCTGAGGTTTAGGTGGAGAAGAGGTTTCTCCAACTTCCACTGCTGCAAGGGGTTCTTCTTCAAATTGAACACACATTTCGATGAAGGATTTGTTTGTGCTCAAATTTATCAGTTTGTACCCTTTTGAATCTTCAGAGTATCCAACAAAAAGACACTCTTGGCTTTGGGGCTGCAAAGCCTTCCTCTTCTCTGTTGGAATTCTAGCCCAAGCCTTTGAGCCAAAAATCCTGAAATGGGTCACATATGGCTTGTGCCCACTCCATGCTTCGAAGGGAGTCATGCCATCAAGCTGTTTATGAGGAACCCTATTCTGAATATAGGCTACACAGTTGATAGCTTCATCCTAGTACTTTGGTGGAAAATTTTTGTCCTCCATCATGCATATTGACATCTCCTTCAGTGATCTGTTCTTCCTCTCAGCAACACCATTTTACTGTGGTGTGTAAGGGATAGAATGCTACATCTGAATACCTACATCTGCACAATAATTAATAAACTCAGACTTGACATACTCACCACCATTGTCAGATCTAAGGACCTTGAGTTTCCTCCCAGACTGGTTTTCAACCAAAGCCTTAAAGACTTTGAAGAGGCCAAAAACTTCAGACTTGTGTTTCAGGAAGTAAACCCAACAATACCTGGAAAAGTCATCAATAAAATTCAATGCATATTTGGCCTAAATCATGGACATATGAGGGAATGGGCCAGCAGCATCACTGTGGATCAGCTCGAGGGGTGCAGAGTTTCTCTCATGACTAGCTCTCTCAAATTTGTGCTCTGGGTGTTTTCCTAGGATACAACCTTGGCAGACTCCTTTGGAAAATTTTATCTTGGGAAACCCTATGACCATCTATTTTTCACTAAAATCAGAAAGATACTTGTAATTTAGGTGGCCAAATCTTTCATGCCAAATCTTTCTTGCTTCATTAGCATGAATCAGAAGAGCAGAGGGGTTTGAGTAGGGTAGGAAGTGTGAGGACATGTATACCTTCTGAGCATGATTCGCAACTCCTTTTGTAATAACTTTACCACTTGAGATCTATGTGATCTCAACTTCATCAGGGGAAAATATGAACTTCTTAGGAGACCCAGTGTGAGTCATCTAGTACACTGACAAGAGGTTGGAGGCAATACCAGGCACATACAACACATTGCTGAACTGACCATGATCAAGATCAATCCTCCCTTTGCCCAAACTTTCAGTGAGAGAGTCATCTCCCAATACTATAGGTGGTCCTTTCGATATGTCAAGTGAGGAGAAGGCCTCCTTGGTCAAAACCATGTGTCTTGAAGCTCCAGAATCAATGATAAAATTGGGTGAGCTTGATGTGCCAGCAACCAATGCATGAACTCCCTCTCTGTCATCTGAACTTGATCCTCCTTCTCTCTTCTTTGAGCTTTTTGGAAGGGAGATGCCATTCTTCTCTAGGAGTTGGGTCAGCATGTCTATTTGCTTCTTCATACAAGAGCTTATAGTGTGATTGCCCTTATTGCAGTATGCACACTTGTTCATTTCACCTTTGTTTTTCTTCTTCTGGTAGTTCTTCTTGGAACCTTGTGGCTCCTCCGGAGACTGTTTCTTGTCTCTCTTTTGCTCAGGTGGCTTTTTAGCTTTCTTTCTTCTTTTTGAATCCACCTTCAAATCTCCAGCAATCAAATCTTGATCTTTGGATGGTTTGATGGTGCCCATCATTACCAGCTTATCCTGTTCTTGTGTGAGAGATTCCATGAAATCTGCAAGGCTAGGCATCTTCTAGGTTCGAGCTGTCAGTTTTGTGGCATAGAAGGTCAAAACAAACACTGAATAGTCAGGGCCTAGCTTCGAGAGAATGGACAGGATGAGCTGATCATCTTTATTTTTGATCCCACAGTGTTTCAGCTGCAAAACAAGTGCTTTGAACTTGGAGAAATATAGCTGCAGGGATTCAAAGCTATTTGGACTCAAAGAAATCAGCTCATTTTCGATTTGATGTGCCCTCATCTCATCTGTCTTTCCAAAAAAATAATAAATCTTCTCCCATACTTCATTCAGTGATGTCAATCCATCAAGATGGAAAAGGAGGTCTCTGGAAATACTCAAACATAGGAGACCATAGGCCTCATCCCTCCTGTTGTGCCATTTAATCGTATCTACATCTACATTGGGCTCTGCTTCTATTTCCATAGTCACCCTGTAGAGGCCTTTCGCTCTCAACAGTATCTCCATCTCTGCTTTCCATTCAAAGAAATTGAAGGGATTCAAGATAGTTTTCTGTGATTGATCCATAGCTTAGAAAATCTGTCTTGGCTGTCAGTAGAAGGCTCCCAGTCACTAATGTCGAACCTGCAAAACAATTTTGAAGGAGAGAAATTGATCTACAATGGATCTGATACCATGTGGAAATTAAACCTAGTGATAGATTAATTTTACTCACAACAATTAACAATTGATCATGCAAAATCACTCACAAAAGAGACTGAAATTGGAGCTGAACACTAAACTGTATTAACTCAGTGTACAATAGCCAAACCTATAACATAATATGTTGATGAATAAATAAAATACATCAGGGATTCGAATGCATGAGGAGCAATTCGAATCTAGCATAAAGCAGGCTTACTAAAAATAAGCAAATCCCCCATAGGTGCAAAAAGCTGATCCCAAATTAGTCATGGAGCTCATGAATTAGAAAAATGTATTAGGAAATATAAAGAGTGATGGAATGACAACTCATACATGCTTTTCCAAGGAGAAAAGAGAGGAGGATGTGTAGGACAAAAAACTAGTCAACCTCACCTAGTCCATGGGGACTTCACTTAGTGAACATCTCACATAGCACGTGTGATCGTGGGATATTAAAGAATACCCTTAATTTCTAGAGATATTGACACAAAATATTTTTGTTGAAACCCCCTCTCAATACTTAAAACCTTCTCCTCACCCCTTCTTATACCTCAATCCTTATAAAGCACCCTACCCACCCCCACCTTAAACCCTTCATCCCCCCAATACCTGCAATATATTGGTTCAATTTTTAATAATTTTAAAACCCACAATATGAACTAACGTGATAGGATATTGGTCAACAAGTGAAGCCCCCGTGACCTAGTCAAGCTTTTCCATTTTCCTTAAAACACTGAAAAAGCAGGGAATAAAGCAGAAAAAGCAGAAGGGCGCCTAGGAGGACAGGAATAAAGCAGAATTCATTCCTTGAGGTTTCCCAAGTGATACATGAGTCAAATAAGGCAAGTTTTACCACTATGGATAGGTAAATGACAACTTTCATAAGGTGGGACACATGAACTAGGAAAATAAGACAAAAATAGTTAAATTAATGTCTAAGGTGGTAAACTGTGGGTTGATTATTCTAACACCCTTACTTATACATGCCGCCCAAAACTTGGACAACCACATACAACATGTCATCCTGACACAATTTTAAATCAGCTTAACAATCACAGTTAGAAACAGGAAACTTCAGAATTTAAGCAATGAAAAATAAGCATATCCATTGTTATCATGATTCAAAAACATCACAGGAGATCACAATATCCCACAATCAACAGAAAAACCTACAATATGAAGTTTTCAAAACCTGTTCTTAGTCATGAGATCCTTCTCATGGCACATGGCAGCTTCCTACCCTGTTTTTCATTGGGCACCACCATACTTCTTTGCTCAGGTCATCCTACTTGAGTCTTCAGGAAGTCCTCATATGTATGCCCATACACACAAGGGCCATTTCCTACATAGGCTCCACTTTTACCTACAAAATATTCTTTATTGAACTTCCTGCAATACCTTGCAAGTCCCACAAAAGATATTACATCTGTAAACTTTCTTGGAGAAGGACAACTCATTGTGGCCTCAACCTTTTCCAGGGTCTATAGGAAATAATGTGACCCAAATGATGAATTCTATCTTCATAGAAGTCATAATTTCTCAACCCTGCATACAACTTATGTATCCTGAGCAATTCAAGGTCAGCCTCTAATGTTCCACATGTTCTTCCTCATTCCCAGAATAAATAAGAATGCCATCAAGGAAAACAAGAAGAAACCTATCTAGATACTTACTGAAAACATTTTTCATGAGGCCCATGAATGTAGTTGGTGCATTTGTGAAACCAAATGATACCACTACAACACCATAAGATCCATACCTTGCTCTGAGGGTTTCCTTATGAAAATATTCTTCCTTGATCCTTACCTGCTAGTAACGCAACCTTAAGTCAATCTTCGAAAACACCTTTGATCTTCTCATTTGATCAAAAGGTCATCAATCCTAGGAAAGGATATATTTTCTTCGCAGTGACCTTGTTCAACTACCTATAACCAATACACCACCAAAGTGTATCATCTTTCTTTTTCTCAAACCAAACTGGTGCTCCCCATAGGGACACACTTGGCCTGATATAGTTCTTTCCCATAACTATTGCAGTTGCATCATCAACTCTAGCAAGTCTAGTGTACTCACCCGGTAGGGTGTCTTGGACATTGGTTCATCTACCAACAAAAGTTCGATTGTGAGATTGACATCCCTCTTTGGAGTAATCCCTAGAACTTGATCAGGAAAAACATCCTTGAATTCCTGCAACACATGACATCCCTCCAACCTAGGAGTGTCATTCTCTGCTACCTACAAAACCTGAGCTGGATACACTCTGCAACATTTTCCATAGAACTTCTTCAGTTGTATTGCTAAAGAATTCCTTCCAGAGATCTCTTTTTTGAAATCCATTCACAACCCTTAGGTTGCCTTTTCCTCCAAGCACTTCAAAGATATTGATGTAACAATCAATCAGTTTTCTCTGTGCTTTTGACCAATCCATTCCAATGAGTATATCATAGGATCCAAGTGGCAAAACATTCATATCTCCCCAAGTGACTAACCCATACATGACCAATGGACATTTCTCTACCACTTCCCTAACCTTTCTCTTAGTTCCAGTGGCTAGCTAAACTAACCACAATTTGCGATGTTTTAATTTCTTAAAAGCACAAATATCCACTACTCCAAGAGCAATTTAACTATGAGTAGAACCAGGGTCAATCAAAATAGAAACATATTGCTCAACAATCTTACCCTCAACTTCCACCACAGTCGAGTTATGACCTTCCTGGTGGTATTCTAACACTACACAAATTTTAGGAATGGTCCCTGCTACTTGGCCCACACTTTTATCTTCTTGGGTGTTGGGGGCTTGACCTTCATTCCCATTCTCAAGTGGACAATTCTTGTGCATATGGGGTCATTTACATCCGCAACATTTGAGTGGTTTCTTGGGATTTTCCCTCATCACTCTAGCTGGCTCAATCTCATCTTGTGATGGCTTCCTTTGTCGCTTCAGGAGGTGAGAAGGTTTAAAAAATTTCTTCCTTGGGTTAAGCTTCACATTTTTCTTATGGGAATTTCTCCTACTCCCTTCTACCTCTGTTAAATGATGCCCAGAATTTATCTTCCTATGGATGTCTACCGAACTCTGTAGCATGACTGAAGTCATTTGGTTTGGCTCTACCAATTCCTTGATCATCCTTTTATTTTGTTCTTTTCAACCCTGCAATTCTACCCTCAGGATTCTTATGATAGTTTCAACATCTCGGTAATTCTGTTGTTCCTTGTTCCCATTAGCTTCAGTTTCATTTTCTGGGATATTGTAAGATGGCCTTTGTTACGGAGAGAAATTCCTATGGCTTGGGGTACCACAATAAACAACTTGACTCCAGAAATCAATCCTTTCCAATATGCAATAGAAATTAAATGCCTAACACTAAAGGATCAGACCTCGTACCTTATTTCGGACGGTTGAAGTAGATCCTCGTTGAGATTTCCAACTTCAGCTTGAATTGATAAACTACTTCCTCAACAACAAGTAAACAATACAAGCATACTATATATCATGGTGTTATATCTATTCTAGCATATATAATCAACAATGTATAAACATTTGAAATCATCCGATGGATCAAATATTCATTCAAACTCACATTATTGGACAGGAAAAGATATTTCTATTAATATAAATCAGAGATTACAATAGATACAACCTCTGTCGGCACGTCTGTGAATCGGAGAAACTAAATCCCCCACTTGGGCCTCCACCACCTCAATCCTCCATATCTCGATAGCAAGCTCACAAGCAAAAATCAAGCTTGGGAAGAACACAAAAGTGCTCCAAGGGACAAACGGATGCAGACTCAAGCATAATTTTTGACAACAATGGACTATAGTTTCTTTGCTCTCAATTCTCTCATATGCCTTCAATGTACCATAGAGTTCCTTATATAGCTTTTCAAAGGGGTAATGAAAGGTCGAATCCGAGTGATCTCAAGGCATAGGGAAGACTAGGAGTCAAGTGAGTCGGATCCATGTCAAGGAAAAATCCAAAAGGATTTGGATTTTGTACACATCCTGATGTATGCAGTTTTAGGGGTCAAACCCACGTATATACGCGATTAAGGGTTTAAAATTCACATGTATCAATTTTCACATGTTTTTAGGGATGGTCAAGGAAACATCAAAGGATAAAAAATGGTCCATGGGGTCTAAGGAGTCTATAGCGGGACAGGGGAAGTCCATACAAAGTGTGATTCACCTGGAGTGGTAAAATCAGCTATAACAGATGCCCCCTAATGTGTGAGGTCAGAGGGGTCATACGATGGCCGAAATACATTATAAGTCCATCCTAGAAGTGGAGTGATGAAGGATCCCAAATAGAAGACCAGCCACCCAATCAACATAATACAATGATACAACCCTGCACATAATTGCAAATACATATAGTAGTCACGGATACATAAGAGTACAATGGCCATGAATAGGCATGATACAAGATATCACATAAGTGGTCATCACCATGTACAATATACATAGATCAGAATCTCCATGATGAAGATATACAAAGGACCATGATCTCCATAATGGCTGAAGATATATAACAGATCAATATCTCCATAGTGGATGGAAATGTCTGACATATACTGGATTCAAGTTACGAGAGCTAAAATCTCATGATAACTGGCATGATCAACGAGGTAGCATATAAGAGATGCCACCAATCTAGAAAGTCTTCTACAGAAACTGCTATGAGTACATGTCCTACTATGTGAATAGAGGTGTCGAGGTCGAACATAGTAGTCCATCATTTGATTACTGGTCATTGATGTATACCATTAACAGGCGCGAGATCACCCATCAATAATGAAAATGGGAATCAAGGTACTAAAGTGCAAACTAACAAGTGTGAATAAATGTGTTGAGGTCAAACACTTGAGAGGATCCATCGATTAGGGGACATTGATGTATTCCCAAAGACTGTCGATGGGGAGAGAACCTACCACTAATGACTGCAAGTCTCAAGGCACTCAAACTGACTCTAGATTCCAATCCCAGAATAAATGATATGAAGTTGATGGGATGAAATCTACTAGAAGGAGGGCATTAAGGCATCCCCCATCATCCAACACGAGGTACTCAGCAAAGCTGTATAATGTGGAAGGACTCAATCATAAGGTGCACAAACCAGTAATTGTACCGGGAATGGCTGACATGCAAAGTCAAGATAACTGAGGAATGACTGACTCGGGTTTCAACTTCCTTCTAACAAGAGCATAACGGCATATGGTGACTGGATAAAGGTAGCATAGACTCGATATAAAAACTAGGACATCTCTGCGACACAGGAGGCATTGACAGAGGCTCCATGGGGACTGGAGGCTTAACCAATCGGTGGAGATAAACTCAGATAAATGAGTATAGATCCTAAAGTCAAACTATAACCCAACCAATGGATGTGATATATAGTGCTCTGTTCGAAGGTGGCATGACTCGACAGCTTATAACATCTTTCCTTGTCCAGCTTTTTGGTTTTTTTATTTTTTTGGACTTTTTCAATTATTTAAAAATCTTGAAAAAGAATAAAATTGATTTATAGTTACAGACTAGGAAGAGATGAGTGTCATAAGGGAAAACAAACTAGTTCCAAGAAGTGGAACATACCTATGCTCAATGCATGGATACATGTGTAGGATATCGACACTCGAGGGAAAATTCCCTCCTGGTAAAAAGGGAAACAAGCTGCGAAGGATATAAAAAATGGCTCTGCATGGCTAGACATGAGACAAGCTCGGGCTATATGGCTGAAACTAAATGTCAGGGAAGCCGGCATAAAGCTCAATAAGGAAGGAAAAACTCATGATAATGCAATTACAACTTGACATATACAAGGGAGTCCCGAGGAAAATGGCCAGCATAAAGTTCAAGAGGAGTATGAAGCTCTTGCTCAAGGACATGGCGGGACTAAAAGGGACTCCCAGACCTAAGAGAGGACTCATAGCATGGGTACCAAATGCAAAAGGGAGCTAACTAGAGTACCCATGTAAGGTGAAGCTCTACCACTCATATCATGCCACTTCTGAAATAGCAAGAAGGTTTCGTGACATAATAGAGTGGCTTCATACCTAAGGTCATGATGAAATGGTCATAAGGTCATGCAAAATGCAAACGAATGTGAAATCCTAACCTATATGCCAGTTCAGACATAATAACTATGATAGGAACGAACGGGTTGAAACCTCGGAGAGAGTGTACAAAAATTGGACCCTACATGACAACCATATTAGTCAAAAAATAGTCAATAAAGAATCCAAACTATAGGATATAGGGAGGAGTCATCATGATAACTACACCCAAAGAAAACAATACGGTGAACAATGGGATATAAAAAGGAAAGTAAGGTGTAAACCCAATGTTCACACATCCACTACCACCCTTATGAGGGTGACCACTGGTGTAAATACTGAGGAAAATGAATAAAAATCCTCCAAAAATGGAGTAGAGGATGGAAGATGACCATTCCCTAATCTATGAGCACGATAAGGGGCTGTGATGCCCCCAAGTCTGACACCAGGGTCCATACTAGGACCAAGGACGGGTGATAGAATACTAGGCATGCCGAAAATAAGAGGACCCAAACTCAAGAGACCATAAATATACTCAAGTAACCATGATTCCAAAGGCCAACTAGTGCACAAAGAGCACACTCCTAAGAAAATCTACAGCCAAAATACAAGCAAACAAAGGGGAAGATATGTGAGCTCCTGAATGCAGTAGGTATGTCTCACCTAGGAGAGGCTTGAAACTCCCATACACTACAAGTAGAGGTATGTAACCAATTATAGTGGCCCTCAGCTTCAACGCATAAAGCAACTGTGTTGTCCAACCTCTACCTAGCTAGGACACCTGCAGAATAACCTTTGCGAAGTACCCCCTCGATAACCTAGGTAAGGGAACTAAGGTCACCTCAATATAATCAATGCTCAGGCAGACAGTTGCAAGTGGGATTAACAATATGGGCAGGGTAGAAAATCCTGAAACTCTCGAAAGAGCCCCCAGATACGAATACAATCCTATAAATATCTCCGGTGCTACTCAGTTATGACTAGGGGTCATCCCAATCAATAATCACTCACACTGCCTCGTGCTTAACTCCCTTTTGAGAGGAGGATCCTGAGAAACACCAATTATACAAAGAAATTTCACACTCTCACCTGGATCAACACATACATGTTGTTGTTTAGTGATCTTGGAGAACTTACTCACAATGAACTATTCCAAGACCCTAAAACCTAATCTTGTTGGTGCACCCTATAAAAGAAAAGAGTGTAATTCATTTTATTATGCGTTGATTTTAATTGGCTGTAATTACTCAAAGGGAAATGGTCGTGCAACTAATGATATGAAGACTCAACAATGAAATAAATATGCACACCATAACAAACAATGCTAAGTGCAATCTTTGTCAAATGAAAAATAGGGTATGCCACTACATGAGATGCATAAATATATATTCCTTTTCGAATGCCAATGCAATCCTTCCTATATAAAAGCATAAATAAAACTCTCATCCAAGCATTCCAATGCAAGTACCTCCTCAAATCCATATCTAAGATGCAACTAAGAGTGCAACTACTTTGTATTTTTCAATATAAAAGAATGACAAATGCAATAAAAGTCATCTAAAACTCTCAGTCTCTACAGCAAGTATGAAAGACAAGCCCAGGAAGACACCGAGACAAAAAAGAGTAATGCACTAATGGAAAAACAAAAAGGATAAATGACTAAAACTACTTTCAAAGAAAAAGCAATGAAAAAGTGGTCTCTGGTCACAAAAGAAGCATCCAACAGACAACATCAGACCCAAGGAAAACCCAACCACACTCACAACCCACCCAGCAACTTCCCACAACATCAAACTCACCAAAAGGGAGGATGTATGCGACTGTTTAAAGAACAGCTGCGATATACGCCACATTTTGCCAAAAACCTGATTGTATACGTGGATTTTGGCCAAAAACCTGCATGTATACGTGACTTTTGGCCAAAAAACTGCGTATACAGAGAAGGAAATGGTAAAAAGCAGGCCACGGGTCAAACCAATAAAGGGGGAGTGTCAATGGATGAACATACTATAAAATGCAACACAAAAACAAGGAGAAGCAAAGAGCAAGTCAATAATAGCAAGCCCATTGTGCCTGCAAACCCCCAAATAAAAAAAAGGAACGTCTCCAGCAGAGTCGCCAATTCTGTTACGGAGAGAAATTCCTATGGCTTGGGGTACCATAATAGACAGCTTGACTCCTGAAATCAATCCTTTCCAATATGCAATAGAAATTAAATGTCTAACACTAAAGGATCAGACCTCGTACCTTATTCTAGACGGTTCAAGTAGATCCCCGTTGAGCTTTCCAACTTCAGCTTGAATTGATAAATTACTTCCTCAATAACAAGTAAACAATACAAGCATACTATATATCATGGTGTTAGATCTATTCTAGCATATATAATCAACAATGTATAAACATTTGAAATCATCCCATGGATAAAATATTCATTCAAACACACATTATTGGATAGGAAAATATATTTCTATTAATATAAATCAGAGATTACAATAGATACAACCTCTGTCGGCACGTCTGCGAATCAGAGAAACCGAATCCCCCACTTGGGCCTCCACCACCTCAATCCTCCATCTCTTGATAGCAATCTCACAAGCAAAAGGAAAGCTTGGGAAGAACACAAAAGTGCTCTAAGGGATAGAGGGATGCAGACTCAAGCATAAGTTCCGGCAACAATGGACTATAGTTTCTTTGCTCTCAATTCTCTCATATGCCTTCAATGTACCATAGATTTCCTTATATCACTTTTCAAAGGGGTAATGAAAGGTCGAATCCGAGTGATCTCAAGGCATAGGGAAGACTAGGAGTAAAGTGAGTTGGATCCATGTCAAGGAAAACTCCAAAAGGGTTTGGATTTTGTACACATCTTGATGTACGTGGTTTTAGGGGTCAAACCCGCGTATATATGTGATTAAGGGTTTAAAAGTTGAGTGTATCATTTTTCACATGTTTTTAGGGATGGTCAAGGAAACATCAAAGGAAAAAAAATGGTCCACGGGGTCTAAGGAGTCTACAGCAGGATAGGGGAAGGCCATGCAAAGTGTGATTCACCTGGAGTGGTAAAATCAGCTATAATAGCCTTACATACCCTTCCCCATGTGGACAAATCCGACGCAAATGGAGTCCTCCACATATCTACCATTGGAGTGGATTCTTGCCATATTGTGGGTCTCTTGGATTCCCCCCCATAGCATATTTACCATGTCCATAGGGATCCTGTGCATCATCCATGATGTTAATATTCTTTGCGTTGATATTCTTTAACGTTCTTGGTCCGACAAAGACCAACGTTTCAATCTACACTATGAATCTATAAGATATGTTAACATAATTTGTTAGACAATATTATAAATCAAAATAAATTACTTACTAATGTGGAAACTGAACCCAAGAGATAGATCAATTACACTCACAAAATTGCTAATCAAACATGCAAAATTCACACAAAAGGAGACTGGAATTGGAGCATAACTTAATCATGTATTGAATAAGTGTACATTATCCAACCATATGAACTAATAGGCTGCTCAAATATATAATTACATGAGATATTTGAAAGCACTAGGTTGCTATTCGAATTGGCAAAAAAGCAAGCTTACTAAAACAAGTCAAATCCCCCATAGGTGCAAAAAGGACTTTCCAAATCCATGAAGATCCTCATAAATTAGCTAAAGCAAGTGGGAAATATAATAAGTGGTGGAAATAAAACTCATTCATTCTTTGTATGGAGAAAAGGAAGGAGGATGATGTGGTAAAAAACAAGGTAAGCTCCCCTATACTAGCTTTTCCTTTATGCCTTAAAAGTGTTGTAAAGCAAGGCAACTTTCAAAAAAAGAAGATATGCACTTTAATGAACCAGGAATAAAGCATACATGCTAAATATGTTTCCAGGATGATTCCAAATCACTCCATGACCCATTTTAGCAAGTGTTGACTTCTAGGAACATGTAGAAGTCAACTAACATAGAGAGAGAATCTAGGAATCTAAGAGTAAGACAAAAATGATTTAATTAATTTCAAATATGGGTAACTATGGGTTGATTATTCTAACACCCCCACTTAAGCCTAAATTTATGAGTAAATATCATAAAATTATAGGGCCTAGAAACAAGGATTAGTCACCCTTTTACATACTGCATGTCCATACAACCAAGGAAAGAGGAAAAAACCCAGTGGGAAAATCCTCCCTTAAACATGGAAATGAATTTTTTTTTTTGGAAATCCTGTCATCAATCCATAGTATTGATTTGAGATTACTAAATTTATTCTCACATAATACTTTGGTTAAGATATCTGCTACTTGTTCTGAAGATGCATAGTAGAGTAGAGCAATGGTACCATCATCCATAAGCTCCCTGATATAGTGCATATGGATCTCAATGTGCCTGGTTCTTTGTCTTTGAACTAGATCAATGGAGATTCGAATGGTTCTTTGATTGTCATAATATATGACTATTGAAAACTCTTATTCGAAACCACATTCTCCAAGTATCCCATGTAACCATAAACATTGAGTAGCTGCATTTACAACTCCTCTATACTCTGCCTCTGTAGATGAGAGTGATATGGCACTCTGCTTCTTCCTTGACCAGCTGATTGGTCCTTCCGCAAGCATGAACACATATCCTAAGTTATAATTTCCATCTATCTTGTCACCTTCCCAATCACTGTCAGTAAATCCAACTAGCTCTAAGTCAGATTTTGCTTTGTAGAAAATCCCATGAGTCCTTGTTCCCTTAACAAAGTTTAGGATTCTCTTGGTTTCTCTCCAATGGATCTCATGAGGCTGATCCATGTATATTTAAGCCACACTAATTGAATAATATAAGTAAGGTTGAGTATGTGTAAGATAAAGAAAACACCCAATCAACTACCTATACACTATATTATATACCATAGGAGAAGAACCTGCTTCTTCAACCTTAACTCCTGAAAGGAATGGATTATTTCTTGGCTTGCAATATTTCATGCTGAACTTGGTGAGAATATATGAATCATACTTTGACTGATGAACCTTGATTCCATTTTGGTATTGATCAATTTTGAGACCCAAGAATTGGCTCAATAATCCCAAATCTGTAGTAGAAAAGGCATGGTTCATTGCATCCTTCAAGGAGGCAATCTCTTTCTTTGAACTTCCTGTAATCAGTAGGTCTTCCACATAGATAACAATAATCAATAAAGAACCATGAATCAGCTTCAAATATACATTATGATTAGGATTGCATCAAACAAAACTCAGTGATAGCATAAAGCCATCAATCTTGGCATACCAAGCCCTAGGGGCTTGCTTGAGCCCATACAATGATTTCTTTAACCTACACACTAAATATGGATTATATACAAAAAAATTTGGTTGCTGCATATAAATCTCTTCATTTGGATCTCCATTCAGAAAGGCACACTTTACATCCATGTAATGTACCTCCCATTGCTTCGAAGTTGCAATGGCTAGAGCAAGCCTTATGGAGTCCATCTTTGCCACTGGTGCAAAGGTCTCATTGTATTCAATACCATGTACTTGAGAGTAGCACTTGGATACCAATATTGAATTATATTTCAAAGGTGAACTATCAGCTTCAAAATTACTTTTAAAGACCCACTTACACTTCACTATCTTCCTCCCTAGGGGAAGATCAACTAGTTCCCATGTGTTGTTCTTCTAGAGCGAGCTGAATTATTATTTCATGGATGTTTTCTATCTTGGATCATGTGCTGCATCTTCATATGCCTGTGGATCAGAATCTATCATCAAACAACACGTCTCATCAAAGAGTGGATCTTTCATAGAAAGGGCAATCTCAAATTGAGATCTAGTCCTCTTAGTGTCATTAGGATTTCCATCTAGTTCCTCAGCTACATGAATGGTCCTTGCTTCCCACTTTGGTATTGTAGGTATGTTAAGATCTTCAATTAATTCATCATTATCAGACATATCAGAACCATAAAACTCATTAGTCTCTTCACATACAATCAATGGATGTGGTGGTGAAGAGGACTCCAACTTCAATTGCTGCTAAAGGCTCTTCTTCGAACTGAACACTCCTTTCAATGAAATATTTTTTAGTGCTCAAGTTGATCATCTTGTACCCTTTTGAATATTTAGAATACCCAACAAATAGGCACTCTTGGCTTTGGGGTTGCAAATCCTTCCTCTTTTTAGTTGGAATTCTAGCCTAAGTCTTTGAGCCAAAAATCCTGAAATGGGTCACATCTAGCTTGTGCCCACTCCAAGCTTCAAAATGAGTCATGCCATCAAGTTTATTATGTGGCATCTTATTCTATATATAGGATTCATATTTTATAGCCTCGGCCCAAAATTTTGGTGGAAAATTTTTAGCCTCCATCATGCAAGTTGCCATCTCCTTTAGTGATCTATTCTTTCTCTTAGCAACACCATTTTGATGTGGTGTGCAAGGAATAGAATGTTGCATCTGGATACCTACATATTTGCAATACTGGATGAACTCAAACTTGAAATAATCACCACCATTATCAGATCTGAGGATCTTGAGTTTCCTCCTAGACTGGTTTTCACCCAAGGCTCTAAAGACTTTGAAGAGGTCAAAAACTTCAGACTTATGCTTTAGGAAGTGAACCCAACAATACCTAGAAAAGTCATCTATGAAGGTGAGTGCATATTTGGCTTGAATCATGGAAATATGAGGAAATGGACCAGCAATGTCACTGTGGATCAACTCAAGAGGTGCAGAGGTTATCTCATGACTAGCTCTCTCATACTTGTGCTCTGGGTGTTTTCCTAGGATACAACCTTTACAGACTCCCTTAGAAAACTTGATCATTGGTAACCCTATGACCATGTATTTGTCAGTCAAATCAGAAATATACTTGTAGTTAAGATGGCCAAATACTTCATGCCAAATCTTGCTTGCTTCATTATCATGAGTAAGAAGAGAAGAGGGGTTTGAGTAGGGTAGAAAATGGGAAAACATGTATACCTTCGAAGTGTGATCAACAACACCTTTTTCTATGACTTTACCATTCAAAATCTCAGTGATTTCAACTTCATTTTGGGAGAAGATGAATTTCTTTGGAGACTGAGAGTGAGTCATCTAATGCACTGGCAAGAGATTAGAGGCAAGAGTTGGAACATACGACAAATTATTGAAATTACCATGGTCAAGATCAATCCTACCCTTTCCCATATTATTAGTCAGAGAGTTATCTCCCAAAACTATTGGTGGACCTTTTGACATGTCAAGAGAGGAGAAAATATCCCTTGTCGAAACCATATGTCTGGAAGCTCTAGAATCAATGATGAAGCTAGGTGAGCTTAAGGTGCCAGCAACCAAGGCATGCACTCTCTCCTTGTCTTCTGAATTTGATCCTCCTTCCCTTTTCTTTGAGAAATCAGGAAGAGAATTGTTGTCCTTCTCCAGGAGTTGGGTCAACATGTCTATATGATTTTTCATACAAGATCTCTCAGGATGATAGCCCTTACTGCAGTATGTACACTTGCTCATTTCTCCTTTGTTCTTCTTCTTCTGGGGGTTCTTCTTAGAGCCCGAGGACTCCTCTTGAGACTTTGACTTGTCTCTCTTTTTCTCAAGTGTATTTTTATATTTTTTATTGCTTTTTGAATCCACCTTTGAATCTCCAGCAACCAAATCTTGGTCTTTGGAAGGTCTGATGGTGCCCATCATCACCAATTTATCTTGCTCCTAAGTGAGGGATTCCATGAGCTCAACAATATTAGGCATCTTCCATGTTTGAGCTATCAATTTAGTGGCATATAATGTTTAAACAAATACTAAATAATCAGGACCAAAGCTTTGAGAGAATGGTCAAAACTAGTTGCTCCTCCTTCGTTTCAATCGCACATTGTTTTAACTGTAAAATGAGGGCCTTAAACTTGGTAAAATAGAGTTGTAATGATTCGAATCTACTTGGATTCAAGGAGACCAATTCATTATTGATTTGATGTCCTCTCATATCATATGTATTTCCAAAAGTCTCTTCAAGATTCTCCCTCACCTCATTAGGAGATGTCAATGAATCAGGATGAAAGAGGAGGTCTCTTGAAATACTCAAACACAAAATACCATAGGCCTCATCCTTCCTGTTGTGCCATTTGATTTTCTCTGTAGCTACATTGGGATATTCCTCAATGTCCATGGTAACCCTATAGATACCTTCTTCTCCCAAAAATATCTCCATCTCAGCTTTCCATTCGAAGAAATTGAATGGAGTCAAGATGATCCTTTAGGATTGGTCCATATCTCAACTCTTGTGCCCTTCAGTCAGCAGAATGCACTCTCAGTCAATTATTTTGAACCTGCAATAAAAATTTGGAAGGATAGAAATTGATCTACAAAGGCTCTGATACCATGTGGAAATTGAACCCAAGAGATAGATCAATTACACTCACAAAAATGCTAATCAAACATGCAAAATTCACACAAAAGGAGACTGAAATTGGAGCATAACTTAATCCTGTATTGAATAAGTGTACATTAGCCAACCATATGAAGTAATATGATTCTAAAATATATAATTACATGAGATATTCAAAAGCACTAGGTTTCTATTCGAATTGGTCAAAACGCAGGCTTACTAAAACAAGTCAAATCCCCCATAGGTGAAAAAAGGACTTTCCAAATCCATGAAGATCCTCATGAATTAGCTAAAGAAAGTGGCAAAGGTAATAAGTGGTGGAAATAAAAATCATTCATGATTTTGTATGGATAAAAGGAATTACGATGATGTTGTCAAAAAACAATGCAAGTTCCCCTAGACTATCTTTTCCTTTATGCCTTAAAAATGCTGTAAAGCAAGGAAGCTTTCAGAAAAAGAAGATATGAGCTATAAAAAACCAGGAATAAAGTATACATGCTAAATATTTTTCCAGGATTATTCCAAAGCACTCCATGACCCATTTTAGCAAGTATTGACTTCTAGGAACATGTAGAAGTTAACTAGCATAGAGAGGGAATTTAGGATTCTAGGAATAAGAAAAAAAAAAATTAATTCCAAATATGGATAACTATGGGTTGATTATTCTAACAACCAACTGCTTATTCCAGGAATGAACGGTCAATATTGTAGTAGAATTCAAATCATGGTCATGGTGCATTTCCTTGGGTTGGATAAGTTTAGCAATTATGCTAAATAATGTTGATGTATTTGTAACTTCGAAATGTATTCATCTATGTATCTTATGTATTGTAACCCTATGTTTATTCTAGGATGTATCTATTATGTATTTGAGTCATGTTATCATGCCCCAATGTTCCGATAGAGAGGATCAATAATGTAAACAAGTCATGTCAAGTCATAATGGGTAACCCTCCGATTGTGTAAGAGTTAAAGTCCTCGCAGTTCTGGGGCACTAGGGTTATTAGACTCTCCTAGTAGAGGTCTGACCTAGAAGGGTTTTAGTCATGTTGGGATTAGTATAAATAGAGATCTGGGATCTCTATTTAGCACACATCACTCACACACTCAAGTATAGCGCATAGTTGAGGAAGGAGAAGACACTGGGGCTAGACAAGAAGAAGATTACTGCTGTTGGGAGTGCATCTTGCTGTTTTGGGGTTTTACATCTTATGATATTTCTATCTCTGAGGAAGTTGTGGGGTTTTCTCCATTTATGGTTTCCCCAATAAAAAACACTTTTTTCATTGTCTCTTGTGTTTGATTGTTGTACTTGTTATTCTCTTAGTAAAGATCCTAACATAATGCTAGATTAATGTTGAAAAAATAACATGGTATCAAAGCTAACCTGAGAACAAGACACTATACAGTTGCTGGAACTAGGGCTTCCTAGTTTGTGTATCTTCCTCCATATATTTTCAGAAAAAGTAAGGTGGAACAACTCTTCTCCTTAGGGCACATCTTTCTATCGAAGCAAAATCCAATTCTGAGGTTTTTTAGTTTTGGACATGTCACTGTTGTCGGAAATTAGGGATTTTCACAGAAGAAGAATTTTTCAGTGAGCCTAGGACTATATTGATCTCCTCCCCAAAATCAAAGTTATAGACAAATTTCAAGGCATTTGGGTAGACAAAACTTTGGAAAAGCAAAACCCTAATTTGCTCCTGAACTAGCTCTGCAGGATTTCAGCTCAAGTTTTAGATCTGACATCTTGAACTTGGTAAGATCCAAAATATTGTGTATTTCCATTTGAGGTTCTCATTTAAGATGTCTCATCATACCAATCTTGATGAAAAGCTTGAGGGAGCTGAAAAATTCTGAGACTGGAAGTATAGGATCTCCTTGGTCCTGGAAGAAAATGAATTAGACTCCTACATTCATGATGAGGTTCTAGTTCCAGAGGGAGATGAGGCAAAGGCATTACATAAGAAGAAGATGGTTATGGAAAAAAGGATCATTGTTGATTCTATCAAGGATCACCTTATCCCACAAGTGTCCTCTCTCAAGAAACCTAAAGCTATGTTTGATGCCCTAACCAAATTGTTTGAAGGAAAGAACATCAATCGGAAAATGACCCTGAGAATCCAGCTGAAGAATGTGAAGATTCAGAATGCAAAAACAATCTAGTCTTAATTCACAAGAGTTTCTTAGATCAAAGAGCAACTAGAAGCAGTTGATGAAGTGGAAAATGTAGAGATTGTAATGGCTACATTGAATGGCCTTCCTAGGTCATGGGATTCTTTCATCCAAGGAATTTGTGCTAGGAAGAAGTTAGTCAAGTTCAGTAGACTATGGGAAGAGTGCTCTCAAGAAGAAGCTCGGACAGCAGCTCGAGAAGAGAAGATGGGAAGTGAAGACCAAGATCTTACGGTACACTCCAAGTCTCACTCCAAGTCAAGCAAGAGAAAATCTCATGGTTCCAGAGTTAAGCACTTTCACAAAAGAGATGTATCTAGGATCATATGCTATACTTGTGATGAAGTAGGACACTATGCAAGGAATTGTCCTAACAAACAGAAGATAGTAAATAAGAGAAACAAAAGAAGACATCATGCTCATGCTACAGAGGATGATGAACCATCCAGGAAAAGATCCAGAGATGAAAGTGAAGATTCTTCAAGCGAGGATGAATATGTTCTGATATCAGCTCTCATAGGTAACATTACTTATGATAGTGATGATTGGCTTATAGATAGTGGGGCTTCCAAACATATGAATGGATTCAAAGAATCCTTTGTAAGACTGTTAGAACATGAATCACCTCATAAGGTAAGGCTATGAGATGACTACCAATATCCAATAAAAGGTAGTGGGGAATCTTCATATAAGTTAGACTCTGGAAAATCTCTAACAATGAAAGAAGTATTATTTGTTCCAGGACTCAAGAAGAACCTTCTCTCCATATTAGCATTAGATGCAAAAGGAATGCGAGTTGCATTCATAGATGGCCAAGTCATCATGTGGCCAAAAGGAAAGACTATCAATGATGCAGTAGTGATTGGAGAACAAGAAGGAGGATTGTACAAATTAAAGGGCCATCCAGAACAAGCCTTGGTCCATGACATAGTAGAGCCAAGTGAACTTTGGCATAGAAGGCTTGCACATGTGCATTACAGAGCACTACCTATTGCAAGCAAAGTTGTCGAAGGTCTTCCAAAAATCCAAGCAAAACATGATGGGGTCTACAAAGGATGTGCGAAAGGAAAGAATACAAAGAAGACATTTCCAAGTAGTGAAAGCAAACAAAAAGGAACCTTGGAAATCATCCACTCCGATGTATGTGGTCCTATGCCATCAAACTCTCTAAGCGGGTATGCATATTATGTTTCTTTTATTGATGACTTTTCTAGAAAGACATGGGTTTATTTCATGAAGAACAAAGACGAAGTATTCAATAAGTTTAAAGAATTCAAAGTCTTGATCGAAAACCATACTAAAAAGAAGATCAATACCATTCGATCAGATAATGGCATAGAATTCACTTCAAATGAATTCAAAGAGCTATGCAAAGAATCAGAGATTAAGAGGGAGTTGTCCACTACTTATAATCCACAACAGAATGGGGTTGCAGAATGGAAGAACATAACTATCATGGAAGCTGCAAAAGCAACACTTCATGATCAAGACCTTCCTATGCATCTTTGGGTAGAAGCTGCCAGAATAGCGGTGTATGTATAGAACCGTACTCCACATTAAGTACTTGAGAACAAGACTCCTGAAGAAGTCTTCTCCGGCAAGAAACCGGAAGTCAGCCATCTCAAAATATTCAGCTATCCTATGTACATCCACATTCCAAAAGAGAAAAGGACTAAATTAGATCCTTCAGGTAATAAGGGTATATTTGTGGGATACTCTGAAAGCTCGAAGGCTTACAGAATATATTTCCCAGGATATAAGAAGATTGACATCAGCAGGGATGTGACATTTGACGAAGACACAGCTTACAACAAATCCAGAAAGAGACCTGCTAAAGAACCTGAAGAAGGAGAAGCACCCAGAATTCATGATACAACCATGAATGAAGAAACTCGAGAAGGACATCAAGAATTTGAATAACCACAAAGACCTGTAGATCCACCTCTGGAGAAGAATCCTCATAAGAGGAAACCTATTTGGGTACAAGAACTTATCCAAGGAACGGAAAGATATGGGGCTCCAGAAGAGAATCACAGAGAAAGAAAGAGGACCAAATCCTATTTCGGGTATGTAGCTTTACTATGTGATTTCATTGATAAAGAACCTTCCAGTTATGAAGAAGCGACAGAACAGAAAGAATGGAAGGATGCTATGATCGAAGAGTACCAATCGATCATGAAGAATGATGTTTGGGATATTATCCCAAGACCAGAGAGGAAGTCAGTTGTAACTTCCAAATGGATCTACAAGACCAAACATGCTGCAGATGGTAGCATTGAAAAGTATAAGGAAAGATTTGTAGCTTGAGGTTTCTCTCAAAAAGAGGGAATAGACTATGAGGAGACCTTTGCACGTGTAGCCAGATACACTTCCATCAGATCAGTACTTGCTTTGGCTGCAGTGATGAAATGGAAGATACACCAAATGGATGTCAAGAATGCCTTCTTGAATGGTGTAGTGGAAGAGGAAGTGTATGTAGAACAACCACTCGGTTTTCAAACACATGACAAGGAGTCTGATGTATGAAAATTGAAGAAATCCCTGTATGGTTTGAAACAGGCACCTAGGACATGGTATGGCAAAATTGATAGCTTTCTATCTAGTTTGGGCTTTACCAAGAGTAAAGAAAATTCCAACCTTTACTACAAGGTTGAAGATGGCAACCCAGTGATGCTTCTACTATATGTAGATGATCTGTTTGTGACAGGTATGGATGGGTTGATTACTGATACAAAGAGAAAGCTTGCTACCGAGTTCAAGATGAAGGACTTGGGTATGATGCATTACTTTCTAGGTATGGAGGTATGGAAAAATACGGATGGAATCTTCCTTAGACAAGGGAAGTATGCAGTAGAGATCCTGAAGAGGTTTGGGATGATGGACTACAAGATTATGGCCACACCTATGGCATCGAACCTGAAGCTATTAAATGATGCTTCTTCAGAGTCGGTTGATGCTACGATGTATCGTCAGATGATTGGGTCATTGATGTACCTGACGAACACGAGACCGGACATTTGCTTTGTTGTGAACACCTTGAGCCAGTTCTTGATAGATCTGAGAAATGTTGACTTGATTTCTGCAAAGCATATTCTAAGGTACTTGAGGGGTACAATTGATTATGGGCTCAAGTATGATGCAAATTAAAAGATTAACCTGGAGGGTTATGTTGATTCAGATTGTGTAGGTAGTGCCATCGATAGGAAGAGCACTTCAGGGTGTTGCTTCAGTATGGGATCAGGTGTGATCTCTTGGTTTAGAAGGAAGCAATCCTGTGTGGCACTAAGTACAGCTGAAGTAGAGTAGAGTCACAGGTTGTTCAGCTAGTTGTGAGGCAGTATGGCTGCAGAAGCTACTGTATGATTTATTTGATCTCCAGATGGATGCTACTTGTATACATTATGACAACTAGAGCTGCATGAAGTTGTCATAGAATCCAGTGTTCCATGACAAGTTGAAGCATATTGAGATCAAGTATCACTATATCAGGGATATGGTGCAGAGAGGATCAGTGAAGCTCCAGTATGTTGCGACGGAGGAATAGATAGCTGATGTGTTGACGAAGCCATTAGCCAGAGTGAAGTTCGAGTACTTCAGGGAGAAGCTTGGTGTTCTGTAGATAGAGGTTTCCTCCAAGGGAAAGTGATGAGTCCCATAGACATTATGACGAGCAGGTCAAATATAAGGGCTGAGTCATTATGTCATGGTGAGAGGATTGGTTCCTTCCTTGATAGATATGAGTACTGAGATTCATAGCCATTCTGATGAGTAGGTCAGATATAAGGGCTAAGCCATTCTGTTCATGGATAAAGGATTAAGTTCCTCCCATGAAAGATGTGAGAGTTGGCCATTCTGTTGAGTAGAATATATGTAAGGGCTACTGCCATTCTGATGAGCAGGTCAGATGTAAGGGTAGAGCCATTCTGTTCATGGCTAAGGGATTTAGTTCCTTCCATGTCAGATGTGAGTGATGGCCATTCTGTCGAGTAGGACAGATATAAGGGCTACCGCCATTTTGACGAGCAGGTCAGATGTAAGGGCAGAGCCATTCTATTCATGGCTAAAGGATTTCGTTCCTTCCATGTCAGATGTGAGTTTTGGCCATTCTGTCGAGTAGGACAGATGTAAGGGCTACCACCTTTCTGATGAGTAGGTCAGATGTGAGTGCTGGCCATTCTGACGAGTAGGTCAGATGTAAGGGCTACCAAATACCTACGAGGAGGTAGGAATACACCTAGCATGAAAGAAGGCTGGCTCTGTAGAACTTCCTATGACAAGATAGCACACACATGATGATGACCAGGTGAGATCCAGATCGAGCTATGATCCAGATCCAGTTATGATGACTCCAAGAGATCCAGATCGAGTGATGATCTAGATCTAGTAGTGATGATCCAAATAGAGAGATGATCCAGATCCAGATCCAGAACGAGTGATGATCTATATCTAGTCCAGTGATGATGATCTAGATCCAGTGATGTTGATCTAGATTGAGAGATGATCCAGATCCAGTGATGATGTCCCATGATGATCCAGATCGAGAGACAATCCATATTTGAAGAATGAAGATGACTTGAAGATGAAGATGACTTGAAGACTCAGAAGAATTGAGATGTAGATGATGAGATTATCTAGTTGATACATAGAAGAAGACAAGTGCTGAAAATTGTGTCGAAAGAATACCTTCCTAGTTAAGAGGTAGTGTTGATGTATTTGTAACTTCGGAATGTATTCATCTATGTATCTTATGTATTGTAACTCGATGTTTATTCCGGGATGTATCTATTATGTATTTGAGTCATGTTTTCATGCCCCGATGTTCTGATCGGGAGGATCAATAATGTAAACAAGTCATGTCAAGTCATAATGGGTAACCCTCTGATTGTGTAAGAGTTAAAGTCCCCGCAGTTCCGGGGCACTAGGGTTATTAGAATCTCCTAGTAGAGGTCGGCCCTAGTAGGGTTTTAGTCATGTCGGGATTAGTATAAATAGAGATCTAGGATATCTATTTATCACACATCACTCACACACTCAAGTATAGCGCATAGTTGAGGAAGGAGAAGACATTGGGGCTAGACAAGAAGAATATTTCTGCTGTCGGGAGTGCATCTTACTGTTTTGGGGTTTTACATCTTGTGTTGTTTCTATCTCTGAGGAAGTTGCGGGGTTTTCTCCATTTATGGTTTCCCTGATCAAAAACACTGTGTTCATTGTCTCTTGTGTTTGATTGTTGTACTTGTTATTCTCTTAGTAAAGATCCTAACATAATGCTAGCTTAATGTTGAAAAACTAAAAAATAACACTCTTTCTTGTTGTAGTTTTCTTTCTGCAACCAATTTCCTTGGCAAATTTATACCAATACTCCAACCAATAGCTCTGTCAAATCACAACCTGGGTGTTCTTTTCCATTTTTATCTATTCAACTTGGCCCATTTAGGCCCAATGTTGTAACCAATAGCTCTAATAGCTATTCTCTTGGCCCATCCAGGCCCAATGTTGTAACCAATAACTCTGATACCATGCTGTCACATCCCCTCCCGTCCACTAGAGAGAGAATGTGACCCTAACTACTCACTCTAATGGATGTAGGAGCATCCAACTTGAATCTTTGAATTCTATATGTATTTTAATGGATTCCCAATTTTTGTAGAAATCTATAAAGGCATTAATTTGTCTTGTGTTCACTCTATTCAAGGTTGCGTATAAATTCTCCCACTTCCCAAAAGCAGAGAAATTAGTCTTGTTAGTGATCAGTTCGATGATCTATAGGGAAATATCTTAGAGGAGATTGAACGACGGAGAAAAATCAAGACAAAAATCAATGGTCACAATTTGTTCCACATCTCAGAACATATCAACTACTGAGAATCAACCCGTAAGAATCAACGGTGCGGAAATCTTGAGTTTGCGGAATCGGGGAAAATAGAAATTGTGAACCCACATCCTGCATGCCACATCCCTCATCTCGCTTCCTGGATGCGGAATAGACAATTGCAGAATGAAGAGTTGCAGAAGTAGATATCTATGAAGCCGCATCCCACATCCTGTATCCCGCATCCCGCAAGTTGCGGAAAGGAGAGTTGCGAAATGAAATCTGCGGAAGTAGAGATTGTGAAGCCGCATCCCACATCCTGCATCCCACATCCCGCAAGTTGCGAAAAGGAAAGTTGTGGAAGGATATTTCTATCAGGAAATTCAACATGTTAGAAGAAGTCTTGGACAGGTTTGATCATTCAGGCCATCACCAATCCGAGCAATCTAAGCCCCATAACATAATTTAAAAATGCATTGAAAATAAAATACACATATGCATACAATTGCAATTAGACAACGGAAGCAATTCATCAATTCAACCCATTAGGCATGTTCATGATATTTCATTAAGCAAATACAAATGCAGAGCTTAACATAGACAAGAATACTTATTTTGAAAGAAGTTTGTCCCACAACAAGCTACATCATTGCAACGTTCCACCCAACCATAGGCGAGTGTGCTAATCAATCTCTCAGCAGCACTGCCACCCCCGAACTGGGCATGATTTCCCCAAGGAATAAGGAACACCAGCATGCTCACACATATCCAAGGATACAACAAAACTCAGCGAAGCCAACACAATTGGATTTATAAGTCTGCATGCACACAAGCCAATATACTATTGGGTTTATCAAACTACAGTCAGTCAAGCCAACATTCACATTAAGGACTAGCCAAGCCAACTAACAGATGGGTTTATTAGGTTGTCCAACCAAGGATCACATCCATAAGGAAAAAGATAGCAAGACATGGCCAAGCCAATGGATGGGTTTATTGGGCTATTAGCCAAGCCATCCTTCAAGTTGGGGTTATCACGCTTCTAAGGCAGTGGAGAAGAATAACTGCTAAGCTAGTGAGCTCATCCATAGAGTGAAGGACACCTGCATAAGACCTATATGACCTGGAATCCACATTTCCTACACACCAAACAGAAGGAAGTGTCCCCTTCTCTGCTCCACAGTCCCTTAGGCTACACCTTCCCTTCTAGTGCTCTTCAGGATGTGTATAGCAGATTCACTAGCCACTCTTATCTTATTGTGAGGTTCCACACTAGGTTTATCAAGCAAATTCTATGTCTCTTCCACTCCAAAGTCTTGTATATAGATCAGACCAAAACCAGAGTGCACATCACAACAAACCACATGGATACACAACAACATAGGTTTCACTCTGATACACAAAGTAAGAGGGTCTCATAACACTCTGCAGTTCAGGATAACACTGCAACACCACAACCAGGGTCTCGAAAAAGGAAAAATACTTGCAAAAACACATAGCATCACTTGCTAGCTCTCTCTGTGTCTATCAGATCAGGAAGAATGACCAATGCATGGGTGAATGAATGTGAAATGAACAACCCCCCCCCC
>LPNX010121665.1:524425-739628 GCA_001517045.1 Pseudotsuga menziesii
GTGTTCTCTTGTCCATGATATCAAAACATGTTTTTCAAGAATGGGTTCTCTTCCCAATTCGAATATTTTCCCATACTCTTCCCATTCCCATGCACTAACTACCTCAACCAAATTCTGGCAGAAATAAATGATTAGGGAATAATACAAGAAATGGATGGTTGACAGCTTATGGGTTTTTCCCTTGACATTTGGCTTTTCCCCATTGGCTCAAGGTTAAACATTCACCCTCCCTATTCCTTAGGAAATCATGCCCCCATCTCATTATTTGTTGCCTTGACATAGCTAGTTGTGGGTTAATTAAATTGCATATTTACATGATGTTTCAATCATATTGTACCTGGCTAGCACAAAATATCATCAGCATCGATTTTAATTGCTGAAACATAAAATGCTAAATCAATGGTGGGGCTTTTGTCTTTAGCTCCACACCATGATTGATTACATTATTTACATCATATAAATTTAATGCAAATGGGGTCAAAACCATGGCTTTACAGCAACATCCTTTGTTATTTCATGTTGATATACATATTCATGGGTGTATTGATGAGACTTCTTGGAGCCACTTGAAGTCTTCATGTTTTCTTTTCTCGTTATTTGGTTCAGATTTTTGTGGAGGCTCTTCATCCACTTCTTGGATGAAAGAACATATGGCTGATTATCTTGATGCACATTATATTCTTTTGGAGCAGCATTATGGGACATGGGATACTCACCTATGTCATTGGGGAAGATCTGATATAATACTTGATGCCTGTGTGTATGGGCTACATGATGATCTAATTACTTGGATGTACACACACTTTCATGATTCTTTGATGAGGTACCTTCTTGATGTACATTTGTATGATGTTTTTATGTACTTTAATTATCTATATTTTGTACTCATGATGTTTGTAAGGGTGCAATACAAGAAATGGGATCCTGGAATTTCTTGGTTTCATCTCACTTGGAGTAGCAGTTCGATTGTTGGTTTGAGAAAGAAAAACAACCTTCAGTTGTTTGATTTCATCTTTGCAGAGCAGTGTTCCAGTTTCCTATATGGGAGGCCTTTTGAAGGATGTATTCAATTTTCACATGCTTGGTGTTCATGGCATTTCATCATATAAATTTTACACCATGCATATGTCAGGATCATATGGGATCCTGGGATAATTTTGGCTCTCATTGGTTTCAATTTTGGGGGAAACAAGGAACACTGGATATTTAGTCACCACTTGAGAAGATGATAGTAATCAGAGTAGTGAAGCAGCAATCATGGTAGTTCCTCTTTGTAATTTTCTCAGAATGTTAAAAAACTCAAATTTTGGTAACTTAGTACCAACTTCAAAGAATTATACAGAAGCAAAAAGGGGTGAAAGTTCAGAAAATGATTCCAAAATATGGAGGTAAAGATTATTTGCACAAATTTCGATTTGATGGATTTGATTAATACATTTGGGGTTAGTGGTGATGTTATAGGATATATCAATATGCACAATCCACATCTCTTTACTTTTGGGAACAAACAATTGAAGTACATAAGTTCCACTACTAAAATTGCAACTAAAGAAAATTAATGAGCATAACCATAGCAGAGCACTTGGTGCAAAGGAAGGAGTGCCAAATGAGGATGCCACTTGGGAATATGAAAAAAAATTTCATCATACAAACTTGGAATTGCTTGAGGATAAGAAATATTGAGTGGAGAATATTTTCATGTCACCAATTAAATAATTTTGAAATAAGACTATTTGCAAATAATGTTTCACCAACGTACTAGTTCCCTAGGTTGAGATGGAGACATAAATTTTATAATAAGGGGATATGGGACCCAAAAGGAATTTAGTTTACCATATTCACATTTAAATGGGTGAAACAAATAATAAATTCTAATAAATTATTGTGGCATGGGTTCATGAAGACACTTGGAAGCTTGTGGAGCCTTTGGGTGACTAGATTCCCTGCACACTTGGCATGATATTCATCCAAATTAAAACACATGGCTAGCGTGACATTGTTGGATGATTATGTGGTGACAAATATAATAAAATGAGCTAAGGAATTAGAATTGGTAAACGAGGGAAACTCTCATGGAAGAGAATGAGACTAGAAGACAAGGTGTGCCACTTGGAAGGAGACTATATGCACTCTATGAAAACAAATGATGGAAGATTCTATGAAAAGTATGAAAAATTCAGAAATTATTTCTGAAATATGAGAAATATGACTTGTCAGGGGTAAAAATATCCACCAATATGTCGAATTTGGGATAGGAATCCATTCGAATTGAGGAAAGAATTGGGGAAAGAATTGGAGAAGTTAACCTCTATTAGTGTTCCCCACACTCTAGTGACTGGTACATGTGGCCCCATTAGGAAAACTTGACCCAATTGTACTATTGGACCCAATTAATTAATTTAAGGTTGCTAAGTTAAGCAATAATTAATCTAATAGACATTTGACCAAGCGAGGATTAATAATCCTATCACCCTGCCTGAATCCTAACTTGTAAAACTGTGAGCCCTAGTAACAAGACCATAGGTCACCCAAATAAAATCTAGAATATAATAAAAAATGATTCTTAATACAACCAAGGAAACAGGGGAAAACCTCATGGAAAACCCCCCCTCTCAAAATAAGCAAAAATACAAATTTTGAAAAAACTTGTGAAAATATTTGTTGGTACTATGCAGCAGCAGTATCTTGGTTATTCCATGTAGGTGAACCCATGAATCCAAAAAAAATGCTTATGTCTATATTAATCTTCCTCTTTGGAAGAAGAACAATGTACCCAACTGAATCAGAAATATAAACAACTGCACGGTGAAAACTGGACCCATGTAGAGTAGTTGAAATCAACTGAAGAGAGGGTAAACGTTCTTGAGAATTCAAACCATGTGAGGAAAAACAAAGAAACTGATATATTTCAGCCTTTAACATAAAACCATGAGTGGTAAAATCATCCCCAAGTGTTAGGATCAAGTGTCCAGGCGAATGCAAAATGTGTCCCTCTTTACTAGTTCTGCGAGGAGATGAGCATGTGACCAAACGTAGAGAAGCCCTAGAACTGTGGAGAGAGAATTATTGAGCTCCATAATCTAATATAGCTTCATAAATATCCAATAATTTAAAAAATATTATATCATCAAATTCATAAGAAAGAACTAACATCGAATCCTCAACAACAAAAATGAAGGAGACATGCAGTGCTTGATTTGTCACATCAAAAATGATGAAACCAATTATAAGCAATACTGAAAGGTCTTGAATATTGAAACCTGAATCACATATTATCAGATCATAAAATAAATTATATCCAAAAATATTCATATCAGATCCAAAACTTTACTCCATTGAGAAGGTAGATGCACAATCTTCTCCTTCTTCAAAATTTTGATTTTTCGGTGCATCCAATCCTATAGGAATTTACTGGAAGATATAGATTAATGAGAGTGAATGGATCACTCTTACAATGTGAAATTATTTCCATAATATCACTTGTATTACTGATATGCACACCGGAAACATCATTATAGATAGATAAATCAAATTCCTCTACCGTTTCATAAACAATTACCGGTAAACTATGGACAAAATTTAAAGAATTACTGGAGAATTTTTGCAAAGAATATGAAGAGTCTTTTTCTTCACAAACATAGATTTGAATATATTCTTCTAGATCAGCCATGTCAGGAGGTGAGATATCAGGTATATCATATACTTCTGGAATAGGAAAAGAAGGATTCACTCCAAGGATACTTTCTTCCATTCGAATTGACTGTGTAGGGAAAAATCTCCTTCTTCTTCATCTTCAACAATTTGCAATTTTGTAGGAGAGGGCATGAAATCATCATGCTGGATTTTATCTAAAACTATCTCAACATCTAGGATTTTAGAGTCATCTCCCATATGACTGTTAGGTCATCTTGATAGAGGGAAGGTGATGAAGGATTCACTGAAAGCAACCATCTGGTTGGATGCTTTAGAATCTATCACATAAGCCTTCAATGGAGAGAGGCTTGCATGCAAGAATATCTCATCTTCTTCAGTTTTCCCTTCATCATTTGAAATCAATACCCTTTGTGGAAGGGAAATATTTTTCTGTACACATAGATCTTTCATCTGGTCGAGGTTCTTCTTAATGCACGAGTCTTCTGGGTGAAAACCCCTCATACAATAGGGACACTTTTTCTTTTTTCTTCTTAGAGATGAAGGCTACTTCGGAAGTTTGATTATTTTGTTTAGGCTTCAAATCAGCTTCCTTTGGATCCTTCTTCTTTGATTTCCCCTTTACTTGTGCTTTGGAAGAGCCATAAACTAGGAGAGCTTGATATTTATATGTCTTGATGACTCCCATTCAAATAAACTTGTCTTTCTCCTTGATTAAGGACTCGGAAAAAGAATCTAATGAAGGAGCCTTCAATTTAGGAAAGCTTTCCCGCTTGGACTGAAATATGGAAAAAAATATAGAATACTCAGGGCCTAGTTTACTGAGTATGGAAAGTAAGTTCTTCTCATCCTTCCTCTCTATCCCGCACTGTTCGCATTAGAGTACCAGAGACTTGAATTTAGTAAATAATTTCGCTATAGTCTCGAAACTGCTATGATGTAAAGATACCAAATCATTCTCTAGAATGTATCCAAAAAGCTCATCTTGTTTTTTAAAAAATATATCAAGATTCTCCCAGGATTCTCTGGGAGTCTTCAATCCTTCTAGATGGAAGAGTATATCTCTATAAATATAAGTACATAAGTACCTGAATGCTTCATCACAGAAGTTCATAAACTTGTTCCTCTCTACCGGCTAATGAGGCTCAGGCTCCCATCCATGTATGATCCTATGGTAGCCATTCTTGTGCAAGACCAGCTGCATATCAATCCTCCAATTGAGATAATTGGAAGTTGTCAGGATCCGTGGTTTAGGAGTTTGAAAACTGATAATTGCTCCGGCTGGAAGTACTGCAAAATTTCACATAAGCTATGTAGAACCTGTCAATTTCACTGCAATAACACACTAAAAAATATGAACTATTATAATCATTATTTTCCTCCCGACATGATCATTTTTTCAGGGTCCATCATGCCCTCTGCGATGGTTTGAATAAATCTAGATCTAAGAAATTTTCATAGGGAACTTCTGTGGAAACCCAACTGCTTCTGATGTTCGATGGGGAGAAACAAGCATGAAATCTTCCCGAGAAGGATCTGATACCATATTAGAATTTGAATTCCATTTAGATCTTCAAGTAGATAGTTCTAATAATGTTTGTAGCAAAAGAATGGAGAATGAAGATACAAACTGAACAAAACAAACCACACAGGAAACAAACAAGTATTGCTCATGAATTTACAATATCAATCAAATCAATAATATCCGGTGTTACAATAGTTTACATAGGTAGAATTTGAATGCATGGATATGAATTCAAATCCTCCAAGTGGATATAACTGTATCTAACTGAATCTCTAATGCAAGGTCTCCCAATCAATATCGAAGTCCAAATAGACAACTCCCTAATGACCAATAACTCCAACAACCACTCACGGCTAGTTAACTCAGTGCAACAGAGTGTGTTAGTTAGGAAAAGCGCTCCTCCCCATGAAACCATACATTATCCATGCATTGGTAGCACTATCTTAACTGATTGTGAAGTAACTGAATGTAACTGGGGGCTAAGTAAGACTAACTAGTACTAACACCAATTGACTGAAGTAGGTTTGTGTCAGGACTCCCAGGGGCTCCTATGTTGAATTTTAATGGTTATATCAGATCTTAAAACATTTAGCATCATAACAGCATAACCATAAGCCAAAACATCATTGAAATATAGACAAGCACAACCATACAAAAAGAACAGAAAGATTTATCCTGGGAAAAATGTAAAGGGAAAACCCAACAAAAGCTTCCTCAATATAGATACCCCAAAAAGATAAAAGATAAAACCCAAAAGACTGATCCTCTTTCTTCTCCATCCATAGCTCTTTCTCTCTCTCTCTCATGCACTACACAAGTGAGTGTGTGTGTTCCAAATGATGAGCTCCACACCTCTGTTTATATTTGTTCGTTCACTTTAATAATTAATTCCGACATGTAGGCTCGAGTTAATCATGTAGGCTCGAGTTAAACATGTAGGATCAAGTAACCACAACTGGGGTGCTAATGACCCACCTTTACAATTTGAGGGGAATACCCCATGACTCTTATTAGTTCTTCTGATTAGAAGCATCAAGGTATAAATTAATACAAGCGGTTCTCCTGATAGGACCATCAGCGAGCACAAAAGATACATATAGAATATTCTTTGAAGTTACAATATTTCAACACTCCCCCTTAATGAGAAGGGTATTCTACAACAACATCAACAATAACAATAGTAGGTAGGAGAGAGATAGAGGGCATCATCAAGATCATCAAGGTAACACATCTATAAATCATTGGAAGCTCTTCAACATCATGTAGTATTCATCTTCGTCTTCAACAACAGCAACACTTTGATTGACAACATCATCTTTAGTCTTCATCTTCAATCTTCAGCAGCAACAACACTTTGAATGCTCGATTGATAACATCATCATTAGTACTTTGTACTTTCGATAAGCAACATAAACATTAGCACTTTGACCTTTCGATCAGCAACATCAACATCAGCACTTTGACCTTTCGATCAGCAACATCATCATCATACTCTGATCTTTTGATTTGTATGTCATCGTCATCACACTCTAATCTTTCAATCAGTAATATCATCATCAGCAAAAAATTGCAATCCACAACACGAAGACAAAAGTATTCGGATCACTTTTGGACCTAAGTCCAGGGATGATACAATCCTACCACATTCTCGACAACCGAAGTCACCGGATTGATTACAGGATAATCAGTCCCTCTCACTTTAGGACTAGGTCCAAGGATGATGCAATCCTACCACATTCTTGGGGACTAAAATATTCGGATACCTTTCTGAACCAAAGTTCAAGGATGATGCAATCCTGACACATTCTCGGGGACCGAAGCCTCCAGATACCTTTCTGAACCGAGGTTTAAGGATGATGTAATCCTGCCACATTCTTGGGGACTAAAGTCTTTGAATACCTTTCTTAACTGAAGTTCAAGGATAATGTAATCCTGCCACATTCTCAAGGATTGAAGCCTCCAGATACCTTTCTGAACTGAGGTTCAAGGATGATGCAATCCTACTACATTCTCAAGGACCAAAGTCACTAGATCTATTCTGGACAGATGTCCCAGGATGATTCAATCCCTCTTCATTCTCGAGGACCGAAGTCACCGTATCACTTTAGGGAAAGTTCCTAGGGATGATACAATCACACTACAACATCACTAATCCCCCTTTCAAGGAAGGTCTTTCCAAACAACACCAAACTTGTCTCAAAATTGCTCAAAATTTACTCGAGATAGAGGCTTCATCAACACACCAGCAGCTTGTTCATCAGTACTCACATACTGGAGCTTTATGGCTCCCTTCTGCATCATATCTCGAATGTAGAAATACCATATTTCTATGTGCTTTGATATGTAATGGAATACTGGGTTCTCTGGCATCTTTATACAACTTTGGTTGTCACATAGAATCACGGTAGTATCCTACTCTAGGTTGAATAACCATAACATCAGCTTTTGAAGCCATATGACTTCATAACTAGTAGAGCAAGCTGCTATATATTCTGCTTCAGCTGTGCTAAGAGAAACACTGGACTGTTTTCTGCTAAACCATGAAATCATAGTAGATCCCAGACTATAACACCCACTTGATGTGCTTTTCCTATCTAAGATACTTCCAACCCAATCTACATCTGTATAGCCATACAATCTGTACTCATGGCTACCATCATAGTATATACCAAAATCTATAGTCCCTTTCAGATATCTCATCACATGTTTTGCAGCTATTAGGTGAACGCATCTAGGTTGAACTAGATACCGACTCAAGGTGTTCACAACAAAACAAATGCCTGGTCTGGTATTTGTTAGATACATTAACAACCCAATAATATGTCTGTATTGAGTCACATCCACTAACTCTGATGAGTCATCAACTAACAACTTCAAGTTCGAATCCATGGGTGTGGCCATGGTTTTGCATTCCAACATATCAAATCTTTTCAATATCTCTACTGCATACTTTCCCTAGTTGAGAAAGATTCCTTCTGAATTTTTCCATACTTCCAAACCTAGGAAATAATGCATTAACCCAAGGTCTTTCATCTAAAATTCTTCAGCGAGCTTCTTCTTGCATTCTACAATCTGTTTCTCATTCCCTGTTAGGAATAGATTATCCACATATAGTAATATCTTCTATAACCTTGAAGTAAAGGTTAGAATCAAATTTCATCAAGAAACTATCTATCCTTCCATACAAAGCTCTGGGAGCTTGCTTCAGGCCATAGAGGGCCTTCTTCAACTTGCATACATGAGTCCATCTGTCCTCAACTTCAAATCGTTGTGAATATTCGATGTAAAAATCTTCCTCAATCATACCATTAAGGAAGGCTTATCTTTACTTCATCATGGAAGCAGCCACCATGATAGTACTAAAGGAAGTGTACCTTGCTTCCTGCATTAAGTGTCTCTTCAGAATTAATTCCCTCTTTCTTATAGAAACCGCTAGCCACAAGTCTTTCCTTACTTCTATCAGCAACATATTTTATCTTGCAAATCCATTTGGAGGATACCACATTCTTTATTTTTGGTTTGAGTACTATATCCCAAACATGATTCTAGTATTCTTCATCATAACAGCTTCTATGAGTTCATCTTGTTAGGTCATCAACATATCCTAGTGTTCTACATTCAACCTTGAAGGTTGGAACCCACTTTACTCTTGGTAAAGTCTCAATCCATCAAGAAGCTATCCATCATGTCGTACCATGTCAAACTCAGATATCTTCTGTAGTAACTCCCCCTGAAGTGGAGTATCATCTTCCCTCTTCATTCTATACAGGTGGTTATATGCTTGATATATACTTCTAGTAGGTCTGGTCAATAGAGTATGTCATGTCATAGTCTATTCTTTCGTAGGAAAATCATGAACCTTTCTTTGTACACTTGTTCTTGTATATCTATATGGAAGATACTACGTACTTCCCTTTATGTCTTGAAACCATATCATATACATCATTCCCCATGATCAACTGTTACTCTTTGATCATAGCTTCTTTCATAGCTAGAAAGGTTAGCACCAATGATGTCACCTAACTATGTTACACAACTAGAGTGTGTCCGAGGCCTCTTAATTTGGTTTGGAATTCTCGCCATTCTTTTCTTCATCTTGAGTTATATCTTGTACCCATGGTGGTCTTCATCCTTCGAGGTGGGGCTACCACTCTCTGAAGCTCTTTCTTTTGTCATGGTGTCTCTGACCCTGGGAGCTTCATATTCATGTTTATTGGAGTGAATCTTGAATTGTCATCACTTGATCTTCAAAACAAGTCTCATCCTTCTTTTATTGTAGGTAGTTGTACATGACCTTTCCTACAATTCAAATGCACCAGTTGCATGGTTAGAACTATTTTATAAAACATATGCATAACGAAAATTTCTTATGCATCATGTAATTGTTTAGCTAATACAACATTCATCCATATCTCACAGAAACTTTCTAGATACCTTCCATCTCTACCTTGACATCATTGAGATTGTGTACTAATCCAATATGTCAGCAAAGAGGTTTCATTCTAGATAAGTAGCAATGGAGAGTTGTATAGCACCATGAGCTACTTACCCATCACATGCATATTAGTAGTGAACTGTCATTAATGCAAATAATCTATCATGCATAACACATCAACTGAATATAATCAAATGCATAATAAAACAATATCATGAAATGACAATTGAATACTTATCTTTTATTCATTTTGTGGGCAGACTCCTTCTTGATCATTCTGCTTCATCATCTTCTTCATTCATGAAATCATAATTTCTTATCCAAATGATAAGATGGATAAGAGGTTCTTCAAGAATTGAGTTCTTCATATTCCTCATCGCTTGAGGTATCTTCTTTGAATTGTGAGAGCTTGATATTCAATTTCTCCCATCTTCTTCTTCTCTTCTTATGAGTCGAGCTTCTTCTTCTTCCCAGAGTCAACTGAAAGTAATCACTTCCTTTTGGCACACATTCCTCACATGAATGAATCCCATGATCTTGGGAGGCCATTCAAGGTGGCTATCACCACTTCTGCATTCTTCACTTCTTCTTTTACCTCTTCAATTTGTTTCTTAAGGTCATCTTCTGATGTATGTTCTTTCCTTCAAATATATTGGTCAAGGAATCAAACATATCTTTCGGTGTATTTAGGGAAGACACTTATGGTACAAGTTGATTCGTGACTGAATCAACAATGATCTTCTTGGCCTTGACCAAGTTCTTTTGGTGTAAGGATTTGAGCCTCATCTCCCTCTAGAACTTGAACCTATCTACTCATGTAGGTGTCCAATTCATTTTCTTCAGAGAGATCAAATACTTCCATGCTTGGAAGTTGTCAACTTCACCAAGCTTTTCATCAAGCTGATGAGAACCTCAAATGGAAATAGCAAAAGATTAGATCTTACCGATTTGAGGTGTCCATCCTGGCTCCGGAGTTGGTTGATCTAGGGTTTCTTAGAGAAACCCTGATTTTAAAAACTTGGATTCTTTTAGATATGATTGGATAGAAATATATATCTCTTCAATTTGAGCTGTCCAATGTACTCCTTTTCTGAAAATAGTGGAGGGAAGCTCCCGTAGCAGGAAGCCCTAGTTTTCCAATTTCTCCTCCAAAAATGCCTGATACTGTTTCTACGCTATATCCCAAATTAATTCTCCTCTATGACTAAAACTTCTCACTGAGGTAGCATCGAAAGTTCCTGTTCCAACACCATAGGTTTCATCAGAATTTTGTTTCTCCAATTGGTACTTATCATCATTTTCCCAAGGTGACCTATTACAGGACTGTTCCAAATAGCGAAGTTGTACGGACTTCCACATGTCACTATTTCATCTTTAGAGTCTAAAAATCAGACCATAGAAATTAGAGTCCATGAACTTTCTGTAACATCTTCCAAAATTTCATTTGGACCTTTGTAGCCCAATATATATCAATTCGCCCTAGGTGTCCTATTTAGGGATGAATCCTGGAAGAGGCTGGAACCCTAGCTTGGAGGGATCATATCTCCTAGAATATAGAGCATCTAAGGCTGTATTTTGAAAACAGTGTACATCAGGATTTTAGCTTCGACATCTACAATTTTCAGCTCCCGGTCCTTCTCCAATCCTGAGATATATCGAATGTACCAAAACTTATCAGTTTCAGTATTTAGGGTTTTTTTCAACTCGGGGTCAAACTAGGGTTTGACTTTCCCACTGTTTCACCCAACCAAAAATATTGATCTAGGTCTCTAAACTTCAATTTTGACGAGGAGATAAATCCTATGCTGAGCTCACTCAAAAATTCCTCTTATCTAGAAAGCCCTAATTTCTTGCATCGAAAACTGAAAATGCTCAGAATCGAATTTTGCTTCGACAGAAAGATGCTCCCTTTAATGGAGAGTCATCCTAGCCTTCTTTTACTGATTGATTGTGGGGAGAGACCCAAAAAGTAAGAAGCCCTAGCTTCTGTATCTACACAATGTCTTCTTTCAGGGTGGCTTTTATACCATGTTTAATTTTAATGGTTATATCAGATCTTCAAACATTTAGCATCATAACAGCATAACCATAAGCCAAAATATCATTGAAATATAGACAAGCACAACCATACTAAAAGAACACAAATATTTATCCTGGGAAAACCCTAAAGGGAAAAACCCAGGAAAAGCTTCCTCAATATAGATGCCCCAAAAATATAAAAGGTAAAACCCAAAAGACTAATCCTCCTTCTTCTCCATCCACAGCTCTTTCTCTCTCTCTCTCTCATGCACTACACAAGTGAGTGTGTTTGTTCCAAATGAGGAGCGCCACAACTCTATTTATATTTGTCCATTTACTTTAATAATTAATTCCGACATGTAGGCTCGAACTAATCATGTAGGCTCAAGTAACCACAACTGCGGCGCTAATGACCCACCTTTACAATTTGAGGGAACTACCTCATGACTCTTATTAGTTCTTCCCATTAGAAGCATCGGGTTATAAAGTAATACAAGTGGTTCTTCCGATAGGACCATCAGGGACCACAAAAGATACATATAGAATATTCTTTGAAGTTACAATGTTTCAACATCCTAAAATGTAGGGATTGGTATAGGAGGTTCCCAAAGTGATGCATGCACATGATGTAAGTGGCAATTAACCTCTAGCAGTGTTCCCCAAACTCTAGTGATTGGTACATGTGGCCCCATTAGGCCAAGTGGACCCATACGTACTAGGGGACCCAATTAATTAATTTAAGGTTCCTAAGTTAGGAAATAATTAATATAATAGAAATTTTACCAAGGGAGGATTAATAATCCTAACATTATGTAAGTCTACATATCAGAAATACATGTATGAAAATCTTTCATACTCATTCCCTTGTATCACTAGTCTTCATGGATTTTGGCTTCAATATTGAAGTCGTTTTATACCAGATTTGTATGAGAGATATTATATGCATTCGAGGATGTTGTGACAGACATATATGATGTAATACTCTGTAATTTCATGTCCATATCCTATGTGGTTTTAAATCCAAGAATCTTATGGGTGAAAAGTTTGCATTCCCCTGCCATTGGGTCACTAGTTTCCATGACTTTGGCTTCAATATTGAAGGAGTCTTGTATCATATTTGTATGATGGATTTTCTCTGAGTTTGATGATTTCATGACAGCCATATATGTTGTGTTACTATGTAATTTCATTTCCCTATGCTCTATGGTTATAAATCCAAGAAATTCATATGTGAAACTCTTGAAATTTGATGTTACTAATTCACTAGTTTTCATGTATTTGATTCCCATACTAAATGAGTTGTATACACAACTTGTATGAGGGAGTTTATATGGTTATTAAATTTTTTTTGGAAGAAATTTTTATTCTGTATATGGTATCTATATTTCATATTTGATATGGGCCTTTAACTCTACCTTTCATACATGTCAGAATCGAGCTAGTTATGCAATTTCCCCATAAGCAATTTCACTGAAAGTTATTAAATGAATGTGGAACTCTATAGCCAGTTTGAATAACTAATAACCATGTATAATGATAGTAAATGAGGTAATATATGATTCCCAATATGATTATTACAAATTTGGGAGGTCTGTACATCATTTGGGAATCTTAATTGGCCTACATCCTAAGGGGGATCTTATTACAATTTCCTAGTAATTTTGGTCTATTTTTCATCAGCCCAAAACAAGGTTGCAGAGGTATAAAGTCTGATACAAAGTATCCATAAACTACGTTGGTATGTTTTACAACTCACCATACCTTTCCCTTTCAAATTAGGGACCATTTGGTGAAATATGGAATCCTCTAGAGTCATGACTAGTTAAGCTCGAATTTTTCCCAATTTGTGCATTTCTCCAAAATTTCCAAAAAGAGACATTACAGGTCAATCTGTCGCAATAATTATAGGGGAAGGAAAATGACAAGAAACTAGCAGCAAATATGAGGAACAAATATGGGGTCAATAAGGATTCCAAATCCTATGTGATCGATACAATCAACGATCAGGGAGTCAGAATTGTAGCAAAATTGATGACAATTAAAATATTAAGGAAGAATCAATCTCATCAATGCACATCATGGGTCATCACATTTGCAGAGGAATGTACAGCAAGAGTACAAATGAACTGGTCCCTTTTCCTATTGAATGAGCTAATGGAGGATGCAATATTAACACAAGAGACCAGTAAGTTGTTTACATATTCTTGGCTCTTGATACTCATTGCACTAGTTGGATGGATGGAACCAACATAAGGAATTACCAAGACCAAAATTTAGCCTAAACAAGAAAAAGGTAGAGAGAGATAGGAAAAAATGAGAAAGAAAAAAAGAATATTATGGTATTTTTGAGATAACGTTTGATCCAGAAATTGGATTTGGGTGATCTTGGTACCATTGGAAAGGCCTCATCGAGGGATACAACTTTTTTGTTTTGAGATGTGCAAGATTCCTTGCGGTTTGTTTTGGGAGCACATTTTTGTAAATATGGGCATGAGGAATTTTGAAAAGCATCTTTGAAAAGATGATTTATGAGAAGCATATTTTAAAGAATCTTTGCGAATATGCTTTAAAAGCTGTTTTTTATAAAGCATCTGTGAAAAGATGCTTTTCAAAATTCCTCATGCCCTGATTTACAAAAATGCATGCCCCACACAAACCGTGAGGAATCCTAAAAAGGTCAAAAAACAAAATTTGTAGCCCTTGAGGAAACCTTTCCAACAGTACTAAGAGATCCCCAATCTAACTTTGAGATCAAACGTTATTGCAAAAATACCGTAATATTCTATTTTTCTCTCTAATTTTTGCTTATCTCTCTCTACATTTTTCTTGTTTAGGATACATTGTAGAAAAGGGTAGAATGTTATGAACGCATTACCAATGGGTGGATATTGAAGCTATCACCATATGCCAAGGATCTAGGTAAATTTTTTTGTGGGCACCCAATGAAAAAGAAAGGAAAAAAACCAACAATAATCAATTCTATGTTTACTTAGATGCACTATAAACAAAAGCAGTTAAGGTGCCATGACTAACATAAGAAGCCACACAGAAGTACATAAGGATTACAAGGTTGTCAATCGGACCCCACACCATATTCATTTAGGCATGGGAATACCCATAGAATAAATGACTAATGATGCGGTATAAGCTCAGTGATGAGGATATGGATGCCATCGTAGAGGAATGGCCTAAGGAATGGAAAGTTTTGGTCAAGGAAGACTATTTTTCGAAAATAGAGGGAAGAACACCAACGTATATACCAAAGGGTGAACATGATCCCAAGGACTTGGAATACAAAGACAAATCACAAGACATAGCATCATGGGAAACTAGAATGGATTCAGAGTTAGACAAACAACAATAAGAAGAAAGAACAAAGAAAAGGTATGAGCAAGGTGAGGGGAGTCGAACAACATGAATCTCCGACAACCAGGTGAAAAATTTATTGGAATCAATAACTATGGTGGCCAATGAGAACCAAGCGAAGGTTACATAACATGAAACTAGAAATGTCCATTAGTTTTCGTAGCTACTCCAAACGCTAACAAATGCAGTACTTGAAACAAATATATCGCAAGAAGGAACATTTAAAAGATAAGTTGAAGTAGACATTGGCAGAAAGGTGGGACTGGTGCATATTTACCACATGCAATAATGATAGGAGATCAAGATGTAGATGCCACATTATCAGGGAATGACTTAATCAATCTCGGTTTGAACCTACTCCCAATGTCTATGCTAGCACACATTCATAATGAAACAAGTGAGAAAATTTGGGATCGAGAAGCAACAACTCATGATCAAATAACGCTATAAACAACAAGCACAAAGCATTGAAGAGGAGATTCAATGACTCAAAGAAGAAAAATAGGTCATAATGAATGAAAGAACAAAGGATTTCTGTCACGTCCCCATGCCTCCGACCGACAAAGAGGATGCGACTAAGAGCTTAATTCGACCGGGTTAACCGCCCATGAACATGTACAGGCTTAAATAAAATTCATAAACGGAATGCTTAAAGAGAATTTGAACTAAAAACATGCACACAGGAATGTTTATCACACATAGATGCATTTTTGTCATCATACACAGCTACAATTGTATATTGTGCACAGCTATGATTATTTATCCTTGCACAGTGGAATCAACATGCAATTAAACAAGAATTCATTCACATGTTCATTAATTTCCATTAACAGAAATTATAGAATTGCAGAGGTAAAATACACAAGATCACTTATCTTATGAACGCTTTGCTCCACAACCAGCTACGTCGCTGCAACGTTCCACCCAACCATAGGCCAGCGTGTTCCTTAATCTTTCAGCAGCGCTGCCACCCCCGAGCTGGGCATGATTCTCCAAGGAATAAGGGAACTAGCAGGCTTACACATAGCCAGGATACCCAAAAACACACAGCCAAGCCAACAGAGTTGGGTTTATCAGGCCCTTAAGGAGTTGATGAAGGAAAATTGCTAAGCTGGTGAGCTCATTACAGAGCCAAGAACACCTACACTCAAACTAGCCTGACCTCTAAGACACCCATCCACACCCAACACAAGGAATCAGTCCCTTCTCTGCTACACAGTCCCTCAGGCCCTGCATTCCCTTCCAGTGCTACTCAGGGGTGATGGAGAAGAAGGCCATCCCTCTAGTTCTATCTGTGTGGTTTCTAACACCAGTTTTATCAAGCAACCAAGCCAAAATCCTCACTCCTCACACAGTCCAAAGACCAACTATTGCACTCAGGCAACCAATTTAGCTAACACAGCTTGAACAGTAAAAATGAATTACACAGCCCCATACGTAATAGCAAAAACGGCTCACAACATGGGGGAAAACACACAATCCTGAAGCTTATCAGGGAAACCAACTCACAGCAGGGAAAACGTCCCAAAGAGCCAGTGCGTGAGACCCAAAAGTCAGTGAGACAGCCAAAAACGTGAATGGCTCTTCACAGCCATGGTAAAAAACACATGAAATCACCAAAAACATGAATGGGAAATGCACTAGCAGCTCCAAAAACGTGAGGAAGACAACCCAATCCCCAGCACTATCAAAACGACCTCCCATCCATGGGAAAAATGAAACTAACAGCCAAAATCGTGGAAAGAAAGACACAGGAAAATCTCCAGCTGCTCCCAAAACGTGAGGAAACTGAAAAAACGTAAATGCATAGCAGAATGGCATACGTTTTTGGGCATTTTTCTTGCCAAGGAAGTCAGAACACGATTTTCAAAAATGGGTCCCTACCCAATTCGAATTTTGGTTTCCCATACTCTTCCCATCCATGCAATAACTAACTCAACCACCTTCTGGTAGAAATAAATGATTGGAGAAAAAGACAAGAAATGTAGTTGACAGCTTGATGGGTTTTCTCATAGACATTTGGCTTTTCCCCATTGGCCCATAGGCTAAATATTTCACCCCCCCTTATCCTTAGAAAATCATGCCCCATTCGATTTAGTTGCCGCGACCGTAGCTGGTTGTGCCCATTAATTAATTATGATGCATATTTACATGATGGCCAACATAATATATGCCGGATGCCCCGATATACCATCGGTGACAAATTTAAATCCGAAACATAGCATTACCGATCAATGGTGGGGCCTTGGCCTTTAGCTCCACACCATGATCATTACAATATATACATCATATACATCTAATGTAACGGGGTCAAGATCGGGATGTGACAATTTCGAAGATAGGAGAAGACTAGAGCACACAGTCTCTTTGGCCTACGAAGAGGCATCCGAATTTGGTCAGGAGATGCTTGTGCAAGCAAAGTCACTGCAGTTAGGAAAATTTGTTGCAGACATACCAAAGGAGAATGAGGAATTACAAGCCAGGAAAATACTCTAAAAATCACCTGAATAATTTGTGAAAAGGAAAGAAGTGACTAAGGACGTAGGGAAAGAGATCATGGAACTGGAGAAGGAAGCTCAGGTAATTATAGAAGACAACAAAATTTTGGGGGAATTTAGTACAAGATGACCAGTTGCATCAACTGAATGTGCAACTCAGCGAAGAAAAATTTTAGCTCAAAAAGCATTAAGGGGATTGCTGAAGATGATGACTCCATTAGAGCAAGCAATGAAAGCACCAAAATTGAAAGAACTACAACATCGAATTAACAAGGTGCACACAAGGCAACAATGCAGAACAACACACTTTGATGAGCTCCAGAATAAAGCAAAACAAGTAGCACTGAAAGCAATGAAAGGAATGACACATCTCTAAACTGAACAAGAGAAAATACAATAGATGGGAGTCAAACAAATGATAGAACAGGAAATGGAAGAATGTGCAACAATCAGGAATCGACCAAAGAAGCTGTTGACCAATTCAAAGAAGAGTATGGTGACTTCCATGTGTAGCTAAATGCACCAGTAGCGTGCAGATAAGGTGGCTCAAGGTCGAGGCACAAGTTTGTGTCGAGGGCCTGTTTGCATGGGTCTAGAGCACACAAACTGTGGTACTACCAATGATGAAGAGGGCATCAATAATGACAAATGGCCAACCCTACAAGACAAAGAATCTTGAAAAAAAGGAAGTTTGGTCAAGTTAGTTAGTAGTCGATGAATTAGACCATTTTGTAACGAATAAGTGAGATTATAAATAGAAATAGATTTGTAAGAAAAACAACAATCACCATTTAACGCTGAATCAATCGATAAGATCTAAGACAGTTTGCCATGTATCTGGTGTTATTCAGCAGTGTATAATTTCATATCTATGGATTATAATATGATCTTGTTGTCTAGTAGATTCTTTTGGTGTTCTCTGATGTGAATCTCTTTTATGGATGAGGATGATTATGCACTGTATTTGTCGTTATATCTCATGAATGATGTTTCACACTGGTTTAATGGCTGTTGATCATGTATATTTGGTTAAATACATGCTAATGCAATTGGAAATTTTGGTTTTGTTGTGGATGGTTCAATGTTGGTTAATACAACTAGGGTAGCTTAATAGTATGGTATTAATATAGATTTTTTATTGTCCTATGAATGGTTAGGAAGTAACACATGTCCCCTCCCCACTGCGGAAAGGTGGTTCTAGCATTTCTCCTTACACATCCGGGTGAGACTACGCTTGCTTCGCAGGAGTTGCTGGAAAGGGTAAATCCTTTCTGGACCGATGTGTAAAGATTCTTTGTCGATGTTTGTTGACAGTAGTGCAGAGTGAACCCCTATTGACATAGCTTTGTGTCAACATGTACTAGCACTAGATTTACAACCAAAGAAGAATACCTAAGAGATATTATAATATTTCAATTTAACAATTTTTTGAATTATTTTTCAATAACTGGTGGCAATGCTGGATTAAGTATTCTAAGTTTCTTCCTGAAATGCTTGGTATTAGGCTTTAATAGAATCTTATTCTGAATTATTCTGGTATTACAAGTTTTTAGATCTTCATATGACCAAGAAAAAATATCAACAAATTCTTTCAAAATTTTAAGATACATGTTCCTTTCTTCATCTGAAAGTGTCTTGGATATTTTAACCAGTTTGGGTTCATCAACAATACCAATATTACAACTCAAGACATTTTCTTCAGAAGATTGCATGGAGGCTTCAATAAAGTGTCATCTTTTGAATACAATATTTCAAGACTCAACAAGCCCTTTGGGAATGAAATTTCCTTTTAATTCAATTATCTTGTGATTTCCAATTGATTTTTCTGTACATGACGCATTTTCATCAAACTCATCTCAGGGGGATCTTTCAACAAGAAAACATACACCAAGTAGAGATTAACGACTAGGAGGAAAATTGTCATGTTGCCTCTAGTTTCATAAATTAAGATAAGTACTTATAACCTTATAATTTTCTATGTATGATTATTATGATATATCATGAAGTATTATTGTGCACACTAAATGTCAGATTAGATGATAAATTTATCATGTTACTGAATCTAATGTTGGATGGACAACTGCTAGAAATTTAGGTGTTTTCTTATGCTAGTATCTTGTGCTTTGATTAGTATATGCAATTTGATTTAGTAAAATCTGATATAAGGACATACATATGTCCATATATGGATTTCACATATCTGGTTATCCTATGGGTTTTAATTTTGATCTATGCATAAGAAAATAATTAAAATTTATAATGTTTATGATCCATCTTTTAGTGCAATTATTATTATTGAATGAATTGAGATCATTTGTACCATGTTTTATTTAAATCTTATTAGTTATTATGGGACTGATATGGACCTTGGCTATACATGGAAGCCCATATAAGGTATTTTATTGGGGTTTTTATATTGTATTTACTCCTAAAACTATGTCATGAAACTAGATGATAATTATTAGATGAGTTTAAGATGTATTGATTAAACTAGTTAACCTAGAGATCTAAAATTTACCACCGAATGCCCCAACCTTTTTGGATGAAAATATATAAACATATTCACTGTGCCAACATGATATTTCATCCTATTTAATCTAAGAGAGAAAAACTACACCCTTCTTCACCCATAAGCGAGGTTGGGTGTGAACATACAATGTGTAAGAATGACAAAGTATATACATTTTGAGAAACCCTTTTGACTTGGAAATCAAGCTCTGCAATAGTAACACACCATGATTTCTATTCACCATTCCATTTTGGTTCTAGCCTCATATTATCAGGATCTAATGAAATGCATCCATACTCCCTTGGAAGGTACACAATAAATAGTTGAGGCTCTCTTAGAGGCCATATCGATACATGATCGGCCTTGGGATGATTTGCTTGCTCATATTTTTTCCCTTGCTTGGAACAACATGACGATGATAGGAAAACAATTATTTCTTTTTTGTTTTGGTTTGAATTTGATTTGTGTCACAACTATGCTTAATTCAGTTCTATATTTTGTCATCTAATAATCATTGGAATGTCAAGAATTCTAAGGATATGCTATAGTATTTTTGTGAAGTTTGTGTGTTTCGTAACTTCATTTCAGTCTTAGCAAAATATTGTGGTTAGGGGAACCTAAATATCTTATTTTAGTGAGAACTAGCCATCCTTGTGGTTGGGGAACAATCATTCAAGTAAATTTTGGTTTGTTGAGATTAGTGTTGTCATTTATGTCAAAGATATTGTTGAACTTGGTGATGGTATTGAAGTCTTAAAGTGAGTTTGAAGAAGTATATAGAAATTGTGTGCACAAGAAACCGATTGGAAGAAGTATATATAAATTATGTGGAAAGAATCTAGTTTGAATAAGTATATGGAAAATACATGCGCAAGTCTCAACAAGTCCCACCAAGTGTCAAAGAAATTCTTAAATCCAGAAGTATAGAAAATAAATTTGTTTGTGCGCAAACAATGTTTTTGGAACTCTAGTGTACAAATCCCACCATGTGATGGCACTCTAGTGTGTAAGTTCCACCAAGTTATGGAACTCTTGTGCACAAGACCCACGAAGTCATGAAACCTCAAAAGTGCATGCCAACAAAAGAATAAGAGGGGTAGTTAGCTTCACTGAGAACAAAGGTAGAAGGGGAGTCATAGATTTAGAGAAATCCCAATTTGTGGACACCTTAATTAAGTAAGATTGGTATAAATAAGAGGAATATTGATGTATGGTGAGGAAAGATTAGAAGAACACAAGATGTAACATTCTAAATTGCACCCTTTGGGGAACATATGAAATGCTAAGGGGATTTAATCGCAGAATAACTTAAGGAAGTGTGTGAGAAAATAGGACATGCTGAAACAAACGAAGCAGTCACACAGTCACATAAGTATACATGGGGAAATTGCACAAAAGGAGAAGTTACAAATATATATAAGAATATTTTTTCTAGTGAATCCCAAGGAGAATTTGAGCAAGGAGCATGTGCACTAAAGGATACCATGAATAATTGCACAAAGAAAGTTGGAAGTGTGAAATATAGTCTTGTCATCAGTTTGCATGGAACAAAGAAGGTAAAATAAGAAGCGTAGAGTGGTATGTGATCAAGGTGTACAACAACACATATTTATTTGGGTGGCAGGATGGGACAAGGATATAACATTGGTATCTTCCATGGGGGATTCATCTTGTTGAGAAATATCTTATCACGTTCATTCATAAAGGGGTGTTTTTAATTGCGAAAAATCAGGTCAATATATTGTAGGTATCGTAGGGCAGGGAATAGGGTATGGGGGGTTTATAGCTATTAGGGGATTATTAAAAGGGGTTTCTATTAAAAATAAGGAATATACCATAAAAATAGGGTTTTTTAATTATAAATATGTATTGGGAGGGGGGCTCAAAAAAATGAATTCTGTAAGTAATTATCAATATCTAGTGAAATTAGGGTTATTCTTTAATATCCAATGAGCGAAGGAGGTATGACATGATTTTGATAAGTGAAGACCCCATGGTATGTTCTCCAGGTTGGTTTTTGACTTAAGAACTTGGTGCTTGCTGATATGAGTTGGTGCTCATAAGAAGATTGATTTACTCACAGGTTCATGCCTATAAAACATCAAGTTGGTGCTTGCAAGGGATTGTTGTGCCTATCAGATTGATGTCATCAAATTAAGTGATTTGGTTCTCACACTTGGAGATTGGTTTCTCCCAACATATTTTGTAATAAAAAAATTTACACACACATTATTTGGACAGTGTTCTTTTTGTTGTGAATTGCTTATAATACATGGTTTATATGTTAATGCAATATTGCATGGAATAATGAATGTTTGAAAGGATAAAAATTGCATGATATTGATTCACCCCTTCTCAATATCACTTGGGTTCTAACAAGGTTGAAGGTTAAGATTCTATTTAATGCTAAGAATTTTTGTATGTGTCAAGTTGTGAAAGCTTTTGGATTCTTGAATATGCTGAAAATAAGTTTTTTTTATTAGTCTCACGAAAATTTGTAGTTAGTATCTCTTTCATTCCACTAGAAAAACTCAAGAGGAGCTTTCATTCCATATTGATTTGACATATTCAATTCACTGACAACTTGATTGAAACGCATGTTAGTAGTTATGCATGAATGAGAAAATGACCTTTCATTTTCTTTTTTCAATCATGGAAATAGTTCCTTAGTGTAACCAAAACTCTTATCTTTAATTATTATGCTTCTTAGTCTATTCGTCACATGCTTTTTTTTAAACCACTATTTTCAAGTTGGAAACCGAAGCACTTGCATATTTTGTTGTTCGCATGCACAATTATCCTTTCTCTTATCCTTCGGTCATATCTATATTTCAAAAAATGCTTCTAGTTAGAAATATGGTTTTCTAATATCATATAGTGGCTACCAAATTTAAGCTATCTCTTCTAATCAAGTTTAATGTTCCCAAGCCCCAAGGGTTAGCTCAATCGGTAAGACGTGCGCACACTCTTTCGGTTCGAGAAGAGGTCACGGGTTCGAGCCTTGAGTCCTCTGGGGTTAGGCCTTCTTCTAGGATGGCGGGCAGTTTACCACCTCTACCATCCACGAATGTGGGGAAGTATTGCTGGGTTTCCCGTGGATCTTTCCATCTGAAAAAAAAGTTTAATGTTCCCTGAGTGGAGATAACAAGTGATTTTTATGGAAATGGGGAGCAGAACCAACATGTCACTAGTGAATTCCCAAATAAGAACCTACCCATTTTCTTGAAAATAACGATAAACACGGGATACCGTTTATTGGAAGCGGGTGAATATACTCTAGTGTTTCAATGTTATCATGCCAACTATGTTAATCAAATAACCATGCCCATAATCAATGCATGAGATATTGAATAACATAGTATGCCACCTTAAACATGAGTTATTTTCATTCAACTTAAATATATCATTACCCACCTTTCTTTCACAAGAAAAAATCCCTTTTTCAAACCATTTATATCACCACGAACAAGGCACATATGATAGAAATTATAAGTATCTTATAATTCCATGGATATACGTGGATAAATTAAAGTATCATAACACAAAATTGAGATATGTATATAACCCCAAACACAATCAAAATGAGTCTAAGACCTTCCTTGAAATAATCATGGTGTAGGAAATACATAATTAACAAATAATGTAATAGAGCAAGATTCATACCTTCCTCGAAATAATGACGGTGTAGGAAATACATAACTAACCAATCATGTAATAGAGAAGATTCAAATTGAGTAATGTAGTCACTAAAATATCCCTTAAATGCCTCAAAATTTAGATGACCCTCCACATTTCTCTTTCGCTTGTTACCGTGTTATTTCAATGATGTCAGTATTGGGTGAAGAAGTAGAGTGAAGCATATCTGATGATAAAAATTTACAAACTATTCAAAATATAAATTGGATCTTGGCTCAATAAAATTTAACAATATCAACTTTGAATTATTCAAATTCATTTCATATAAAAACTCCTCCAAAATAAATATATAAATACAAATTATTCATTTCATATAATAACTCCCTCAAAAGAAATGTATAAATACAAATTATCCAAAAAGACTGTTATAAAGATCAAATTGAGATCCTTATAGATTTGTTGCTTCTTTGTTATTATATATGGCAGTGTTTTCCAAATCTTGTTGATATGCATAAATTTTAGATGAAGTAAAACTTAGTGGGACCTTTCACATTGTAAGAATTTGTGATCATGGTCAAAATATTTGTCAAATATTTCATTAAAAGACTACTTATTCTTCTAGATTTAGGAAAACCACTTGGCCATAGATTAAACTATCTTACAAGGTTATTGCAATGCTTAGTATTTCATGTTATAAGTATTTTTTATCTAAGATACATTGTCTTGTGGGTTTTATCATTTTCAAATCATTATTTGACTCCATCCATATACAAGTATCTGGACAAAAGGAAATTCCTAATCCAACAGTTCTTTCATATCCATGTGTTGTTATCAAGATTTTTAAAGAGAAAGTTCAACAAATAGAGAAGGGTTTAAATGGATCAAGTTAAACCATGGCTACTTGTTATTTTAGGAACTTAATATACCTATTGTTCCCAGGTATTTGACAAAACATATGTTAAAAGAAAAAAAGAATGGTGTAGAGGTAAGTGTATTGTCACCTAAAAAATAATGTTCTTTCCATATTGAGAATGGATAAATTCACCTATCTTTTCCATACACATTTATGTAAGCTTCTGCAAAAACAAACAAGATAACAAGTGCACTCTTTTAACATATAATGTTTGGTTCCCATTTTCCTATTGAGTATTTATTAGACATTTGTTAAAGATAGCAAGAGGACACATGTAAGTTAAAATGATTGATTTGCAGAAATGGACCAATAATATTATATACAAAGATAACAACTAATTTTTCCAATCCATTCTTCGTTAAAAATCCAATTCTTCTTGTTAAAAAATCAATTTTGGTTATTTTCCCAACCCTTCACTCTCTTTTGGAATATCTTCAACTTTTTCCTCTATAATGAGACCTAGGATACGTGTATCTAAAGATGATTTTTGAAATTTAGAATGCTCGTTATCTACTAATTGAGGAATTCTATCCTGTACCAAAATGAATATATTTTCATTTTCCACCACTAGAAATAATAGTTGATTTTTTTATGCAATAGAAAACAAAAATAAATTGAATATATCTGCAAATAAATTCAAAGTATACTAATAATTAGATAGCAGGATTTCCAGGGTGTAGGAAGTAAGAGAAATAATAATTGATCTTAAGAGTATCCGAAACATTTACTGGAAACTAGTGAGGTGCATTTGGGAGAAGAAGATACAATATTAGACGTTTCTCGACATTGTCATTTGCAAACACCACGTACAAGTACATTTATAGGGCTCAAAAGATATGTCCTATTTAATTTACAATATTTAGAAAGACCAAAACCCCATTTAGATAATATTAATAAACAAATCTAGAGTTAGCATTACTTATTATAGAATCATCTTTAGATCCTCCATTCTCGTCATTATCATTTTGTTTCAATTATTGTTGCTTTAGACCTTGTTAACCTACAAATTTTCAACAATAGCTTTCATATTCAAAATGAAGATGACAAGAAGGATATTAGTTGATATGGAAAATAAATCATTTCACTACCATTTCAAATAGTTGTCCCCAACTCAATAATTTACATCCACATATAGATAATTTATTAACTAATTATAAGTACCAAATAAAAATGTATCATCCTCCCAACAAAAATATCCCTACAATCCCCCCTATATAAAAGGTATAATATATTAGTTGCATTCACATTGGTGACAATCATGATAGGATACTATATGATTTCAAAATATTTTGATAAATGGGATAGAATCCCTTCAAAACAAATTCAATTCTTCAAATAGATGGTAAATTTCACATTGAAGAAAAAAGTTACCTTATTCAATGCCAATTCCTCTAAATATTTTTCTTACTCACTAAATATAACCTTCGAGAATAACACAACTTAGAAGTATAACTGTAAATACATATGAGAATTTACAGGTCATGTAGCTCAACTTGTTGTAGCTACCAAATATTTATGTACATGAAGCAAGCCAAACTACATGATGAACTTCCCAAATAACTACCATCTCCTTCCAAAGAGGGGTTCAATGTTGGAGACCAAGCAACAACAATATATTCCAAGTTCCAACAACTCACTATGAGATGCATATTCATCTACACTAATCACAAACTATAGGTCATTTCTAGAGCATTTTTTTGTGTTTCCTTTACACTAGAATTTATTGTTGGAATATATTAAACCCACTCAATACTTAGGATAAAATAATTAATCATCAATTGCTTAATTATTTACCCACTAGATTAATTAGTTGGCATCCACTTGCACCTTAAAGTCAACAGTAAACACATGCCATCTATACCCCAAGAATTATTTATTTCTGAATTTGGGTTGATCTTGAACAATTTATGGACATCCAAAATTGGTAACTGTGCTTTACTATAGATTCTGCTTTATTCTTCTGTATCCCGCTTTTCTGTGGATAAGGTAAATCTAGTTAACTAGGAAGTTGGGTTAACTTATTTTGTTTCCAACCCATCCCTCATGAATTTTGTAACACCCCGGTTTTGACCCCGTTTGCATTAAATGTATATGATGTATATATTGTAATTAATCGTGGCATGGAGCTAAAGGCAAAAGCCCCACCATCGATTTGGTTGTGTTATGTTCGGTGATTGAAATCGTTGTCGATGGTATATCATGATATATGACAAATGTTAGTTTTGGCATCATGTAAGTATACATATTTAATTAAAATAAACCCCAACCAGCTATGTCAATGCAACCATGATGAAAGGGGCATGATTTTCCTAAGGATAACGGGGGGGGATGTTAAACCATGAGCCTATGGGGAAAATCCATGTGTTAGACATTAAAAAAAAAAAACTTGATGTTAGTTGGGTAGTTATTGTTGGGAAGTGGTGGGTGGCAGGATTGTCAGTCCTTGCCCACACACCCACTCCACCAACAGACTCTCCATCTTCATGTGGGCAGGGAAACCACTACCCCATTCTCCATTGTTTTTCCCATCCTCATGTAGAGAGACACTCTCTCTTCATCCTCACGCACAGTATTCTTCAACGTTTTCCCTCACGCCGAGAGCAAGAGAAACTGTTTTACTGTCACTCACAATTTCCTGTGAAGGATCCATTTTCATGAATTGGGTTTGTTGTTGTCCTCCCCATGAATTGTGGTTTACGGTAGGTTCATTCATGTTGTGGTTACTATTGGTTCATCCACGATCTGGTTGCCATTGGATCCATTACATTTTGGTTTGCTGCTGAGTTGTTTTGGCCATGCTGGGGCCAAGAACAACTCTGAATAGATTTGCTTGGTCTGAGCTGCGTTCACCATTTTTGGTTTCCATCCTGTTTTCTTTTGTTTTTCATAGAGCTATGAATTGATTGGTTTTGCTGTGTGTATGTAGTGGTTGGTCTTTGGACTTTGTTGGAGTGGGAATGAAGGTTGGAGTATGCTTGATAAACTTGGTGTGTTTGGGAGCCACATAGATAGAGCTAGAGGGATGGCTTTCTTCTCCACAACCCCTGAATAGCACTGGAAGGGAGGTTAGGGCCTAAGGGACTGTGTAGCAGAGAAGGGACTAATTTCCTTGTGATGGGTGTGTGTGGGTGTCCTAGAAGTCAGAGTAGTTCTAGTGTGGGTGTCCTTGGCTCTTCAATGAGCTCACCATCCTAGCATTCATCTTTTCCCAGCTCCTTGATGGCCTGATAAACCCAAGTATGTTGGATTGGTTGATTTGTGTGTCCTTGGCTATGTGTAATCTTGTTGATTCCTTATTCCTTAGGGAATCATGCCCAGCTCGGGGGTGGCAACATTGTTGAGAGATTAAGGATCACGATGGCCTATGGTTGGGTGGAACGTTGTAGCGACATAGCTAGTTGCGGGACAAATTCCTCAATAAGATAAGTATTCTTGGCTATCTCAACTCTGCAATCATATTTACTGTTTAATGAATTATGATGAACATGTTGAATGCTTGGATGTATGGTTTTGCTTCCGCTATATGATAACCTTGTATGCATCTTTACTTCAAAGCATTTTATTTTAGTTTTTATGTATGCACATGTTCATCGGGCTAGTTTCCCAGTTGGATAATGGCACGGTAGCGTCTTCTTCACCGTTCGGAGGGTCAGGGACATTACAGACTGGTATCATAGCTCATGTTGCAGCATGGGCCTAAATGGGCCATGAAGAATCAGCTAGCAGAGGTTGGTTTCCCTCTGCCCACCAGAGATCAGAAATTATGCCAGAAAAACTTGACAGAATATTTCTACGAAGTTTTCTAAGTGTGAAAACATCGAAAGGCTTAGTATGAAGCTGCTCCGATGCAACGGACAGTTTAGTCGAAAGGCCATCTGATACAGACCATCGGAGATGGCATAAAATAGATGAAGTCTGAGCTGATACATCGGCTGGTTCGGCAAGTTTGAGCCACAACGATGGTGGAGGAAAGGTGATGAAGACGCCGATACGTCGGCAGGAAAAGGAAGATGGAGCTGATTTGGGTGAAAGTTGAAATTTTTTCTAAGTGTTGGGATGTTTCGGAAGCCTTCAGATGAAGAACGCCAAAAAGTCGGCTCACCTAGACGGATGGACTCTCGATGTCACCGGTGGATAACAAGTGAGGACGGAGCCACAGTATCAGCGGAGATCACCTGAAGACCGTTGAAACGTTGGTGAAAATTAGTTGATGGAATAGCGGACACAGCGATGGTAGCAAGAAGATAAAAATATTTTTTTTGAAATTTTTTCTAAGTGTTGAGATCATTGGAATGTCAAAGGACTTAGTCTAAAGCTCCTCCAAAGTAGTGGATAGTTTAGTCAAAAGGCCCTTCGATATAGACCATCGACGACGGTGAGAGTTAGAGGAAGAGAGAGCCGACGAAGTGGCTAGAAAAGAAAGTAGGCGCTGCAATGGCGGCGGGAGGAAGAGGATGAGAGCGCCGACACAGAGGAGAAAACATGAGGGAAGCTGAAATGTCGAGAGGATTTAGTTGACCGAGGAGCCAACGCGGCGATGAAAGACAAATGGAAATTTTTCTAAGTACAGAAAACATTGGAAAAATTTAGAATATTAGACCGCCAACACATTGGAAAGCTTTAGATGATCGGTCCGCTGACATGTCGAGAGCCAGAGGAAGATCGGACCGAAACATCAAAGAAACTTAGTTGATGGGATTACTGATGAGCGTCGGAGAAACTTAGATGATGGGTCTACTGACACGTCGAAAAAGTTTAGTTGATTGGACCGCCGAAGTGTCGGAAGTTTAGTTGGGAAGAGGTTCGATTGGACAAAAGGAAATTTTGAAGTTTTCAAGTGGGATTTTTCAGGGGATTTCAACAGTTTTTCAGTGGGATTTTCAGCAGTTTTTCAATGGATTTTCAGGGCTGAAAAGGAGAAAAGTGGCAGTGATCTTATGTGCCATACTGCACTAAAACAAATATTTACAAAAAATTCCCGCCCCCTTGACCCCCGTCGTCCCCCTGAGATAGTCGTCTTGGAGGAAGAAAATTCTGTGTTTGGGGAAAAGTTGTCATTTTATGATTTTTTTCCAAGAGAAGGTAAGCAATTCTGATTTGTATAAATGCTATGCATCTAACAATTGTGTTACTAACACATTTGCATAATCATAGTCACCCTCAAGGGCAGTATTCTAGGTAGTGTGGTTTGGTAAGTAAGTTGTGGTTTAGCCATAAGAACCCATGACGGATATGATGCTCGACATTCCTACGAGCGTGCATGAGATTCCATGGGGGAAAATGTCTGTAATGGAAATGATGACATAGAGTCTAATGGAAGGAGATTCCAAGAGACACCGTCGAATGTTGTAGCCACCATGAGAAGCTTGATTAAAGGCCGGGAAGAGTAGCATCAGTTGGATGCTGCTATGTTGCAGAGTTTGACAGACTTGCAAAGAAAGATAGACTCTGGATAGGGTACAACAAAACCAGAAGGTAGTAAGAGCAGTACTAGCAGAAGAAGAAGGACTTCTAGGGGATCATTTGACTCCAAAGAATCCAGCAGGGATTCAAGCTTTTCTTCTCGTAAAGGAAAGAGAAGGAGACACCATAGGGATCACTCTCGAGATGAATTTAAGAAGCCTAAACCTCCTACATTTGACGGTGAGGTAAAGACTGGACAAGAGGTTGAATCTTGGCTTCTTGGGATAAATAAGTACTTCCAAGTTTAGTATTATTTGGGAAACATGAAGGCAAGAGTTTCCATATTCAATCTGAATGGAAGAGCGTCCATTTGGTGGGAACACTTCAAGCAAGTAAAGAGGATCAGTGAAAGGATACTTAAGTGGAAATAGTTCAAGAAGTATTTCAAGAATAAATACCTCTCTGACAGGTATTATGACAACAAGATTAAGGAGTTCTATGAGATGAGATTGGCATAGTAGACCATGGAAGAATATGCAAATAAGTTCTTGGAATTGTTTAGGTATGTTAGGTACATCAAATATGAGAAGGTGAAGGTCCAATGTTTTATGAGTGGACTACCTCAGTCTTACAAAGACAGAATTGAGTCTTATGAACCTAGAACTCTTGAAGAAGCAATAAGAAAGGCTAAGTATTGCTATGAGTAAAGAAAAGGTAAACCTAATTACCAAAAGGCATGGAAGGAAAAGAAGAATGATAAGTTTGGCCAAAGAAAGAAATGTTTCAAACCTTCTAACTTCAGGAACCTGCATAAGTAGCCATCCCAAGCTACGAGTAAGCCAGTTGGAGTGATAGGAGAAAATCCTAAAGATCCACAATAGAATATAGGACCACTTCAATGTTGGAAATGTGGAGGACCCCACATGCGCATAAATTGTCCACTCGAGAATGAGAGTGAAAGGCCAGCCTACAACATTCAAGAAGCAGAAACAATGGGTGAAGTAGCAAGGGTAGTCCCTAGGATTTATGTAGCACTGGAGGATCGCCAGGAAGATCACCAGTCAACTGTGGTTGAAGTTGCAGGTAAGATTGTTGAGCAATCTATTTCTATTTTGATTGACCCTGGTTCTACTCACAGTTACATTACTCCTAGAGTAGTGGATATTTGTGCTTTTAAGAAAGTAAAGCATAGAAAATATTGGTTAGTTTAGCTAGCCACTGGAACTAAGAGAAAGGTTAGTGAAGTGGTGGAGAAATGTCCATTGGTCATGAATGGATTGGTCACTTGTGTAGATCTGAATTTTCTACCACTTGGTTCCTATGATGTTCTCAATGGAATGGATTGGTTAGAAGTTCACAAGGTAAATCTTGACTGTTATAATAAGACTTTCGAATTCATGGATGAAGAAGGGAACCCATTAGTGGTAAAAGTTATTCCAAAGGTGATTTCAGTAAGGCAGGTTTCAACAATGCAGTTGAAGAAGTTCTATAGGAAAGGTTTCCAGTTGTATGCAGCTCATATTTTGGAGACAACAGAGAATGAAACTCCTATGTTGGAGGACTATCAGGTGTTATAGGAATTCAAGGATGTGTTTCTTGATGAGATTCCAGGGCTTCCTCCAAAGAGAGACATTGATTTCACAACTGAACTTTTGCCAGGAGTAGCACCCATGTCCAAGAAACCATACAGGATGAGTACACCAAAGATGTTAGAACTGAAGATGCAACTACAAGAGTTGTTGGAAAAGAAGTATATCAGGCTGAGTCTGTCTCCTTGGGGGGCACCAGTTCTGTTTGTAAAGAAGAAAGATGGTAGACTCAGGTTGTGTATTGATTACAGACAATTGAACAAGGTTACTATGAAGAATAAATATCCTTTGCCTAGGGTTGATGACCTCTTTGATCAAATGAGAGGAGCAAAGGTATTTTCTAAGATTGACTTGAGGTTTAGTTACCATCAGGTGAGAATCAAGGATGAACACATTCATAACACAGCCTTCAGAACAAGGTATGGACATTAGGAGTTTATGGTGGTACCATTTGGTCTCACAAATGCACCCGCTACATTTATGTGCCTTATGAACAGTGTCTTCAGTAGGTATTTGGACAAGTTTGTCCTTGTTTTCATTGATGACATTCTTATTTACTCTAGGAATGAGGAAGAGCATGAAGAGCATTTGAGATGGACATTGCAATTTCTCAAGGAGCATCAACTGTATGCAAAGCTGAGCAAGTATGACCTCTATAGATATAGAATTCAGTATTTGGGTCACATTATCTCAGAAGAGGGAATATCTGTGGACCCTGAAATTATTGAAGCCATTATGAATTGGCCTGCTCCAAGAAATGTTACAGATGTAATATCTTTTATGGGAATTACAGGATACTACAGGAGGTTCATTGAAGGATTCTCCAAAATTGCACATGCCATCACTTATTTGCAAAAGAAGGGGATAAAGTTTGAATGGACATCAAGGTGTGAAGAAAGCTTCCAGTAGTTGAAAAATCTTCTCACCAGTGCACCAATATTGAAAGTTGCGACCCAGAGAAAGATTTTGTGGTGTGTACCGATGCATGCAGACAAGGGATTAGAGGATTCCTTATGCAAGGCAACCACGTGATATGTTACGAGTCAAGAAAGCTAAAGGAGCATGAGAAGAACTATGCCACTCATGATCTAGAGCTTGTAGCCATAGTACATGCTCTCAAGATGTGGAGGCATTACTTGATGCACAGAAGATTTGAGCTAAGGACAGACCATTACAGTCTGAGGTATCTATTTGATCAACCTACTTTGAATGCCAGGCAAGCAAGATGGCTGGATTTTTTATGTGAGTTTGATTTTGAAATCAAGCACATAAAGGGAAAAGAGAATAAGGTAGCTGATGCACTCAGCAGGAAGATCAGGAAATGCATGTGGCATCTCTTAGTATTTGCTAATCAGATTTGAGGCAGCGGATTGTTAATCATATTGCTGGAGATGAATTGTATGAGCAAGTAAAAGACATATTGTAGCAACAAAGTATTGAGAAGAGGTATGAGGGATATAAATTGGAAGAATATGGACTTCTTACTTATAAAGGCAGAATTTATATTCCAAATGTAGCAGAGTTGAGGAGGGTCATTATGGATGAAATCCATCAAGCTCCATATTCTGGTCACCTAGGATACCAGAAGACAATCGCTACAGCCAGGAAACAGTAATTTTTTCCAGGAATGAAAAAGGAAATGGCTAAATACATTTCAAAGTGCATGAAATGTTAGCAAGTAAAGGTTGAGCATCAACACCCAACAGGTTTGTTGTAGCCTTTGCCAGTTCCAGAATGGAAATGGGAAGTAATTTCCATGGATTTTATCATAGGATTGCCGATGACTTGGAGACAACATGATTCCATCATGGTTGTGGTAGACAAGTTGACAAAGGCAGTGCATTTTATACCGGTTAAGTCTATGCATAAGACTAATGACATTGCAAAGACATTCATGAAGGATGTTTTCAAATTGCATGGATTGCCTAAGGAAATAGTCTATGACAGAGATGTCAAGTTCACTTCCAATTTTTGAAAGGGATTGTTTGCAGATTTGGGTACAAATCTAAACTTCAGCACTGCATACAATCCCCAGACAGATGGGCATACAGAGAGAGTTAATCAGGTGCTTGAAGATATGATTCACATGTACGTGATGGACAAACCAACCAAGTGGGAAGATTACTTACACTTGGTAGAGTTTGCTTATAACAATGGACAGCAGGCTTCCTTGGGGATGAGTCTATATGAAGCTTTGTATGGAAGAAGGTGTAGGACACCAGTGACTTGGGATAACCCAGTGAACAGGATTGTGCTTGGACCAGAATTGCTCAAGGAAATGGAGCAAGAGGTTGTAAAGATCAGGAAGAATCTGAAAGCAGAATAGGACAGACAGAAAGGCTATGCAGATAAGCATAGGGTAAACATGGAGTTTAGTGTTGGGGATCATGTTTACCTCAGAGTGAGAGAAAGGAAGAGTTCCTTTAAGCTTGGGAGTTTTTCCAAGTTGTCACCAAGATATTGTGGGCCATTTGAAGTGCTTGAAAGAATAGGGCCAATTGCATATAGAATTGCATTTCCTGCTAGCACTAGAGCTCATAATGTTCTTCATGTTTCTTTGCTTAAGAGATATGTACATGATCCTAACCATGTGATAAATTGGGATGTGATTCAGGTGGAACCCGAGCAAGAGTTCCAAATCGAGCCAATGCACATCCTCGACATGAAGGTCACAATGCTCCAGAACCAAGCCATAGGGCAGGTAAAGGTGCAATGGGATCACTACGGTCCTGAAGAGGCTATGTGGGAGCTGGAGGATGCCATGTGATTGGCACATCCATTTTTGTTCAATTCTACAGAACACTGAGGCGGTACCAGTGTAGCATTTTGTTCAAATTTTGTAAAGCACTAGGGACAATGCTATTGAAGGGGGAGGGGAATGTAACACCCTGGTTTTGACCCCATTTGCATTAAATGTATATGATGTATATATTGTAATTAATCGTTAAGTGGAGATAAAGGCAAAATCCCCACCATCGATTTGGTTGTGTTATGTTCGGCAATTGAAATCGTTGTCGATGGTATATTGTGATATATGGCACATGTTAGTTTTGACTTCATGTAAATATACATCTTTAATTAAAATAAACCCAAACCAGCTATTTCGATCCAACCATTATAAAAGGGGCATGATTTTCCTAAGGATAAGGGGGCGGGGGGGAAATGTTAAACCATGAGCTTATGGGGAAAATCCATGTGTCAGCCATTAAAAAAAAAACCTTGATGTTAGTTGGGCAGTTATTGTTGGGAAGTGGTGGGTAGTAGGAATGTCATTCCTTTCCCACATGCCCACTCCACCAGCAGACTCTCCATCTTCACGTGGGTGGGGAAACCACTACCCCATTCTCCATTGTTTTTCCCATCCTCACGCAGAGAGATGCTCTCTCTTCATCCTCATGCATATGATTCTTCATCATTTTCCCTCACACCAAGAGTGGGAGAAACCATTTTACTGTCACCCACGATTTCCTGTGAAGGAGCCATTTTCACGACTTGGGTTTGTTGCTTTCCTCCCCATGAATTGTGGTTTACGGTAGGTTCATTCATGTTGTGGTTACTGTTGGTTCATCCATGATCTGGTTTTCATGGGATCCATTACATTTTGGGTTGCTGATGAGTTTTTTTGGCCACACTAGGGCCAAGAACAACTCTGAATCGCTTTGCTTGGTCTGAGCCACGTTCACCATTTTTGGTTGCCATCCTGTTTTCTTTTGTTTCTCAAAGCGCTGTGAATTGCTTGGTTTTGCTACATGTATGCATTGGTTTGCCTTCGGACTGTGTTGGAGTGGGAATGAAGGTTGGAGTATGCTTGATAAACCTAGTGTTTTTGGGAACCACATAGACAGAGCTAGAGGGCTGGCTTTCTTCTCCACAACCCATGAATAGCACTTGAAGGGGGGTCAGGGTCTAAGGGACTGTGTAGCAGAGAAGGGAGTGATTTGCTTGTGTTGGGTGTGTGTGGGTGTCCTAGAAGTTAGGCTAGTTCTAGTGTGGGTTTTCTTGGCTCTTCAATGAGCTCACCAACTTAGCATTCAACTTTTCCCAGCTCCTTGATGGCCTAATAAACCCAACTATGTTGGCTTGGCTGATTTGTGTGTCCTTGGCTATGTGTAAGCCTGCTTATTCCTTATTCCTTGGGGAATCATGCCCGGCTCGGGGGTGGCAGCGTTGCTGAGTGATTAAGGAGAATGTTGGCCTATGGTTGGGTGGAACAGTGCAGTGACATAGCTGGTTGTGGGATGAATTCCTCAATAAGATAAGTATTCCTGTCTATTTCAACTCTGCAATCATATTTACTGTTTAATGAATTATGATGAACATGTTGAATGCTTGGATGTATGGTTTTTCTTCCACTATATGATGACATTGTATGCATATTTACTTCAAAGCATTTTATTTCAGTTTTTATGTATGCACATATTCATGGGGCTAGTTGCCTGGTTGGCTAATGGCATGGTAGCATTCTCTTTGCCATTCGGAGGGTCGAGGATGTTACAAATTTCTCTTGATTTTCCAAAATAAGCATGTTTTTCCGTCATGCTTGACAGCTCACTCATGATTTTGCTAATTCATGTGATCCTTGGCTGATTTGGGAAGTGCTTGAGCTACCTATGGGGGTTTATCATATTTTGTAATTCTTATTTATGATATAGAAATGAGTTGTCTTCCATCAACTCAAATATCCTTCATAAGGATGTATTACCATTTTAATAATATCAATTATCATTTATTGATCATTCATTAATGTGTGTTCATTAATTCTTCTTCTTCTCTCCTTATGCTAATTCTCTCCAATTCCCAGTGAGGTTAATTGTGTTCTTAGATTCTTAGCTTGTTTATGGAATTCATGTTTCCATCAAGGATTTGGAATTATTACATGGTATCAGAGCCTAGGATATCAAATTTATAACATGGTATCAGAGATTTGGGAGCTCATCGATTAATTCTCTTTTCAGATTTGCAGGTTTATTTGGAGGTGCAACAACTTCAATATGGATTCAAAAGTTCCTCTACTATCTCCTTTCAACTATGTTGATTGGAAGCCAAATATGAGCGCATACTTGAAGAGGAAATGTCTCTTTGATGTCTCCATTGGTGGTTTGAGCAAACCCGACTCTTATGAAGAGAATATTGACTGGATGAATAATTGTGATAGGACTTATGGAATCATGTGCTTGCAATGTCTCCAAATATACATCATCTCATATATTCTGCTGAATATCCATTTGAGCTTTGGAAAAATTTGGAAAAATATTTTGGTATGTAGGAAGTAGAATATGAAGCATGGAGCGAACCCAACATCTTCTCATGTGCTCTCTCTCAATATGTCTTGGCCTCGACATTCTCTGATGAAGTTATTTATGATGAAGAAGTTTCTCATATAGTTCATGTTGTTTCTACCCTCTTTTATTCGAATGCTTCCTCCTTCAATGAAGAAGCAAATAATGAAGAAACAACTTTTTTTGTGTCTCTTGAAGATACTATGATGAAAAAGAAGTGATAGATGGAGCTTCTATTTTTATTGATGATGATTCACTCACACATTCATTGTTCTCTATATCTCCTATATTACATTCTGAGATCTATGTGCCAGATTCTTCACACCTTGTGCATAACTCTCTCATTGATGGCGTGCAACCCAGTGACTTTCAGGATGTTTTCTTAGCCATATCAAGTCCTATTGATGTATTTCCACTTACAATACATGATCTCATTTTCTTTTTCATCACCGTTGTTATTCTTGGCATCAATCCTCAGAGCCTCCTTGAATATTTTGAACATATCCTTCTTTCCTCCTTTCATACTTCTACTACAGAGGACTCATTATTAGCGTATTCCCATGAATCTAATTATATGCTTATATGTGTTCTTTTGGATTATTTGGAAGCTAGATCAACCGATGGGGCTGGTGCATTCACACTCTTTGATCATATTCCTTCTCTATGTTCCTACATGATCACTTGCACACATCCTCTCTATGTAAATGAAGTTGGAGACCTCATACATTCACTTGGAATATTATTTCACCTATCTGGAGATGATTTCATCTTTATTGGTTTGAATTTCAAGTCATTACATCATCTTGGAGCTGATCACAACTCTCAATAGCTTTCACATCATTGGATCTCAATTGTTCTACATGGTCCTGGTTTCCATACTGCAGTTGTCCTTGATCCAGGTGAGCAGATTTCTCTTCTTGCCAAGAAAAAGATTCCTCCAGACATCATCATTTAGTTTGAAGCAACATCAGTAGCATTTGTGGTTTTCCTCTCATGTCCTATCTTGAGGGAGGCTTTTCCCCATGTCGTTTTTCCTCTTTCCTCAACTTTTTTGGACATAATAATTGTTAAAGAGTGACCATAGCCTTGTTGTTAGGCCCCATATACACCTATATTTTTTACATACCATAATAAAGTTAGACTTAAAGGAGGGTGTTGGAATATATTAAACTCACTCAATACTTAGGATACAATAATTAATCATTATTTGATTAATTATCTACCCACTAGCTTAATTAGTTGGCATCCACTTGCACCTTAACATCAACACATGCCATATATACCCCAAGAATTCTTTATTTCCAATTTTGGGTTGATATTGACGACTTTATGGACATCTAGAATTGGTAACCGCGCTTTACTGCAGATTCTACTTTACTATGCTTTACCCTACTTTTTGTGGATAAGGTAAAGCTAGTTAACTAGGAAACTGGGTTCTTTTGTTTCCAACCCATCCTTCATGAATTTATCTCCATTTTGCAATATTAGCATATTTTTCCATCACTCTTGAAAAATCACTCACGATTTTTCTAATTCGTGAGGTCCTTGACTGATTTGGGAAGTGCTTTAGCCACATATGGGGATTTATCATATTTGGTAAGTCTGATTTATGATCTAGAAATGAGTTGTCTTCCATCAACTCAAATATCCTTTATAAGGATGTATTACCATTATAGTAATATCAATTATCATCTATTGATCATTCATTAATGTGTGTTCATTAATTCTTCTTCTTCTATCCTTATGCTAATTCTTTGCAATTCCCACTGAGGTTAATTATGTGCTTAGATTCTTAGCTTGTTTATGGAATTCATGTTAACATCAAGGATTTAGAATTATGACATTTACTATCATCTATTGGCATTTTATTTTCACTAGATTAGTGGAACCCGTAACCACTACAAATCCCTACAGATAATGATATAATAATTAACAAAGGATATCATGGAAGTGAATAATCGGGTTACCAATGCTTTTTTTTCCTTAAATCATAAAAAAGTAAAAATAATGTGTAAGAAAAGAAAAACTATATACATTTTGAAGACCACTTTTACTTCCAGATCAATGTCTACAATAGTAACTTGTCATTGATTTCTATTCACAATTCCATATTAGTTATAGCCTCACATTATCGATATCTAACAAAATGCATGCATACTCACCTGGAAAGTAAGAACAAAATGATTCAGGCTCCGTTAGTGGCCATATTGATCCATGATTGGAATTTTTATGAGTCATGTGTTCATCTTTTCTCCCTTATCTAGAACAACTAGATGATGACATAAAAAAACTTGTTTCTTATGGAAATGTCAAGTGGTACCAATATCCTACTATGATCCATGATGTATATTTGATGACACAGGCTATGCACCGAGTACACACTTCCAAGATACTAGAAAATGGTTAGGTTTTTTTAATTCTTCTGTCCATTAATGTGACTTCCTCTTGCACCCAAGGTTTCAAACCTTGAATGGGTTTCTTTTGGTTTTGATGAACAATACAGATTATTGTTAATAAAGGATGGGTTGATGATAAAACATGGCGGGATTGAAATAGAGTGAATCAAGGATGAGTTGTTACACCGAAATATTGTCAACAAGAGCCATGTGTCAACCTTGTGCCTAAATCCCTAAAGTTCCCTTAGCTAAAGTGCATTGATTTTGAGGTTGTCTCTAGACTTTTACCTCCTCTAAGTAGGATGGTGCTCTTTCCCTTCAGTCCTTCAGTCAAGGTGCGTGAGACCTTAGATGGAAAACTTTTTACCTTGATAGGGTGTGCCACCAACACACTTATCCTTCATGTAAGGTGCGCCAGCCCTACTCTGGCACTCTGTCTCTTCATGCAAGGTACACCAGTGGTGTTTAGAGTGGAAAATTCGAAGCTTTGGGGCCCTTCATGAAGCTATACGGGGTGGAGGGTAAGTCCTAGATTCTAGGCGAGGTGGAATTATGTTCCCTAACCTAGTGGGAGGATCCCTTAGACATTTCTTCTTGATATTCAACCTACTATATCCCTTTAGCCTTATAAATATGAACACTCTCTCCATTATGAAGGAAGGAAGGACTATAGTACTCTTATGCTGGTGGAATTTCTTAAATGATCCCTACTCATCCTTTGGGAGGTGGACTCTCATTCTTTGGGAGGAAAAATATCATTCTTTGGAGGATTGGCTTGGATTGTTTGATGGAAGGTTGCAACGTTTAGGCTTAGGTTGTAACATTGTTTCTCTATGTATTCCCTATGATTACAATAATACAAAATTTTTCCATAAAAGTTGTTGTGTTGATGATTTTTAGATCTTTATTCCTTAACTATTAGCTTAGATCAATTCATATCTAGATATGCTTGTACTGTTTTCTTGTTTCCATTTTCTCTACATGGTTTTGAAGCTTGAGAATTGAATGTTTTGGAGCATGGATGAATAAAGAGAAAAAGCATTTGTAGACCTTAGGTAAGTGATATATCTATTTAACTTGCATCTATATTGATACAGGAAAATAGATTGTATTATGTAATTGATTTGTTCTATATCCACTTGGACTAGGGAGATCTTGCTTGAGTCCACTTGAGTATATTTATCTACTAACAAATTTGGTGACTCCACTGGGGAAAGACATAGATCTGATTTATTTTGTATTTGATTTCATGTTTTTTAATCAACCCATTTTCCAGCCACTTGAGACCCTCCTACCTTTGTATTTTGTCATTAAAAATGTTCTTGGATCTCCTTGATTCTTTTTCGGATTACTGTTAGACCTCTTTTCCTTCTACCTTAAGATATCTAGCCTCTCTCGCTCTCTCGCGCACTTGGGTATTTCATACAGAGGGCCACTTTCTTGTTGGCACTCTTTTCCTTAAGAGAAAGTGTGCCATTGACACTCTTTGTAGGTGTATAAGGTGCACGAGCCCCTCTCTGGCACTTTGGTGTAGTGTATTAAGGTGATCCAACCTCTTAAAACTTAGGTATCAACTGAGATTTCCTTCTTTTTTGGATTTTGGTATGATTTTTATTGATTTGTAGGATGCATATTGTAGTCACGCAACCCCTACTCCCAACATTGTCCATGTTTGTTTTTTATTTTGTTGATTTTGCATGTTTTACTAGTCAAGTGAGTAACTTGGTTGTGGAGGGAAATTTCAATCCCCAACCTTTTGGTTCAGTCTTTCCATCCCGGATCACATTACCAGATCTCTCCATATCTCTCCATATATGTTCATATTGTTAGATCTGATCTCCAAACCCTTCCTCCACTCAAATCAATTTTGGTTGCATTTTGCTAGATTTTGAACAATTCTTGAGTGTCTTTCAGTTGTTTGGGTGCTTGTCATCTTTCTTTTGGGACTTCTGAATGAATAGGGTGTTTTAGACATTCTCTTATTTTTTGTTTATATATCTAAAAAAAAATTAGTTATCAAATTCCATTTTGATACATGCATTTGAAAATCGAAGTGCTTCGTTTTTTGTTTTATACATCATTTAAATTTGTTGCATCTTCGATTTCGTTGCGTCTTTTAACTTATTATTGTAGAAAGTTAGATTTATTGCAGTATAGGAAGGAATTATTATTTTCATTACTGCTTAGGTTCATTCTAGTTTGAAAAGAAAAAATATCTCCTTACCTTACGTAGTTTTCATTGAAAGAGAAATGTGCATCGTCTTGTAGCTAGGATTTGCATTCTTTTTACATTTCCTATCTACACCTCATGCATCCATTTGACCATGTAAGATAAAATTAAATCTAGCGTAGGATTAAAATCATTTAATAATTGTGTGTATGTTAGAGACGTGTTCCATCATCTTTAAATGTGGCAGTTGTCGTTATTTTCCTGCACTGCATCCCGAGGGCTTGTATTTCTTCCACGTACCAAATGGTATATCAAATGGATTTTCACGTACCTTTGGGTATATAAAAAATTAATTCACATAATCGGTATTATATCAGAAGGATCCTTCCATGTGGTTGTACATTAGAAAACACCACTATGGATTTGAGCTCCCCGGTACCTAGTGTATATCGGGAGACCATGTTAGCATTCCTGTGACCAACTGAGTTAATCATTTGGTCATCATGGCATCAAAATACACCGATAAAAACACTCAAGGATATTAATACACATGTGCCATCCAAGTATCCAGGTATTTAGGAAAAGGTACGATCTCAATCCTCCTGATCACGTCTTACTATTGGACCCTGCGGTATTTAGCGAGTTGTGATGCCTTGACAATCCTGTGAGAATCCTGACTTTTCATCCACTCATATTCATACAATTTTATTTTTTCTTTTAGAAATGAGTAGTGTTTTATTTTTGTGGTAATTCAGATATTCTTAGAGAATTTATATATGGAATAATCCCCTGGGAGCATGAGCAAAGAGACCCCCTTTCTGGTTATGTCTTTTGATTCTCCCCCTTGTGGAAGTGTTAGTCCTCCCTTTATGTCCACCTTGAGTCTTCCTAGATTGACTATAGGATTATGATATGTGGTTATTCTACAATCCCATTATACCAAGTGCAACGTTTGTGTCGGATCATGGTCATTCACCGCATGAGCACCAACCTCATGTTAATCCTTCTCCTTCATCCTCAAATATTGAATCAACTTCCCTTTATTCCTCTTCACCTATAGAAAATTATGATGTTAGTAAACGGGTGGGTAAGAAGAATATTAAAATGAAGGCCAAGAAGAAGAACAATAAGCAAAAGGTGACAAATCCTACCTCTTATCCTCATGTTGGAAACCCAACATCCACTAATCACAGTGCTGAGAGTGTTGATATTCCCACAAAAACACCTCGTAAGTTTCCTTGTAGAGTTTGCAAGGGTGACCATATTATTAAATATTGTCATGGTATGTCCCATGTTTTAGAAGTGTGGTATGAGGCTTCCCAAAAACCCATGTCATCATTCTCAAATCATCATACTGATTATAATCGATCAACTAATGACTCTGTGGTTAAGATTCGAAAAGGAAAAGTTAGATATCCTTTCTTGTTATGTAAGGAAATGCACCTTACTTATATTTGTCCTTGCATGGATGAAGATTCAAATTTGTTGGAAGACATTACTATTCCTCAACAATGACTTCTAACAGGTTATCGTAATTTATCCCCTGACTTTCCATTGGTTGATAAAGTGGTAGATCTAGTTCCATCGTCAGTTGATACCACTCTTTCTTTAGAGAGTGAAGAACAAGTATTTTGTCCCACTCTTCCTTTTAAGATTGAATTTAAAGTGGTCGAGTCGATGTCATCTCCACCTAATCCCACTCTTTCGTCAGAGAGTGCTAAGATTGAAGTAGTCTCTTTGAAACAGTCTTCATCTTGTCCGTCTCTTCCAGTTGACAGTGAATTGAAACCAACTGAAGTTTTTGTAGTTCGTTTAGATTGTTCTATGCAAGCGGAAATTTTGTCTCTTTTGACAAAACCCTTTCCAAGTAATGGGGTTATTTCCTTTTAGTAGAGTAATCTAATAGAATCTCATCTTCATCTGAGTGTTCCTTTCCATATATATGTGTGATTTATTTCTAAGATTATACTCTACACTATTGTTGACGAAGGGGATTGTGTTAGTATTCTATCCTCAATTGCTTGGAAAGCCATAGGTTCTCCTTAGCTTGTTCCAGCGATTGATTTGATATTGTATTTTAATCGAATACCTACTGCGCCTTTAGGGATCCTTCCTCATTTTCCTATCACTTTAGGAGGGAAAAATGTCTATATTGATGTTATGGTAGTCCAAGGTCCCTTAGATTTTAATCTGCTCCTTGGGTGAGATTATTTTTATTCCATGAAATTTGTAGTGTCCACATTGTTTAGAGTGATGCATTTTCCCCATGATGGAAAAATTGTGACAATTGATCACCTTTCTTTTGTTAATCTTGATCATCATATGAATCATAGTCATTAGAATTCCCTAAATGTCCCGTGTATTCTTCTGGTTCCTTCTCCTTCACCTGCCATGTCTCTCAAATCTATACATTATGACGAAGTTGAGTCATTTGAAAAGATTGGCTTCTTTTCCTCATGAGGAAGATTTGGGGGCATGTCTCCAGTTTGTCGACATCATACTAGAGTAAATTCATTAGCTTCTTTTGTAAGGGGGAAACTTACCAACCTCTAAACATCACATTGGCTAAGAAATATATGTGAGCATAGTTCCTATTCTGTGTCAATCTCGTTAAAAAATGATATAGATTCTTGTGAGCAAAGTTACCATTTTGTGTGAAGCTCATTAAAAAATGAAACAACTGTCTTTGAGAAATGTTTAATTTTGGTTTCAAGATCATTAAAAATTAAAAACAAACTCAAGCATGGTTATTCTCTATTTCAAGATTGTGTAAAAATGACATGGTCCCCTCAAGCAGAGTTATTATATGTTTCAAGCTTGTGTAAAAATTAAATAGGTCCCCATAAGCATAGTACTTTTCTGTTTCAATCTTGCGTAAAAATGAATCAGGCCTTGTTAAGAAAAGTTCCCTTTTTGTTTCAAGCTCATTAAAAAATTAAATAGAGTCTTCCATTGTGCAAAGCCTCAATACTTGAACCTTAACTTCATTTGCTTGTAGCAAGTGATCCTCTTTCTTCCTCTATTTTGGGTGAACCTTTTTCTAGAAATAACCCAAAATTTAGTTAGAAAAGAGTAAGAAAACAAAATGAAGCTTGGGGGGCATGTATCCACCCTTTGTTTGAGTAAAGTTACTTGATAGTTATACTGGGGGCAAGTACCAACCACTGAAAATCATGTTGGGAAAACACCCATCAATGGGAGTTTGTTTGAGCATACAATTTTTTTAGTTTCAAGCGTGTTAAACCATGAAATGAAATTTGAGCATAGTTCTTATTCTATGGAAAGATCATTGAAAAATTAATTAGATACCATGAGCATTCTTTCAACCGATCTTTGATCTTGTTAAAAATAGTAAGATGGTGTTGAGCTTACTTTTTATTTTTCATGCTGTGGTTAAAACATGAAAAAGGTTGAGAGTGTCTTTTACTCCTTTGGCGTGCTCGTTAAAAATAGTTAATATTTCATATGCTAGACTAGATATCATTAGTTTTAAATTCATAATCATAGCAATAACATATCCATAATCACTTATAGAAACGAAATAACAAGATAGACACAATATTTATCCTGGGAAACCCTCAAAGGAAAGAAAACCCAAACAAAGATTCCTCTGTATAATATCTATAAGATATAACCCCAAAATAGTTATCCTCCTTGTTGGTAATCTATTTGTCTATTTCTCTCTCTCTCTCTCTCTCTCTCTCTCTCTCTCTCTCTCTCTCTTATGCCCTACACAAGTGAGTGTCTCTGTGTCCAAATAAGAACCACAAATCCTCTATTAATACACATTGAGCCTACTGAATTTTACCCTAATCAAGTTGGCCCCACTAAACTGTCTGGGCCAACTTCACTTAGGAAGACTCAAAACAATATATTATATTATTCATTAGGGTTCTAATGACCCAAATTACAATGGACATGAAACCTCATGACTCTATGATGACCAAATACAATAGTAACACCCAATCAAAGGAATATTAACATCTCCCTTGGGTTACATTAGTAAAATACATTTAGAATATCCTTTGAATTCGCAATATTCAAAACCCCCCATTAATGAGAAGGTTATTTTAGTAACAACATCATCATAGACTATAGGAGCATAGGGAGTCAATATATTCAACAGTATCAAGGTAATACATCTATACATCATAGTAAGTTTTCACAATCAGTAACTAGAACAATTACTCTTCATCTTCTGCATCACACTATCACTTAATAATTTTGCAACAACACTTCGACCTTTCTGTTCTTCATAGAAACACTTTGATATTCTAATCCTTTGTAGTACTTTGATCCTTTGCAGTAGTACTTTGATCCTTTGTAGCAACACTTTGATCTTCTTGATCCTTTGTAGAAACACTTTGATCTTCTTGATCCTTTGCAACAACACTTTGATCCTTTCGATCCTTTTGTAGTAGAACTTCTATCCTTTCGATCCTTTTGTAGCAGTACTTCGATCCTTTTGATCCTTTTCAACAACACTACAATATTCTTGACTCTTTGCTGCCACACTACCTACATTCAACATGATCTATTTGTGGGATGAACAATCCCAATGACTTTAGGACATAAGTCCAAGGATGATGCAATCCTCCATTAGCATGATCCATGATATCGATCAGCTGAATAGTATACAACCAAATGTAGATCTAGACCGCACCCATTGAAATCCCTATCATCCATGAGAACTCATCATAGACCATCCATACCACTGAGGTTAGGACCAATCCCAAGTGACTGTTATACTACGGTATCTACAGTCATGTGTAGGTATACTCTACCATGTAAGAGTATTGTCTGCAGAGAAGATCTCGATCAAATTCAAAATGTCGGCCCTTATCATAGAAAATTCATACAACTGAGGTTAGTACCACTCCCAAGTGATTGTTATACTATGGTGTTTGTGAGGACTCATCATAGAGCATCCATACCATGAAGGTTAGGACCACTCCCAACCAAGTGTTATTCTATGGTATCTACATATGAATGTAATGGTATCTACATATGAATGTAGGAATACTCTCGATACAAGAGTATTTTCTGCAAAGAAGATCTCGATTGCATACAAAATGTCAGTCCCGTCATCTATGAGGACTCATCATAGAGCATCCATACCACAAATGTGAGGACCACTCTTGAGTGAATGTTATTCTATTGTATCCACAACTGAATGTGGGTACTCTCCATGCGAGAGCAACATTTGTAGGGCCATCCTTAGCTAGTAAGGTCCACTCTCTGTTACACACATTTCTCGTCATCACCATGTAATGAGAACCAAACATCAGAATTTTCCTCAAATCCTCAAGATATGAATTTAGAAACAGGCCAGCGCTCATGATTTTACACTTTTGTCCACGGCCTCCTTTTCCCTTTGGACAATGTGCATTACCCTTATTAGTAACGCCCTTTTTCTGTTAGAAAAAAGCAGTTCCACCACCATATCCATTTGAGAAATATGCATTGCATCCTTGGTAATGATCTATCTCAATAGAAAAAGAGTAGTGCTCAGGTTTTAAATGGAAAAATAGAATATTCACGAATCTTTTCAAATATCATCTTCGTGGTAGCCTCATCCCTACACTCCTGGACTAGCTGGGCTCGAGATCCATCATTCTAGGATCTCCCTTCCAACTCACCCATGAGAATCTCAACCATTCCTATCCTCCTATGGCTATAAGTAGTGGCTCACCCCCCATGTGTAAAGGGAGGAAGGTTATGATACAACACCTAAATTCTGACCAAATCTAGCCAAGAGTGAGCATAAGAAAGACAAGTTGAAACTTTGGAGGCAAGACCTTGCTTTAGAGGAGACTTCTCAACACTAAGGTTATAGGTTGTAATCTCTCTCTTGTTTTGTTAATGCAATAAAAGTTCCTTTCCCATAACTCATATTGTGTATTATTCACTCATTTTATTATCAAATTCCTTAGTAATTGATATAATATACTAGATTGTACTTGGTACTTTTAATCTTGTATGCTTTTGTGATGTACTTTTGCAAGTAAACTATGTATATTTAGTATTCTATAAGGTTGGTGCATTACATTAGATAACATGTGAAATATCCATTCCAAGCATCTACCCATCTTAGGGAAAGTACGGTTTATTGTTGTAACTAATTTGTTCTAGTTATGAAGGATTTCAAGCTAGGGAAACAACTTCTGTTTATAGAAGGTTAGTATTTCAAACAACAAATTTGGTGACTCCGTTGGGGAGAGTGCTTAGAGCTTCTGATCTTTCTTGGTTCTTAGTTCTTTCCTTTGTTTCAAGATTTATCTTTTCATTTGATCATATCTACTAGTTTCTTGGAGAGATTTGGTTCCAATTTGACCAAATCTCTGTTAATTGTATTGATTATTCAAAATATGGAAAGTGTTAAGGGCTTGTTCCATTTCTTTCAATAGCTAGTTTTTTTGGCTTGTTTAGTTGCTTGCTATGATTGGGTTTTTGTTTTGAAAGGGTTCTTGAAAAGTATCCATATAGTCATATCTCTGAGTGTTGTTTGATCAGTTGAAAATAAAGTATTTAGCTTTTGGTTTCTTTGTTTTGTTCTTCATAGGTTAATAGAGGATTGCTTTCACATTCTTGATTAAGAATTTTTTTTTGAGATTGATCATATATTTGTGTTTAAGGATGAACCTCTAAATACTTGATTAGTTGCATAAAATTTCAGGCATTCATGTTTTTTCCCTCTTTACATGCTCTTTTCTCAGCAAAAAATATCATAGTTTGAGATAGATCTTTTTTCATTTGAATAATTTAAAAGAGTTTGGTGTGCCAAGTAGTTACAACATATTTCTTTTTGAAAATATATCTTATTCCATTTACTTTCAAGACTGTTTATTAGAAGTATTTGCTTGCTTGCTTGCAATTTAAAAAATAGTTCAATGTGTTGTTTGGAATTTAATGTTTGGAAATGGAAATTGAATCACTATCCCTCTTGTAATTAGGGCATACCTTGAAAGATAAAGTGAAAAATTGCATGAACATGTTGCATGGTTTTAATTTTCTATACTCATCTCATGCATTCACTTAATCGTATAAGATAAAATTAACGCTAGTTCTAGGTTAACGTATTTAGTAACTTTAGTGATAAGTTAGAAGACATGTTCCAACATCTACAAACATTGGAGTTGTCGTTCTATTTTCTACACTACATCCCAAGGGATTTTATTTCTTTCACATACCAACCAGTATATCGAACGACCTTTCACATACCCTTGAGGTATATCGAAAGGTACTTCACGTACTCGGTAGTTTATCGAAAGGCTCTGGTCAAGTGATTCTGCATTAGAAAACACTAACACGGATTTTAGCTCCCACATACCTTGATTATATCAAGAGAAACTTCTAGGACACCCAAAATGAACCGAGAAAAACATTTTGGCCATGTTGTTGGAGAAATACACCGAGAAAATCACTCAAGGAGATACTACGCACGTGTCGTCTAGGTAGTCGGGTATTGAGGAAAGGGTACGGCCCCAATCCTCCTTGTCGTGTTTTACTATTGGACTCTATGGTATATCGTGAGTTATGAATACTTGACAAACCGATTGAGGAACCAACTTTTTACTATCCCTTCTTATCACTTAAGTTTGCTTGTGACCTTAACTTGCGTAGGAGTGATTGTGTGTGATTCTAGTTTTAAACCCTAGGTTAGTATTTTGTAAACATCATTCTGGTTTAGTTACCTTTGAGATGATCTAATAGAGTACAAGGCTTACCACCTAAATTTTCTCCTATCATGGAAGAGAACAGAACAAAATCCATGGACCAAACTGTCATGATTGATTCCCATGTGGAAGGGAATTCGATCATAGAAGCCAAGGAAGAATTTATTTCTTATGATAATCCCTAGGCAACCAAACAACCTCCTGCAGCTGATACTTCCTTTGATCTCCTAATGAAATGTCAACCTAGTTCATCCGATTCTGTATTCAATCACCTGTCAGATGATACCGTAGGAGCAGAGTTCGGCCCAAATGCTCCTTTTTGGAGAAATTCCCTATGAAAACCCATTTCTCAATATGGGACCACAAGGGCCACCTATTTTTCTCCCATTCAACATTCTCTAACAAATGCAAAATTCTTTAAGGGCCTTCAACCATCTATTGATCATTTAGGTAACTTTCAAGAAATCCTTAAGAAGATGGGCTCTTCTTCTCTTCCCCATCATTCAAAAATGACCCCCCAAGGGTAATGTGCACTTTCATATTCTCAAGTAGCTCTTGATTTAGAATCACCGACTCAAGGTACAGTGACTTCTGATCCAGGACAAACCTCCATCCCTACTCCTTCAGTTCCAAACCCTCGGCATGCCTCTGGTTCTCTCATATATTCTACATGACTAGGGGGAACCTCCATCCCAAGTTGTTTCATTACTTAGTGGATATCTTTCCAGTACTAGGAAAAACAATGTTGTAGGACAACCAATAGTTATTGTTCCATCCACAAACACAAATGTGGTTATTCCTCCTTCCAGTACAAGATAAATATCAGGGATATAACCTACCATTAATCAACCTTCTTGGTGTTATACTTATTCAGGAAACCAACTACCTGTAATCAATTTGAATTAACAAACTACATCTTCATGGATTGTTTATCCCAGGGATGCCTTATCCTGAAAATATGTTTACACCATGGGGGAAACCTAATTGGTCGTATATTCTTATGCCTAGAGGAATGCCTATTAATACTACTGGAGGTTATGGGGGACCACCCTATGGAGTCCCACCTTTTGGAGGTTCACCTTTTAAAGGAGCACCATTAGGAGGACCACCATCTGGAGTTCCACCGTTAGGAGGACCACCATCTGGAGGTCCACCTTTTATAGAACCACCACCTGGAGGACTCCCTTCTAGAGGACCACTATCTGGAGAGCCACCACCTAGAGGAACACCTCGATCAGGAGGTCCGCCACCCAAAGGACCCCCTTCCATAGGACCACCATCTGGAGGGCCACCAACTGGAGGACCCCCTCCACCTATACTACCACCATATGGAGTCCCACCTTTTGGATGCCCTCCTATTGGGGGGCCACTTTATTCTAGTGGTCTACAATTATAAGGATCCTCAACAAGATTATCTGCAAATATACCAACCCATAATCCAGTATATCAATCGACTTATGGTCCTACTGGTACACAGATGGCATATTAATATTACCAGTATGTACAACCTAATCGTTAACTCCCATGTTTGGAAACATTGGAATTGCCTAACTTGTCCAAGTTGATCAATAATCCCATCCAAAATAACCCTTCGTGGCCAGTAATCCCAGTCAAGTTACCATCAGAAATCCCTAAGTTTGATGGGAAGTAGGGAGAATATCCAAAAAACCATGTTATGATATTCCATCTATGGTGTTCTTCTAACTCCTTGATGGATGATTCAATTCGTTTGAGCCTCTTCCAACAAAATTTGACTCGAACAGATGCCATGTGATACATTGAGCTTCCACAACATTCATTTGTGGATTTCACCTTATTGGCAATAGCTTTCCTTACCCATTTTTAGCTTCATATTCTTTACGAAACTGGTACGTATCTTTTAACATCCCTTCGACCGAATACTTCCACCCACATATCATATCATATTCATGAGTGGAGGAGACATCAGATGCTAATTAAAGCTCCTATCCAAGACCAATTGTTAGCTGATTGGTTTACTAAATCCTTTTTGCCTCCCATTTCCCGTGATGTGGCTATTGGTGGTGTTGTCACTGAAGATAAGGCTATCAGTCGGGCTCAGTATTTGGACTTAGTTTATTCCTAGTCTAGAACTTTTTATGATCTGATCCCTCATGCTCCTCATTCCATCATCGACCCTTCCAAGAAAATTGCAGAGACTCCTATTGATGGCATTGTAGGTTCAACCCAACCTCCATCCACATTGAAATCTGCTAAGAAGCCAAGTACTTCTACCATTACTCCTCCTACTCCTACGGTTTCTGGAGAGGTAAATGCTATTCAAACTACGCAAAATCTTGGAAATAATAAGATAGGAAAAGATAAAGGTAAAAGGTCAGGAAACCAAGAGGATAACCTCAAGACCTCGACATTAGAGAATGAAAACAAAGAAAAGATTAAAGCCAAGTATCCTTTCCTACTATGTGGATGTGACCACCTCACAAAAGAGTGCCCTCGCCGTGAAGAAATTAATAAGTTTTTGAAAAGTAACCCTAAACTGGTGCTACTTAGTAATCCTTTTCCATCTCAACAACAATTAATTGACCACATGTCTTCACAAGGAACCTCTACCTCTACCGAGGATATCCAAATGATGTCCATTGAAACCATGGGATTGACTACATGTAGTCATACATATGACAAACTAACAGAGAAGAAGGATGAAGGTGCTTCTTCTGAGAAAAATACTTCTACAAATTCTTATTTTCCACCACCTTCTAATGGCCCTCTTACACTTGAGAAACCTAATCTCAACTAGTTTTTGCACAGTACCAAGAGTACCATCCGGAAATTTGTATTTAATCCAATTTCTTGAGCGACTCAATTCTATAACGTTGTTGAGGATTTGTCTCAAGAACCTTGTGTTATTTCTACACTGGAACTACTCCAAAGTCTCCCTATGCAACGTAAAAATATGTTGACAGATTTAGGGGCCTTAGATCCAGATAATACTACTACTATTCATTTTGATGTGTAGAATTACAAATCAAGGTTATCCCACCAACTCACATTTCAAATCACGACTAGTGTAGTTGGGAGGAAGGTCCATCGTACTATAGTAGATGAATGATTTTCTACTTTAGTTTTGTCTATGTCTTGCTAGAGAGCCATAGGTTCTCCTGAACATATTAAGTCACCTACCACTTTGAAATATTTTGATGGACAAGGTTTCCAACCTCATGGCTTGCTACCGGAACTATCAATCGAAATGGGAGGAAAGAATCTTTATATCCAAGTGGAAGTGTTCAACGGTCTGTTAGATTACAATCTATTATTGGGGAGAAACTGGTTTTATTCTATGACGACAGTTGCTTCGTCACTTTTTTTCACTCTCCAATTCTCTCACTTAGGGAAGATTGTGACCATAGATCATCTTGTTGTTTTCTCACCTCGTTTTACTATTGGTACCGTGAACAATATTCCTATGCTAGGACAATTCCCTTTGCCTTATCAATAAGTTAGGGTCGGATTGTTGAAGGATTCATCTCTTATCGGTGTTTTCCCCTTGAATACTCCTAGTACAGAACTAGCAATGGTGAATATGATATATATAGCTGACCACATTCCTAAAGGTAAAGAAATTGCTGAGACACCTTCTCTAGTTCCTCATGAAGAACTCTGCGATGCCATACAATCTACTTTTGATGTATACTATGATGCTCATCATCTAGTAGAATTGGATCCTTAGCATATAACCTATTGGATAGATTCCCATCTACCCACTCTAGACTATCTCTTACATACTTTTCCATAAAATAAGTCTATTATGAATATCTTGAGTCTAGATGAATCCATATGGGAATACCATCACCATAGATATTCTTTCCTTCCCAATGCCAATTCGGTATACTTTGACTTTGTTTCTCTTATCAGTTCTGATATTGTCGAAAACCATCAAACTCTTGTGTTGTTACAAGACATTGATTCTGACGAAAATTTGTGTAATATCACTCAAAAAACTCCCATCGACATATCAACATATCCTAGGACAGTTGAACATGTTCATGTAGGCCATAAATTTGCAATAGAAGAAATTGAAATGTATAGAGCTTTGCTCAAATAATTTTGAGATGTTTTTGCTTGGGCGTATAAGAGATTCATGGGATTGATCCATCCATTTTTTTACATGAGATAAAGAATTACCCCATGACGATACCAGTTCTACAAAAATTCATAAAGTCCATCTAAGGAAAGCTGCAACAATAAAAGACGAGGTTGAAAATATTCTGAAAGATGCTTTTATTTATCCCATAATGCTAACCGAGTGGGTATATAATATTGTTCCCATCGATAAGAAACAAGGTAGTATTAGGGTTTGTATCAATTTACGAGATTTGAATAAGGATTATTCCCACTCCTTATATCGATCAAATCATTGATAATTATGCTAGGAGCATCATCTTCTCATTCATGGATGGTTTTTTTGGCTATAATAAGATAGAAATTTTACCCGTCGAACCAGCATAAAACAAAATTAATTTGTCCATGGGGAACCTTTTCTTATCGTAAGTTACCCTTTGGTTTGAAAATTGTCCGAGATACATTCCAGCGAGCCATCTCCTGCTCTTTTCATGAACTTAAACACATCGTGGAACCATATTTGGAGGACCTGTTACCACCTAAGTTGTACTTAGTGGTTTTTTATCAAGTGATCCTAGTGAACTGGACAAAGATGATTTGTTCGGACTTCAGAAGACCTTTGGAAGTACTTTTGGGAAGTTCTTGTTGTACTATATCACATGTTCATACCCCATAGGGGAATTGTAATAAAATGTTCCAGCATGATAGTGTCTGTAAAAGACTCAGTCTCTTAGACTTTATTTGTCAATCCAGTCATCCCAGGATGTTTTTTCCCTTGGTTATTATTGGTTGTTGAATAAACGACTGATAATTTCTGAGTTTTTCACTCAATAGCTCCAAAGTTGGGGTGGTCGGCTTGGCATTTAAGCCTATTGAGGTTATTAGAGTCTATGTGTCAATGTATAAACATGCTAGGCATTATGGTTGAGTCATATGAACATGTCTAAGTCCCTCTAGGATTTATATTTTTTAATTTTTCCAAAACTTAGGCTATTTTTTAATAGTCTAAATGGAAAAAATGGTTTTGTAATAAAAGTGGGCTCAAAAATCAGTTTCAGTCACGGGGGAGCTCATTTTCTAGCTCACAGCACCATGTAAACTCATAAACCCACTTTTCCTAAGTTTTGAGTGATTTTCCCATCACTCAGGTCACAAAACCCTAAAAATCAAATATTGATTATTTTAATTAATAAATTAATTAAATAATGGAGAAAACCCCATATCCTAAATCAGTGGGATTTGCTTCGATTTGACTGAAATCAGTCTCATCGGCTTGAGATTGACAGGAGCTAACCATTCCTTGATAGAAGGAGGTGATCTGGGTTGAACTTCGAGTGCACCACAACATCCAATCTTGGGAATTGTGCCCTCTCTCTCTCCTCCACACGTGTGGGCCCATCTCGATGAGTTTTGATGGATGTTTTAGTTAACAGATTGAGGTGTCATTTTGATTAGCTCTCTGATTAATAGTTGCACTCAGTGAGACTCAGATCAAACTTAGTGAGACTCAGATCAAGCTCAAATTGAATCCACATACAACTGCAGTCTCTCTCTCATTGGGAATTGCGCCCCCTGGGATAGATTTGTAGTTTTTGTTATAAACAAAGCTCAGTTTTCCTCTTCAATCCAGTTAGAGCTATATTGAAGAGATGTTGTATTGTTTACTATTTTTGAATAAAGAAATATTTGGAGGCAAGATCTATGGTGTAATGATTTTCATGTGTGGATGATGATTGTCAAGTGCTTATGAGGTATAATCTGTATTATTGATCTTTGATTTTGATAGTTAATTGTTGGCCTTGAAGGATAACTACCTCCAATTGGGGTAAGAGATCATTCTAGTTTTATTTATGCTCTTATTGTTCGCTTGTTTCATATTTCTTGGAGTTGCAACTCTCTCAAGTTTAATTGCATGCTTTCTAATGGTATTTTTCCAGCAACACCTATGTTTTAACCATCTGTTTGTGCAAGGATTTCTAAGTTTCAGGTGATATCACTTGTAGAAGGGGTTGAGATAGTTTTCATGTCTTCCAACATTCCCAGGCTTCCTAGGCTTCCAATAGTCTTTCTATGTCTTCCTCCTTCTAAAAATCAAATTTTTACCCAGTTACTTTGTTTACAAGCTTTGATATTATTTAGATACTTTATATTAAAGTAAAAATTAACATAGATATATTTTCTAAAGTCTCATAATCTATATCTTTCTCCTTAAAAGTTTCATAAGCATTCTAGATCTAGTTTTAGGGAAATCGTCCTTTTGGCATGGCACTTTAAAGAGAATCCGTAGTTTGCATGCATTAGATTTCTGTTTTCTGTTTTAAAAGATAAAATCCAGAAATCAGTGCACATATTATTGGCTGCCCAAATAGCAAGCCAAGATCCCAAGGAAAGCTTGCTTTCCTTGGTTCCTTTTTAGCCTTTTTTACTAGTTTTAACTTAGCTTTTTGTTGGTTTAAAGTAGGCTGACCCAAAGGTACTTTCAAAGTGATTTTGGGAATATTTAATTTTAATAAACTCAATTTTTCTTAGAAGGTATAACAGAAAGAGGAGAATCTGTTGTTCTAAAGTGACTTTCGAGCCATTTGAATCCCCCTAGGGGTCTCCCGTTTTGACTGTAATATTTAATTTTGGCATTTTGTAAGATCTTGGTTTCATTATATATAAGAAACAAAAGGAATCATATAATTTCTCTGATATTTTAACCGCTAATAATAAAATTTCTCCGAATAAGCTCTTTTGAGCCCATTCCCGATCCCCCCTGGGGAGATTCGCGTCCTTTTTTTTCCATTTTCTGCATTTTACTTTTTTTCACTATAGATTAATTTTATTTATGTATAATAATATATTTTGATTACTTTTTCATATATTCCATATTGCAGTATCAAAGTAACTTTAATACTTACCCCACAACTTCCCGATTGACCCGAAAGGGGAAAGATATGCGTGGTAGCCCTAATTAGAAAGCATGTGGTTTGATTCTTTTTTGCTGCTTATCATTAATTTCTGCAAAAAATATTTATAAAATCAATCCCCTCCTTGATTCCTCGGTTGAGGTCCACTTGAACTGAAAGAGGTTCCTGGAGGGTTTTTCTTTCTAAAAACACATCCTTTAAAATTTACTAAAAATTACAAAGACTCTGGTGTGTATGTTCTGCACTTGGCTGTGGTTCATCCAATACATCAATATGAATCAAAATAAATGTGAGTGACTATATTAATTAGGATTCACCTTCCCCAATTAAGCACCATTAGGCAAAAATCCAATGCCTTGATCAAATCGTAAACAGTAGCAAAATACCCAAAGGAAGTGGGAACTCCTGGACAGTGACCTTGAGTGGTCAATATTTGTTACACCCTCAGGTGTATTATGAACACAGTCTCAGATACTCCATTCAGCCCACACATTCCTTGTGGGTAGCCATGAAGGTTTATTTTTTGGACATACTCAGTTTCATGGGAGAATGGGTAAGTAATGCTAAGTTTCATGTTTATGCAACTGATGTCCTTAAAATTCTTGGTCAAAAAGAAAAGTTGTTTAAATCCATTGAGGATAGTCAAAATAAAAATCATGATGTTGTCAAAGAGGATCCTATCCCTAATAATAATGCTATGTCCAAAGACGAACACATTGAACCTATGGATATGCCTATAGTCCTCAACAGTGTTGATCTGAAAAGAGAAGACCACCCACATTTTTATGCTCTCTCTTAGTTGATAACCTTCTCCTTCACAACTGCATGTTATATTCAGGTGCTTCATCAAATGTCATGACAAGAAAATTAATGGAACAACTAAACCTAAGGATCACCCAAACCTAGCACAATGTTTGTGCAATGGATGCAAGAGAAGTTGAAGTGGTAGGGATAATCTTAAATCTATATGTTAAGTTGGACAAGTATCCTGATATCGACATGTCTATGGATGTGGTAGTGATTGATGTTCTAGATAATTGGGGTATGCTTCTATCCAGAAAGTGGGTCACAACTGTTGGGGGTACATTCAAATGGATTGGACATATGCTACTATACCTGCATCAAAAAACACTAGGGTGATACTCCATAGAGAGAAGCTAAGCAAACGACATGTAGAAAACCCTAAAAATCCTAGAAATGAATTTGTACATTGCACTGATAACTTTGGAAACTATGCTATCTTTTCAAAGTTCATGGCCCCTATTAAGGAAAACATTAAAGATGAAAAGATAAATGAGGTTTGGAAAATGTACTTTGACGGGGCTTATTCCAAATCCAGAAAGGGTGCGGGCATCATGATTATTTCTCCTTCAAATAAAATCTACAACTTTGGTTTTAGGTTAGAGTTTGAAGCATCAAACAATGTAGCTGAGTATGAGGCATTGATTCTAGGGTTAGAAACTGCTAAAGACATGGGGATAAAGTGTTGAACATAAAAGGTCATTCAGACTTAGTTGTCCTCTAGCTTAAGAATCAATATCAGTGTAAAAGTGACAGACTAAGGAAGTATAGGAATTCCATATGGGACACCATGGAATGGTTTTATGCACTTAACATTCAAAATATCCCTAGGGAAATGAATCGGTTAGCAGAAAACTTGGTGGTAGCAGGATCCACCATCCAACCTTCATATTAAATGATTAATGGGAATGGAAAAATGGAAATTAATTTTAGACCTTCAATTCTAGATAATGTAGATCACTGGCAGGTGTTTAAAGATGATGAGAAACACTTGAGATTTATCCATAATCTCCAATAGTATGAAGGTTGCAAGATCAGTTATCAGCAAGAGGGTAAAGAGTATCAGGAGTGCAAGGATAATGAAAGGAATCAAATCCCAAGTAGCCTTATATATTTTGAAAATCTGTTTGATCAATAGGATCGTCATAAAAAATAAAAATAAAAATAAATAAAATTTGGGGATTATATGGAAATAAACATAGGAACTGATAAAGACCCCAAGTTAATAAAAAATGGAAAAAGGTTATTCAGAAAAGGAAAGGAACAATTTGACCAACTTAATCAAAGAGTATAGATATGTGTTGGCCTTTAGTTATTATGATCTTAAATCCTATCAGGAAGATGTGTTTCAACACACTATTCCCCTCACAGAAGAGGTTAAGGAGGTCAAGCCTTTTCGACAAAAACTTAGGCGAATAAATCCTAAGTTGGCCCCCATTGTGCAGAAGGAGCTTCAAAAGATGTTAGCAGTAGGAATCATAGCACCTACAAGACATTCATCATGGTGCTCCAACTTAGCTATTGTCAGAAATAAGAATGGGTCAATTAGAATATGTATAGATTTTAGAAATCTTAATGCATCATGCCTTAAATATAATTACCCATTGCCCGACATGGAAACATTGCTTCAAAGAGTAATGAGATCAGGAATGATGTCCATGTGGGATGGATTTTCCGGTCATAACCAAGTGTTGGTAAATAAAGAGGATCAACATAAAACTACATTCACCACACCTTAGGGCACCTATAAATTTTTAAGAATGCCTTTTGGTTTATTAAATGCAGGTGCCACCTTCCAAAGAGCCATGGATTTTTCCTTCAAAGAACTTATAGGAAAAATAATAGAAATATATCAAGATGAATTAACTATTTTCTCAAAAGATCTAACCACATAAGTCATCTTAGGAAGGTGTTCATAATATGTCAAAAATATGGTATTTCCTTAAACCCTGCCAAGTCAATATTTGGGGTTGATGAAGGAAAGTTGTTGGGACACATCATTTCTAAGGATGGTGTCAAAGTCGATCCTAAGTGAGTTGAAGCCATTACGAAAGTCCCCTTTCCTTAGAATATTAAATCTCTCTAGTATTTCAATGGTCAGATAAATTTCATAAGGCGATTCATCCCAAATTTAGTAGAACTAATGAAGCCTCTGTTATAGCTGATTTTACCACTTTGGGTGAGTCACTCTGGTATGGAATTCCCCTGTCCCTCTGCAGACTCCTTAGACCCCTTGGACCATTTTTTGTCCTTTGATGTTTCCTAGACCATCCCTATAAACATGTGAAAAATGATACACACGACTTTTAAACCCATAATCGCGTATATACGTGGGTTTGACCCCTAAAACCGTGTACATCGGGATGTGTACAAAATCCATATACTTTTGGAGTTTTCTTTGACATGGATCCGACTCACTTGAATCCTAGCCTTCCATATGCCTTCACCCTTAACTACCCCTTTGAAAATCTATATAAGGAACTCTTTGATACATTGAAGGCATATAAGAGAATTGAGAGCAAAGAAACTATAGTCCATTGTTCCCGGAACTTGTGCTTGAGTCTGCATCCCTTTGTCCCTTGGAGAAATTTTGTGTTCTTCCCAAGCTTGCCTTCTGCTTGTGAGCTTGCTATTCAGAGATGGAGGATTGAGGTGGTGGAGGCCCAAGTGAGGGATTCAGTTTCTCCGATTCGCAGACATGCCGACAGAGGTTGTATCCATTATAACCTCTCATTTTATATTAATAGAAATATCTTTTCCTATCCAATAATTTATGTTTGAATGAATATTTTATCCATGGATGACTTCAAATGTTGATATGTTATTTATTATATATGCTACAATAGATCTAACACCAATATATATAGTATGCTTATCTTCTTTACTTGTTGTTGAGGAAGTGATTCATCAATTCAAGCTGAAGTTGGAAAGCTTAATGGGGATCTACTTCAACTGTCCATAATAAGGTACAAGGTCTGATCCTTTAGTGTTAGATATTTGATTTCTATTTCATATTGAAAAGGATTGATTTCTGGATTCAATTTGTCTATTGTGGTACCCCAAGCCATAGGAATTTCTCTCCGTAACAGAATTTTATACCTGATTTTACCACTTCAGGTGAATCACTCTGGTATGGACTTCCCCTGTCCCTCTATAGACTCCTTGGACCCCTTGGACCATTTTTTGTCCTTTGATGTTTCCTATACCATCCCTATAAAAATGTGAAAAATGATACACATGACTTTTAAACCCCTAATCGCGTATATACACGGGTTTGACCCCTAAGATCGCGTACATCGGGATGTGTACAAAATCCAAATCCTTTTGGAGTTTTCCTTGACATGGATCCGACTCACTTGACTCCTGGCCTTCCATATGCCTTGAGATCACTCAGATTCTACCTTTCACTATCCATTTGAAAAGCTATATATTGAACTCTTTGATACATTGACGGCATATAAGAGAATTGAGAGCGAAGAAACTATAGTCCATTGTTGTCGGAACTTGTGCTTGAGTCTGCATCCCTTTGTCCCTTGGAGCACTTTTGTGTTCTTCCCAAGCTTGTCTTTTTCTTGTGAGCTTACTATCGAGAGATGGAGGATTGAGGTGGTGGAGGCCCAAGTGGGGGATTCAGTTTCTCCGATTCACAAACGTGCCGACAGAGGTTGTATCCATTGTAACCTATGATTTTATATTAATAGAAATATCTTTTCCTGTCTAATAATGTATGTTTGAATGAATATTTTATCCATGGATGACTTAAAATGTTTATACGTTGTTGATTATATATGCTATAATAGATCTAACACCAATATATATAGTATGCTTGTCTTGTTTACTTGTTGTTGTGGAAGTGATTCATCAATTCAAGCTAAAATTGGTAAGCTCAACGGGGATCTACTTCAACCGTCCGGAATAAGGTATGAGGTCTGATCCTTTAGTGTTAGATATTTGATTTCTATTGCATATTGGAAAGGATTGATTTATGGAGTCAAGTTGTCTGTTGTGGTACCCCAAGCCATAGGAATTTCTCTCTGTAACATAATTTTATAGCTGATTTTACCACTTTAGGTGAATCACTGTGGTATGGCTTTCCCCTGTCCCTCTGCAAACTACTTGGATGCCTAGGACCATTTTTTTTCCTTTGATGTTTCCTAGACCATCCTTATAAACATGTGAAAAATGATACACGTGAGTTTTAAACCCCTAATCACGTATATACGCGGGTTTGACCCCTAAAACTGCGTACATCGGGATGTGTACAAAATCCAAATCCTTTTGGAGTTTCCTTGACATGGATCCCGCTCACTTGACTCCTGGCCTTCCATATGCCTTGAGATTGCTCGGATACGACCTTTCACTACCCCTTTGAAAATATATATAAGGAACTCTTTGATACATTGAAGGCATATAAGAGAATTGAGAGCAAAGAAACTATAGTCCATTGTTGCCGGAACTTGTGCTTGAGTCTGCATCCCTTTGTCCCTTGGAGCACTTTTGTGTTCTTCCCAAGCTTGCATTTTTCTTGTGAGCTTGCTATCGAGAGATGGAGGATTGAGGTGGTGGAGGCCCAAGTGGGGGATTTAGTTTCTCCGATTCGTAGACGTGCCGACAGAGGTTGTATTCATTGTAACCTCTAATTTTATATTAATAGAAATATCTTTTCCTGTCCAATAATGTATGTTTGAATGAATATTTTATCCATGGATGACTTCAAATGTTTATACGTTGTTGATTATATATGCTACAATAGATCTAACACCAATATATATAGTATGCTTGTCTTGTTTACTTGTTGTTGAGGAAGTGATTCATCAATTCAAGCTGAAGTTGGAAAGCTCAACGGGGATCTACTTCAATCGTCTGGAATAAGGTACGAGGTCTGATCCTTTAGTGTTAGATATTTTATTTCTATTGCATATTGGAAAGGATTGATTTCTGGAGTCAAGATATCTATTGTGGTACCCCAATCCATAGGAATTTCTCTCTGTAACAAAATTGGCAACTCCGCTGGGGAGTTCTTAGTAGTTGTCCTTTGGGGGTTTTCTATCGGCAATCAATGACTTTGAATTGCTCTTTTTCTCTTGTTTCTGTGTCGAGTCTAGGGGCATGTTTTCCTGGTAGTGTCTGATTGGTGTGAAGTTTGTCTCAGCTTGTCTCTTTGCCTTTATTTTTATGCACATTTCTTCCTGTACGCAAGTTTTGAACTCATAGTCATGTATATACATGGGTTTCACTGCTATTTCCGCGTAGACACGTGGGTTTACTGTGAACAATCACGTATGCCCTTAGTTTTTCCTTCTAGAGGAAGATGGATTGTTGCTGGGTGAATTTTGGTGATTGCTGAATCTCCTTTGATACTCCTAGAGTCTGTATACACCTCTATTTCTGACCAGAGACGTTTTTTTTTAGGGTAAAATTTCTTTTAAGAAGAATGTTCTTGTCATTGCATTTACTATTTTTTGTTTTGGGATTAGTGCATTAGATTTATTTTACCTTAGTACTTTGCTTGAGTGCTGCTTGAGTGTGGTTTTAGAGTTTGGGGGTTGTAGAGCCATTCTTTTTCTTTTATATCTCATTTTTATTTCAAAAAATCCAAAAATATTTTCTTACATCATGCATTTTACATGGTACTTGCACTAGATTTGCTTCGAAGTATTAGTCAAGATTTCATATAGGAAAGATTGCACTTATCATTCGAATAAAATTGTGCATTTCATGTAGTAGCATACCCTATTTTTCATGGACACAATGCATTTGCATTGATTATTAGGTGTGCATTTTGCTTCATGTTGTTTCATAACGCCATTAGTTGCACGACCATATACCTCTTTTGAGTAATAAATCCAATTAAAATCAACGCTTAATTAAAATGAACTACACTATTTTATTTGATAGGGTTCACCAACAAGATTAGGTTTTAGGGTCTTGGAATAGTTCATTGTGAGTAAATTCTCCAAGACCACTAAACAAAAACATGTATGTGTCTTTCCAGGTGAGTGTGTGAAATTCCTTAGTATAACCAGTGTTTCTTAGGATCCTCCTTTCAAAAGGGAGTTAAGCACGAGGTAGTGTGAGCGGTTATTGATTGGGATAACCCCTACTCATAACTGAGTAGCACCGAAGATATTTCTAGGATTGTATTCATATCTGGGGGCTCTTTCAAGAGTTTCAGGCTTTTCTACCCTACCCATATGGTCAATCCCGCCTACGACTATCCACCTTAGCATTGATTATATTGAGGTGACCTTAGTGGCCTTACCTAGGATATCGAGGGGGTACTCTGCAGGGGTTATTCTGTGGGTGTCTCGGCCAGGTTGGGGTCGGACAGCACAGTCGCTTTACGCGTTGAAGCTGAGGGCAACAATAATTGGTTGCATACCTCCGCTTGTTGTGTATGGGTGTCTCAAGCCTCTCTTAGGTGAGACATACCTGCTTCATTCGGGAGCTCACTTATCCTACCCTTGATTTCTTTTGTTTGGCTTTAGATTTTATTGGTGATTGCTCTGTCCACGTTAGCTTGCCTAGGGTTTACATAGATAGAGAGTCTTTTATATGTTTTGAGTCATTGTGTATTTAGATGCGGTGCCTTGTCGTTCTTGTCGTTTAGCAGGACTTCCTCCTTCTACGTCTCCTCCTCCTTTGGGATAGAGAAATAGACATTCCAGGCAGACTACTTTGCACATTGATTCACACACGATGGGAGACCATGTAGAAGGTATTCCTGAACCACCTTATCCCATTCAAGTGGAAGATGGGGATTTTAATCCTAACTATGATCCTTCACCTGATTTGACTGAGTTAGGTCCTGTAATTTCTGAGATAGGTACTTTTCATGATAGACCTACTTACTCTAGTGTTGATCCCCCATTGACACATCGCCGGTATTGAATGCCAGAAGATGATGAGACTCATTTTGAACCCACAAGCACCAGTTATGGTAGTTATGGTATGTCTGGTTTTCCCACACATGATTTGGCATTCCATGTTGAGTCTGAGTTTGAGCCTAACACTATGACTAGGTGCACTCTCATTCCTTACCATGCGGAGAGGTTTGGGATCACAAGTCACATTGCACGTTCCATCTCGGCGGTGGAAGATACATCACATATTCCTCCTAGGTCTAGGGTTAGTGGTCCTATTAGGATACCGAATCCGAGATGAGTGACTATAGGGAATAACACATACATAATTACACAGGTCCCTTCATCCTTTGTCCCTAGTTCTTCGAATGTCCACCCTCCACCTCATTCATGTGGTCCTTCGGGCCGGAATGTTGCTACGAGTCATGTCAATACTGTGGTTACTCGACCAGTTGTTTCTTAGGTTCAAGTACCTCCCATTGTTTTGGGAGGTCATGTTCATACTTCTAGAGGTCACGTTACTACTTTTGGAGCTTATATTCCTACTTCTGGAATGTATGTTCCTACTTCCGAAGTGTATATTCCTACTTATGGAGTGTCTCATGGGACATCTCATGCGATGACTTATGGACCCTATTATGGGACGCAGTATGGACAAGGTTCTTTACCTTATGGGTGCGAGTATCAACAACCCACTTACACTCCAAATTATAGCTTTGTAGCTCCGAATAGTTAAGGTACACCACACTATGGTGCTTCCATGCCACCCTATATGGGTCAAATGGGAGGAGGGCACTATGGCCAAGGCCATGGTGGTTATGGTAATTAGACCTATGCGAATCAGAACTATCAGGGAGCGGTCCATCGACCTAATCATCCTAGGCTCCCTTTCCTTGCAACGTTGAATCTTCCTGACTTGTCGAGATTGACGAACGATCCTATAGCTCATGACCCGGATTGGTCGGCTATCCCTACTAAGCTTCCCTTGAACATACCCAAATTCGAGGGAAAACCAGGAGAGGATCTGAGCGAACATGTTACTACCTTTCACCTATGGTTCTCTTCGAATTCCTTACACCAAGACTCAATCCGTTTAAGGCTGTTTCAACGCACCCTTATAGGGCCTACCGCAAAATGGTATATAGAGCTACCTAGGGGGGCATTCGCTTTGTTCAATGACCTAGCGATGACTTTTATTAACCACTTCTAGCTACCGGTGCGTTATGATGTTGGTACATAACTCTTGTTGACATTTTGGTAGGATAAAGCCACACATATCTCATATCATATCCAAGAGTGGCGTAGATGGAAAAGGTTGATTAAAGCCTTTATACCACCTGAATTCCTCCTCGAATGGTTCCTTAAGTCGTTATTACCTTATATAGCGAAGGATGTTTCTACATCCAAAGTGCAAAATGAGGAACAAGCCATTTTTAGGGCGCAGGAACTGGATTTGATTTATGCTCAATCCGGTTTGTTATATGAGATCATTCCCAATGCTCCATCTTCTAGTTTCGACCCCAAAGTTAAAAATGGACCACATGCCGATGGCATTGTTGGTTGTGTGAGTGCTAAAACTGCAGATTCAGTTGCAAAACAAGTCAATCAATTGTCAATCAAGCAATCTACTTTAGGACAATCCATGGCTTCATCTCAACCCACCCAAACGGCGAGTGTGCTTTCGGTGGAATCGTTGGACCAAAAGGGTAACCAGCAGCCCCGATGGAATAAAAAGAAGGGTAAGAACAATCATAATTGTTGGAATAGAAATGAAAATGCTAATAATAATGACAAGAATTCCCGTAATGCTGGGGGGCACAAGAAAGCTAAATGTAAGGTTTAATTTTCTTGCAAGTTGTGTAAGGAAGGTCACCTCACTTACTTGTGCCCTTGTATCGATGAAGCCTCAAGATTCTTAGCATAGGGCCCAACTGTGTTGACTAACCCTTTACCTCACAATCAAAATATGAACTTGAGAACCCATGATCAGTCTAGTGGTGATCAAGATCCGCCAGAGGGTAGTGGTCGTGGTTGCATTAACATGGTATGTGCTGCGAAACTTATGATCCATGCGAAGGACTATGGTTTGTCACAACCCAACCCAGGAAAGGAACCTGATCCACCAAGGAATCTTTTGCGTATTGAAAAACCTGTAGATAAACCTAAATCTGCACCTCACATTCCTAAGGGAGTCCTTAAGCGTTCGGGGCACAATCCTAATGCCCAAGCTGCCCAGAACTATTCTGTTGTCAAGGATTTGGGCCACACTCCTTGTGCGATGTCTGCACTAGAAGTACTTCAGAGTTGTCCTTCGCAAAGGAAGGCTTTTCTTTTTTCCCTTGGTGTGAATGATGATAATTCTTCCTCCATGGTTAAATTTGAAACCACAGGACTTCAGCCTCGCTTGCCTTACTATGTGTCTGTTTTGATTCACGTAGAATGTCTTAACATGACCGTCAATCGCACTGTGATTGACGAAGGCCCTGCTCCTTCTGTGATGTTTTTATCATGTTGGAAGGGTTTAGGTTCCCCCGAGTTATCTAAATTTGTGACCATGGTAACTGCATTTGATGGGATATCATTTAGGCGGCATGGGATCCTTCCTTCCCTTAAGGTCTGTTTGGGAGGGAAGACCGTTGCGATAGAGGTTGAGGTGGTTGATGTGCCCCTTGATTACAATCTCTTGCTGGGTAGGAATTAGATGTATAGTATGCAAGTCGTAGCTTCTTCCCTATTTTGCATTGTATGCTTTCCATTTAATGGGAAGATAGTTATGATTGATCAAACTTCATTCAAGAACTCATCGATTACCACATCTTCGGGAGCTTCGATCCCGATTGTTGAGCACTCTCAACTGGAAACTAGGAGTTTGGGTGTGGGCATGTATCCATCCCTTATGGGAAGTTTTAGTTTCCCTGCACCTATCCTTATGATAGGGTCTAGTTCTAGTGAGGCTTTGACATCTGTGAGATCGATGTCTTTTCACATGAGTCATATGGAAGATCCTCGAATTCTTCCTACACCAAATACTTCGAGTGAGCCCATCGTAACGGACGTGCCGTTGCCTACAATTATGGTAGCTTATCAAGCTAATATTGAGTGTGTTGCAGAGCCTAGTCCTTCCTCTTCACGAATGGTGGAGGAGGACCCATATGTGCTGCTTGCATGGGCAGTACAGTCTTCTCACATGCACAACTTCCTTGATAGGGTTTTTCCTTCAGACAAAGCGATTATTGAGGCCATGTCGGGAGTTGAGCCACCATGGGAAGAGCTCCATCATAGATCTTCCTTTCTTCTTGAGCTTGACTACTTGGAGCGTGAGGAATTTAGGGAGGTTCTTAGCGAGAGAATTGGTAGTCCCATGGTTCCATTAAGCTCTCCTGGTCTGATGGCTGATGGAAACATGGCAAATATATCTCCAACGATTCCTATCAATATCTCTCATGATCCTGGCAGGATAGAGAATGTCTATATTGGGGCAGAATGTTCCCATGCTGAGATTCAAGAATACATCGAGCTGTTTAAAGAATTTCATGATATCTTTGATTGGTCTTATGACGAAATGCCAGGTATCGACCCTCGCATTGTTGAACATGAGATTAAGACTTATCCTAATGCTAAGCCTGTTCGACAACGCTTGGGTGCGATGAATCCTATGAAAGCACCCATGATTAAGGCAGAGATAGAGAAACTATTGAAAGAAGGTTTTATCTATCCCATTCCCTTGACGGAGTGGGTTTCAAACGCTGTTTCGGTTGACAAGAAGCAGGGAGAGATCCGCATATGTATTGATTTCCATGATTTGAATCGTTCCTGTCCTAAGGACAATTTCCCCACACCATTTATTGATCAGATTTAGGATGAGTGTGTAGGCAGTGAGTTTTTTTCCTTTATGGACGAATTTTTTGGATACAATCAGATACAATATAAACCTGAGGACCAACATAAGACTGCATTTATTTTTTCTTGGGGAACTTTTGCATATTGAAAAATGCCTTTTGGCCTTAATAACACCGGAGCTATTTTTCAGTGGGCCATGACCTTGATCTTCCACTATCTCAAATCAATTATCAAAGTATTTTTGGATGACCTTGCTGCTCATTCTCGTATGAGAATGTGTCATTCCTATTATTTGAGATTGGTATTCAAAAGGTGCCGCCATTATTTGGTCAAGTTAAATCGCCACAAGTGCATCTTTTGTGTGAAGTCTGGTCACTTATTAGGATTCATCGTTTCTAAAGATGGTATAAGAGTCGACCCTTTGAAGGTTGAGGCAATACTTCAATTGTCTCCCCCGAAAAATATTCGTCATCTTCAATGTTTGCAAGGCATGGCAAACTTCTTATGGAGATTCGTTATCAATTTTTCCAATTTGACTAGAGGCTTCATGCGTCTTTTGAAGAAGGACACGACCTTTTGTTAGGATGAGTGAGCCCAGGATTCCTTTGATGCACTTAAGCGAGCCCTAGAATTGAACTCAATGATTAGTCCCCTAGACTATAGCCTTGATTTCCTACTTTATGTGGCTGCATCCACAGAGACGATTGGTATGGTTTTGGTTCAAGAGGATGAGGAGCTCCAAGAGCACGTCATATACTATCTGAGACGGAATCTTATTGACACGGAGATCCATTATTCTCATGTTGAGAAGCTTTCCTTAGCCACCGTACATGGGGTTCAATGGTTGAGACATTATATTCTCCTTCGCCAAACCTTGGTTGTAGCCCATGTCAATCCGTTTCAATTCTTCCTCACTCGAAGGATGATTGGGGGAAAATATAATAAATGGATTGTCATCTTGCAAGAATTCGATCTCGAATTTGTTTCGGCAAAATCGAAGAAATAATTAATTTTTGTGGAGGTTATATCAAGTTTCCCAAGCAAGGTCGAGGAGTTGGTTTGTGAAGATACATTTATCGATGAGCACATATTCTTAATCTCAACTTTATACCCATGGTATGGGGATATCATTATATATTTACAAACATTGAAGGTCCCTACTCACCTTTCATGGGATGAACAATGACGATTACGTCACGTGTCTAAGAATTACCTCATAGTGGATAACACTTTGTACCCCCATGGGGTAGATTCCATTTTACGACATTGTTTAACTCATGAAGAGGCTAAGGTAGTGCTGAATGATTTCCATGGAGGGGCATGTGGTGGTCATTTATCTGGGCTTTCTACAGCCCAAAAAATATTAAGAGCGGGTTATTTCTGGCCGTCGATCTTTAAGGATTATGTAGATGCAGTCAAGAGGTGCCACCCTTGCCAGGTGTTTACATGTAATATGCACTCGAAACCTGCCCCATTACATCCCATCATCACCGTCGGTCCCTTCACTAAGTGGGGGCTAGATTTTATGGATTGCAACCCAGCTTCAGTTGGGGGGCATCATCATATCATAGTGGTTGTTGAATACTTTACGAAATGGGATGAGGCTATTCCTACAATTAAATTTGATGGTGAGACAGCCGCAAACTTCGTATTTAACCATATTATTACTCAGTTTGGGATTCTGAAAGAGCTTTTCACTGACCATGGCTTGCACTTTTAGAATCATATGATGGAAGAGTTGGCATCAAAGTTAGGGTACAAATAAGAGCATTCCTCCTCTTACTACCCTCAAGCGAATGGATAGGTAGAAGCAGTGAACAAATCACTCAAATTCATTCTCCAACGAACCATTGCAAAAAGCAAGAATAATTGGCACATTATGTTATATCCTGCTTTGTGGGTGTATAGAATCATTGTTAAGACTGCCACGGGTTTTTCTCCATATCAACTTGTACATGGAGTGGAGTCGGTATTGCTGGTTGAGTGTGAGATTCCTTCTTTGAAGCTAGCCATAGAGCTCTTACCAGAAACTTCCCCGTTAGAGGAGCATTTGGTCCACCTTAAGCAACTTGATGAGCAGTGTCGAGATGCCTTGGTGGCTCTAGAAGTAAATAAGCATTGCATAAAGGTCTAGTACGATAAGTCTATCTGTCCAAGGAGGTTTAGTAATGGAGAATTGGTCTTGTTGCGGTATCAACCGAAAGAACCCTTGGGGGCAGGAAATTTTAACCCCATGTGGTGTGGTCCTTACGTCATCAAATGTGTGTTAGAGAGGGGCGCTTATGAGTTAGTGGATTATGAGGGAACGGCCTTGGCGGAGCCTAGAAATGGGCTCTATCTCAAAAAGTACTATGCATGATTTTCAGCCAAGGCTGGTTATTGTATATTATTGTATAGTTTTTCATAGGTAGGTCTTTTTCTTATGGTGATCGGGTTTGTGATTAGTTTCTGTTTCTTTTGGCAGATGTCAATGGAATCTTCCAACTTCATAGGATTCACGGATGGTGCGAGCTGTCACACTCAACACTCAGCCTTTGTTGCTTGGGTGTTTTATACTCCTATGGGTCAGGTATTGTCTTCATGAGGTGTATGTTTAGGGCCATCTTCCAACAATGTTTCTGAATAGAGTGCCGTTATTGGGCTTCTACAGGATGCCATTTTACATGGCATTCTCTCTCTTGAGGTATGTCTTGATTCGGAGTTAGTAGTGTCAAAAATTAATGGTTTGTACCATGTTAGAGATCTGACATTATTAAGAAGATTCTTATGTGTGAGATTATTAGAATGGAAATTTGACAATATAAAATACATACATGTGGCAAGAATTAATAATCAAGTTGCTGACTCATATGCTAACTACGTGTTAGATTGGCATTTGTTTCATACAGAATAAGATTATCACAAACATAAATTTTTACACAGGTAAATAAATAAATCAATCATCATAAAAGTTTTATAAACATCCAAAATGTGGTAATACATAGTGTCATAATACAAAAATGGGGCTCTCGAGCCACCAAAATATAATACACGGTAATACAAAATGTATCACTCTCAAGTATCTAAGCCTATGGAGGAGGAGGGGGGTTGTGATTGTGGAATGTCACTACGGATCTAGCTAACCATTGAAATAGCCGCACCCATGCTCGTGGTACACCCACCACCTGGCGCTACATGGCCTCAGGAAAGTCCTCGTCTTGCACCATGGGTACTCTGTGTATCAGCCTCACGAAGTTGGTATGAATGCTTTGGAGCATACGCTCCTCATCCACACCCATGATATTGTCTCCTCTTCCCCTCTGTCTATGATGAGGGAAGCCTTCAAGCCACCATGGTCCCACATCTGCATGCATATGGTAGATGTCACTATGTGTTGTCACCCAAAAACATGTCTTTTGATTCCACATAATAAAAAAACACAAAAAAAACTCAAAAATTTTAACAAGAGGGTTGAGATTCGTTACCTATGTCACCGTATGCCGATCCTGGTGGTAGCGGCATGTCCGGGTCCCCCCAGAAATCTATCCCTACATAGGGGTAGTCATCGATGGAAACTATCTATCATCGCCACCACGGGAAGAAATCAACTGGATAGGGGTTGGACACGCTACCTCCACCCAGTCTGCGCATCACATCTACGCAACGCCGTTGGGCCGGATCTCGAACCCCATGTAGAGGAACGCCAAATATAGGGCTCAATCCTAGAACACGCTCGAAGAAAAATGTGCTTAGTATGCTGCTGAAACCAAAGTTTCACACTCTGCCCATCTTGCACTCATTGAGTTGATGTTTCATGTTTCCCAGTAGTGTAGTGCTCCAATCATATATCGTGGGTCTCATGCACTCCACTACATAGAACATTAGTGGCCACGAGGCCTGGTGGAGTGAATCCAAGCCTGCTATCCTACCCAGTGTCAGTAGGATGGCCTTTAGGCCCAGCACCTATATGGAGTTAGTTGGGATCTGACTCCCCACCTTCTCTGTGTCTGGATAGCAGTACACCGCAATGTACTCATCTATAGTCAGGCCATCTCTGGGCCCACGAGAACGTTTGTTCACCACTTCCCCCCATCGGGAAAGTCCAGTAATAAATTATATGTCCTCCACTTCTATGGTGAGGGACATCCCATCTATCTGGAATGACTCTGAGTCTGGATCCTAGTAGTCCACTAACATCTGCAATAGTCATGGTTTGGCCCTTAAGCCACCAAGACACCAAAATTTATAAAGCCCACATGCATGTAACGCTTGTTGAGCCATTAGATCTGCCCTTACTGCCTCTTCTACATCACCATGTTCACGTTCTCTCCATTCTAGGACCATCCTGCACAAAAAATTTGAAGTTTGTCCATTATAACACTTAAAAAATCTTAAGCGCAGCCGCATATGCGACTGTTTTCCAAACATCCATGTATGTACGCGGCTTTGGGGGCATTTTCCATGTATATCCATCCCTATACGCGAAAAAACCCACGATTTCTGCGTGGGCCGTAGCACCTATTTTAGAATGGCCTAGAAAATCAAATACACCATGGAATTTGACAAAATTTGCATCAAAATGAAAGAGTGGAGCATGGGTAAGTACCTGGAAAAAATTGTAGTGGATTCCGCGGGGTGGCTCTCCTGGGATTCACTGTTGAAGTTCTGAGCTCAAATGGGTAAAAATTTCAAATGTTTTATAATGTTTTGAATTTTTTACTATTTATAGAAATTTTTCAATTTTTTGAAAATTTTTACCCCCTTTCCTATAGTTTGGACCGTTTTTGGACTAATTTATGATGTAGGAGACATTTTTGAGTGCCCTTTCAGCCGTTGGATTGAGCCATTTGTGCCGATTTTAGGTATCATGTCTAAACTAGCATATAGGTTAGGTTTCATCACTGTTTTCATTTTGCATGACCTTATGACCGTTTCATTATAGCCTTCAGTATGAACCCACTCGATTATGTCACAAAACCTTTTTACTATTTTAGAAGTGGCATGATATGAGTTGTAGAGCTTGACCTTACATGGGTACCCTAGTTAGCGCCTTATTTGCATTTGGTGCCCATGCTGACATTGTGTCCCTTAGGGTGTGGGAGTTCATTGTATAGTATTTCCATGACATTTCGCAAGAGCCTCATACTCTTGATCTTTTGCTAGCCTATTTCCCTCAAGACTCCCTTATGTCAAGTTGTAATTGCATTATCATGAGCTTTGCTTGCATTATTGAGCCTTACGCCGACTTCCCTGACATTGAGTTTCAGCCATATAGCCTGAGCTTGTCTCATGTCTAGCCATGCAGAGCCATTTTATATATCCTTTACAGCTTGATTCCCTATTTTTTTCTATGAGGGGATTTTTCCCTGAGTTTCGCTATCCTACACATGTATCCTTGCATTGAGCATAGGTATGTTCCACTGCTTGGAACTAGTTTGTTTGCCCATATGACATTCGTCTCCTCCTAGTCTGTAACTAAAAAGCAGTTTTATTCTTTTTCAAGATTTTTAAATATTTGAAGAAGTCCAAAAAAATAAAAAAACCAAAAAGACGGACAAGGAAAGATGTTATCTTTTGGTAGCTGTCGAGTCATGTCGCCTTCGAACAGAGCACTGTTTATCAAATCCGTTGGTTGGGTTTATAGTTTGACTTTAGGAGTTGTACTCGTTTATCTGAGTTTATCTCCACCGACTGGTTAAGCTTCTAGTCCCCATGGAGCCTCTGTTGATGCCTCCTATGTCGCAGAGATGTCCCAATTTTTTATATTGAGTCTATGATGCCTTTATTCAGTCACCATTCACCGTTATACTCTTGTTCGAAGGAAGTTGAAACCTGAGTCAACCATTCCTCAGTTATCTTGACTTTTCATGTCGGCCATTCTCAGTACAGTTACTGGTTCGTGCACATTATGATCAAATCCTTCCACATTATACAGCTTTGCTGAGTACCTCTTCTTGGATGATGGGGGATGCCTTAATGCCCTCCTTCCAGCGGATTTCATCCCATCGACTTTAGATCATTTATTTTGGGATTGGAATCTAGAGTCATTTTGAGTGCCTTGAGACTTGCAGTCATCAGTGGCAGGTTCTCTCGCCACCGACAATTTTTGGGAATACATCAATGTCCCCTGATCGATGGATCCTCTCAAGTGTTCAACCTCAACACATTTATTCACACTTGTTAGTTTTTCCTCTAGTACCTTGATTCCCATTTTCATTATCGATGGGTGATCTCGCATCTGTTAACGGTATACGTCAATGACCAGTAATTAGATGATGGACTGCAATGTTTGACCTCGACACCTCTATTCACATAGTAGGACATGTACTCGTAGCGATTTGTGTAGAAGACCTTCCATATTGGTGGCATCTATTATATGCTACCTCCTTGATCGCGCCAGTGTTCATGATATTTCAGCTCTCGTGACTTGATTCCAGTATATGCCAGACATTTCCAGCTATTATGGAGATCTTGATCCATTATATATCTTTATCCATTTTGGATATCATGATCCTTTGTATATCTTCATCATGGAGATTCTGATCTATGTATAATGTACATGGCGATGACCACTTATGTGATATTTTGTATCATGCCTATTCATGGCCATTGTACTCTTATGTATCAGGGACTGCTATATGTATTTGTAGTTATGTGCAGAGTTGTATCAATGCACTATGCTGATTGGGTGGCTGGTCTTCCATTTGGGATCCTTCATCACTCCACTTTTGGGATGGACTTATAATGTATTTCGGCCATTGTATGACCCCTCTGACCTCACACATTAGGGGGCATCTGTTATAGCCTATTTTACCACTTCAGGTGAATCACTTTGGTATGGCCTTCCCCTGTCCCTCCACAGACTCCTTAGGCCCCTTGGACCATTTTTTGTCCTTTGATGTTTCCTAGACCATCCCTATAAACATGTGAAAAATGATACACGTGACTTTTAAACCCCTAATCGCATATATACGCAGGTTTCACCCCTAAAACTACGTACATCGAGATGTGTACAAAATCCAAATCCTTTTGGAGTTTTCCTTGACATGGATCCAACTCACTTGACTCCTGGCCTTCCATATGCCTTGAGATCGCTTGGATTTGACCTTTCACTACCCCTTTGAAAAGCTATATAAGGAACTCTTTGATACATTGAAGGCATATAAGAGAATTGAGAGAAAAGAAACTATAGTCCATTGTTTCCAGAACTTCTACTTGAGTATGCATCCCTTTGTCCCTTGGAGAAATTTTGTGTTCTTCCCAAGCTTGCATTTTTCTTGTGATCTTGCTATCGAGAGATGGAGGATTGAGGTGGTGGAGGCCCAAGTGGGGGATTCAGTTTCTCCGATTCGCGGACAGGCCGATAGAGGTTGTATCCATTGTAACCTCTAATTTTATATTAATAGAAATATCTTTTCCTGTCCAATAATGTATGTTTGAATGAATATTTTATCCATGGATGACTTCAAATGTTTATACGTTGTTGATTATATATGCTACAATAGATCTAACACCAATATATATAGTATGCTTGTCTTGTTTACTTGTTGTTGAGGAAGTGATTCATCAATTCAAGCTGAAGTTGGAAAGCTCAACGGGGATCTACTTCAATCGTCTGGAATAAGGTACGAGGTCTGATCCTTTAGTGTTAGATATTTGATTTCTATTGCATATTGGAAAGGATTGATTTTTGGAGTCAAGCTATCTATTGTGGTACCCCAAGCCATAGGAATTTCTCTCTGTAATAGCCTCTACAAAATTTCTTAAAGAAAGATGCTAAATTTGAGTGGATGGATGAAGGGAAAGATTCTTTCAAGTCTATCAAAGATGCCATATCCATATCCCCAGTCTTGATCAGTCTAGATTATTCCAAGGAATTTCAGATATTTTCCTTTGCCTCAGAGGACACCATTGCTGGTGTTTTGCTTCAAAAAAATAAGGAGGGACAAGAGAAACCTATAGGCTTTATGAGTAGAGCCTTGCAACATTCAGAGTTGAAGTATACCACCATGGAGAAACAAGCTTATGATCTTGTCAAGTCCTTTAAAAGTTTCATAACGTATGTAGGATACTCCAAAATCATTGGGAAACTGTCAAGGATATCATGTCTCAACAATACTGTCTAGGAATTAGGGGTAAGTGGGTTTCAAATATTCAAGAGTGTGATTTAGAGATAAAACCTACTAAGTTAATTAAGGGACAAGGTCTTCCAAATATGTTGACCCAAGGAAACAAAAAGGACTTAGGAATAATCTACCATAACAGTTATCCAAAACAAAGTGTATCAGACAAGCTTCAGAGATTAGAGCATCACCCTTGGTATACTGACATCGTATTTTTCCTCCGTAACCTTACATGCCTTGATCACCTACTTGGCCATAAAAGAAGAGCATTAAGGTTAAAATAAAATATGTATTGTTTAACAAAACATGGTTTGGGTTGGAGAAACCTTGATGGTTTAATACTTAGATGTGTCGATGAACCTAAGTTTGAAAAACTCATGGTTGAGTTCCATGCACGATTTTGTGGTGGAGATTTTGCAGCAAGAACAACTGCCCATAAATTCCTTAGAGCAGGCTACTATTGTCCGAACCTCTTTTCAGATGTGCACAAGTCTGTCAGAGTTTTCCCCTAGTGTTTTTTGTTCACTAGAAAGCAACAAATGAAAGCATTGCCTTTAAACCCAATAGTAGTCCAAGCCCCTTTCCAGCAGTGGGGGATTGATTTCATCGGTAAGTTCAAGGATAAATCAAGCAATGGTTATTCTTGGATACTCACTTCCACTGATTATTTCATGAAGTGGGTAGAGGAAACACCCACCAAGAAGGAAACCAATGTTGTAGTCATGGATTTCTTAGAAGATAAAATTATCACAAGATTCGGTGTGCCAGCCAGAATCATCACAGATAATGGAACGTGCTTGGTTTCCTCTAAGATGTCATCCTTTTGCTTCAAGTACGGCATTATCCTATCCCATTCATCACATTATTATCCCCAAGGAAATGGTCTATCTAAGCCAAGTAATAAAAACTTAATGACCATAATCAAGAAGACTGTTCGTGATAATAAAAAGGCCTGGGATAGCAAGATCAAGTTTGCATTATCCGCCAATATAATCACAAAGAAAATTTCAACCGGAAGGAGCCCTTTTGAACTTGTCTATGGCCTATATGTCACCTTACCTGTCCACTTAAAGCTTGCAGTGTATCAGCTTCTCCATACCTTTAGCTCATATTAGGATGCCATTCAAAATAGAATCAACCAGTTGATCGAGTTAGATGAAAGTAGAAGAAATTACCTTGACAAAGTATCAGAAATTTAGACAAATTCAAGAGGACCTTTGATAGATCTACCTGGCCTGGATCCTTTCAAGTACGTGACACAGTCTTGCGTTGGGAAAAATGGTGAGAGAAACCTCAGAAACAAGGAAATTTCGACAACTTATCATTGATGCCATATATCATTGATGAAGTAGTAGGAACAAATTTGTTCTATCTAAATGACGTAGAAGCAGAAAAGTTAATCCTACCATTGAATGAGTTTCTCCTCAATATGTTCTTCACTGAGACGGTTTGATGCCTTTATTGGCATTGGTGGTTTCAGGACCAGTTTCTAAACCTTGTCGTGCATGTATTTTTAAATTTCATGTATCATATTGTTGTATTATAGATGTTTTGTACCATAGTACTAAACTTGAAAACTTTCTTTTGTATATTAGTCTTGTAAAATATTTCTTTTTTGTACATCATAGACTAATTCTGTACATTAATTTTCTTTTTTAGATGATTTCTTTTATATACATGTTACAGAAAAGCTTTAATTGCTACGCAGGACCCAGATATTCTGGAGTTCTCACATCCGCCTCTTTGATAAGAAGATTAGTTAGAGCATGTGTCCCTAGATGGAGCCAAATGTTACCACCTAAGTTGTACTTAGTGGTTTTTTATCAAGTGAGCCTGGTGAACCAAACAAAGATGATTTTTTTGGACTTCAGAAGACCTTCGGAAGTGCTTGTTGTACTATATCACATGTTCATACCCCATAGGAGAGTTGTAATAAAATGTTCTAGCATGATAGTGTCTATAAAAGACTCGATCTCTTAGACTTTATTTGTCAATCCAATCAGCCCAGGGTGTTTTTTTCCTTTGTTATTTATGGTTGTTGAATAAACGACTCATAATTTCTTAGTTTTTCACTCAATACCTCCAAAGTTGGGGTGGTCGTCTTGGAATTTAGGCCTATTAAGGTCATTAGAGTATATGTGTCAATGTATAAACATGATAGGCATTATGGTCGAGTCATATGAACATGTCTAAGTCCCCCTAGGTTTTATTTTTTTTAATTTTTTAAGTTTTTCTTTAAGTTTTAATTTTTCCAAAACTTAGGCTATTTTTTAATAGTCTAAATGGAAAAATTGGTTTTGTAATAAAAGTGGGATTAGAAATCAGTTTCAGTCATGGGGGTGCTCATTTTCTAGCTCAGAGCACCATGTAAACCCATAAACCCATTTTTCCTAAGTTTTGAGTGATTTTCCCATCACTAAGGTCAGAAAACCCTAAAAATCAAATATTGATTATTTTAATTAATAAATTAATTAAATAATGGAGAAACCCCCAAATCCTAAAACAGTGGGATTTGTTCCAATTTGACTAAAATCGGTCTCATCGGCTTTAGATTGACTGGATCTGACCATTCCTTGATAGAAAGAGGTGATTTAGGCTGAACTAGGAGTGCAACATAGCATGCCACCTTAGGAATTGCGTCCTCTCTCTCTCTCCTCCACATGTGTGGTCCCATCTAGATGAGTTTTGATGGATGTTTCAGTTAATGGGTTGAGGTGTCAATCCGATCAGCTCTCCAATTTACAGTTACACTCAGTGAGACTCATATCAAGCTCAAATTGACTCCACATACAATTGCAATCTCTCTCTCCTTGGGAATTATGCCCCCTAGGCTAGATTTCCAGTTTTTATTATAAATAAATCTTAGTTTTCCTCTTCCAAGCTAGTTAGAGTTGGATTGAAGAGATGTTGTTATTGTATTGTTTACTATTTTGGAATAAAGAAATATTTGGAGTCAATATCTATGGTGTAATGCTTTTCATGTGTGGATGATGATTGTCAAGTGCTTATGAGGTATAATCTGTATTATTGAACTTTTCTTTTGCTGGTTAATTGTTGGCCTTGAAGGAGAGATTCCTCCCATTGGGGTAAGAGATCATTCTAGTTTGATTTATGGTCTTATTGTTCACTTGTTTCATATCTGGAGTTGCATGTATTTTAAGTTTAATTGCATGCTTTCTAATTGTGTTTTTCCAGCGACACCTATGTTTCAACCATCTGTTTGTGTAAGGATTTCTAGGTTGTAGCTGATCTAACCTATAGAAGGGGTTTAGCTAGTTTGCATATTCCTCATCTTCAGGATATTCTGGAGGACATATTCCCTTGGTGTTCCACCAAAGCGGACTCCAAAGCCCAACATTCCCAGGCTTCCAACACTCTTTCTATCTCTTCCTCCTAAAAATAAAAAAAAATTTACTTGGTTACTTTGTTTACAAGCTCTGATATTATTTAGATCTATTATATTAAATTAAAACTTAAAATATATCTATTTTTTCAAGGCTCATAATCTAGAGCTTGCTCCTTAAAAGTTTCATAATCATTCTAGACCTAGTTTTAGGGAAATCGTCCTTTTTGCATGACACTTTAAAGAGAATCCGTAGTTTGCATGCATTAGATTTCCACTTTTTGTTTTAAAAGATAAAATCCAGAAATAAGTACACATCTTATTGGCCACCCAAAAATCAAGTCAAGATCCCAAGGAAAGCTTGCTTTTCTTTATTCCTTTTTTACCTTTTTTACTACTTTTAACTTAGCTTTTTGTTGGTTTAAATTAGGCTGAACCATAGGTACTTTCAAAGTGATTTTGGGAATATTTAATTTTAATAAACTCACTTTTTTTTAGCATGTATAACAAAAAGAGGAGAATCTTTTGTTCAAAAGTGACTTTCGGGCCATCCGAATCCCCCCAGGGGTCTCCCATTTTCACTGTAATCTTTAATTTTGGCACTTTGTAAGATCTTGGTTTCATTATGTATAAGAACCAAGAGGAATCATATAATTTCTCTGATATTGTAACTGCTGATAATAAAAAAATTCTCTGGATAGACTCTTTCGAGCCCATTCCCCATCCCCACTAGGGGGATTCGCGTCCTTTTTTCTGTTTTTTGCATTTTCTTATTTTTTCACTCTAGATTAGTTTCATTTATGCTGAATAATATAATTTGAATAATTTTTCATATATTCCATATTGTAGTATCAAAGTAACTTTAATACTTACCCCACGACTTCCCAATTGACCCGAAAGGGGAAAGAGATGCGTGGTAGGACTAATTAGAAAACCTGTGGTTTGCTTATTTTTTGCTTCTTGTTTCTAAAATCAATCCCCTCCTTGATTCCCCAAGTGAGGTCCACTTGGAGCGAAAGAGGTTCCTGGAGGGTTTTTCTTTCTAAAGACACATCCTTTAAAATTTACTAAAAATTACAAAGACTCTGGTATGTATGCTCTGCACTTGGATGTGGTTTGTTCAATCAGTACATCTACATCAAAAGCAATGTGAGTGACTATATTAATTAGGATTCACCTTCCCCAATTAACCACCATCAGGAGAAAATACAACGCCTCAATCAAACCGTAAACGGTGGAAAAATACCCAAAGGAAGTGGGAACTCCAGAACAGTGACCTTGAGGTGCTAATATCTATTACACCCTTGGTTGTATTATGAACAAAGTCTCAGAGAATCCATTCCGCTCACATTTTCCTTGCAGGTAGCCGTGAAGGTTTATATTTTGGACATACTCCAAGTACCCCTCGAGTATATCTGGAGTCCCCCCTCGCCTAATTTAATCCACTCCGATATTTCATATTAACTTAAAACGTACCAAGAGGCAATTTCCAAACATTCACTCCAAGCACATGCAAGTACATTTGATTATTTTATTCCTCCAATTTTAAGGCATTGGTTCTTTGTTTAAATCTCTTGATATATATATATATATATATATATATATATATATATATATATATATATATATATATATATATATATATATATATATATATATATTGTGTGTCAGAATTGTGCTTCTTGTGGTCATTTTTCATCTTTTCATCTATGGTTATTTATGGTTAATTTCAAACTCCTAAGCAACTTATTCAATTTGAAATCATCATACTAAAGTAAATTTCCTTAGTAACTTAATAGTGTCTACCCCCCTTGGCTTCATTAGGAGTTGAGCCTAAACGGAGGAGTCAAGAACAAGGTGACAGCCTTAACTTGAGACTTTCCCCCAAGGACACACCAAGTTACTTGAATATTTATTCCACGTTCCCCCCCAGGTGTGTGAAAGGTGGCAACAGGACCTACCTGCTCATTCACAACAATGAGAGGATCATCCATGGCATCTTTGGGATTTTTTCCTTTGATTCCGTCATTATCAGATTTGTATTAATCCACATAAGTGTGTTTTCTGTGTTTAGACTATACTTATTCTTGGATTCATGGTTTCAAAAGACGGTATCTTAATATATCCTTTGAAAATAGCTTCTATTTTGGCCTTACCCACCCCAACCAACATTATTGAACTCCAAAGTTTGCAAGGGAAGGAAAACGTTCTTCACCGTTTTGTATGTAACTTTGCAAAAAACACACATGGCTATATGTGTCTCCTAGAAAAAAAGCGCTCTGTTTCTTTGGGATGATTAGGAACAAAGATATTTTGATAATTTGAAACACACTATGACACACTCACCAGTGTTCCACCCCCAAATTATTCAAAATACTTTCTGCTTTATGTTTCCACCTCCACTACTACCATTAGTATGATTCTGGTGCAGGAATATCTGAATGTCCAAGAACATGTGATTTACTATTTAAGTAAGAGTTTTCTTGACTCTAAAACCCTCTAATCACATGTGGAGAATATAGCTTTGGCTACAATCATTGTTGTGCAATGTTTTTGTCATTACATTTTACTGCGCACTACAATTGTCTTTGTTGATCACAACGCTATGTATTACATTTTGAATCTACAAGTTCTAGGGGGGAATAGTTCTGTTGGATAGTTATCCTGTAGTAATTCAATATCGAGTTCACTAAGGCTACTTCCAATAATTCCTTAGTCTTTGTGGAGTTAATGTGTGACCTTTCCTATAAATTCATGGAAGCTAAGCCCAATGATTCATTTCCAGATGAATTCTTGTTCCTGATTATCACAAGCGACCCATGGTATGGAGATTTGATCATATATATCCAGAACTAAATATTTCATACTGATATGTCCCATGACGATCGCTGACACATTCGCCACCATGATAAATATTAACTCGTTCTAAAAGACACTTTATACTGGCGTGGTATTGAATCTACTCTCTGATGATGTCTTACTCATGATGAGGCTGAACAAGTCAGGAATGACTTCCACTCTAGAGCATGTGGCGGTCATCTTTCTGGGATGGCTACAACTCAGAAAATCCTACACGTTGGGTATTTTTGTCTCTCAACAAATTTAAATATTGTCACTAGGAGGTTACAAAATTCCCACCATAACATCTTTTTTGTCCAAAAAAGCGCACCCATCTTGCTCCGTTACACCCCGTCATTGTCGTTGGCTCTTTTTCCAAATAGGGGATAGATTTCATGCATTGTAAGCCTACCTCAGCCGGGGGGCAAGGTTACATCATCGTAGCCGTGGATTATTTCACAAAATGGGATGAGGCAATTCCTACATATGTATAGGATGGTAATACTTTCTCCCTCTTCCTTTTCAAACATGTCATAGCTAGGTTTGGAGTTCCATGGGCCATAGTCACTCATCATGGATCCCATTTCTATAATCAGATGATGGCTGAGTTGAGTACCAAGTTGGGTTTTCATCATGAGAACCCAAATCCTTATTATCCATAGGCTAATGGCCAAGTCAAAGACATTAACAAATTATTGAAGTCTATGCTATGGAGAATGGTTAGAGACCGTAAATCCAACTAGCACTTAACTCTATTTTCTGCACTATGGGCGTACAGAACTTCAGTCAAAACATCAACTAGTTTTACACCGTTTCAATTGGTCTATGGAATGGAAGCTATCCTAACTATTGAGTGTGAGATTCCATTACTCAAGATTGTAGTTGAGCTTCTCTCCAACACTTCTACCGAAGAAGAGAGTTTTCTGTATTTGACAAACCTTGATGAGAATTGAAGAGAAGCTTCCTTGAAAAATGAGGGGCATAAAAAATGGAGCCTCAATATGATAAATTCGTTCAACCTCATGTATTTAATGAAGGAGACATGGTTTTGACCTATGATTAGAAACATGAAAAACTTGGAAAAGGAAAGCTAGAATCCATGTGATATGGTCCCTACATCATGAGTAAAGTATTACAAAAAGGGGCCTATGAGCTTGTTGATTATGATGAAATACCTTTCGGGAAACCTCACAATGGGTTATACCTGAAAATGTACTATGCTTACATAAATTTCTATTACAATACCTTGTATATATGTACATTGTTTGCATTAGAGGAAATTTGAGGTATAAAATGTGCCTCCTAAGGAAAACAATAAAATAATAGTTAAAATAATAAAATAATAGTTATTAATTTTGGAGGAAGAATGAAAAAAACTACTTTTTGTGTTCGTATTTTCGACATNAATCAAATTATGAGTAGGAGATCTCATTGGATGAAAAATTTAATTCCACATCCAATGAGTACCCACACTGCATACTTTTGACGAACCTCGCTTCCCCAAAAACAAGAAATACCTGAAAAAATGTGATGACGATGTCATCATTATGTTTTTTCAAGTATTTCTTGTTTTTGGGATATCGGGGTCAGTTAAAAGTATGCATTGTGGATAGTCGTTGGATGTGGAATTAAATTCCACATCCAATGAGCTCTCTTGATTGAAATTTGAGTAAAAATACAGGGAGATATGTCGAAAATACGAACAAAAAAAATAGTTTTCTTTTATGACAAATATGTCAATTCAACCATTATGGTTGACTCATTCTATTGAAATTCTATTGATTCTTGAATTCCAACCCACAAAATTTATTGTTGGTGCGTTTTCTTTTAAGGCACATTTTAGACCCCAAATTTCCTCTAATGACTTTTTTTGGTGTGGTTTCATTATTTCAATTTGTTTTTGAGTTCTTGTAATACTATTTATACCATGTTTTGATTATGCATATAACATGGATTTTTATGTTTTTTCTAATGGTGCTTTCCTTCATACCCTGAACCTTGCTTCAGCTTCCTGGGTTTTATATTCCCTAGCTCATGACCTAGTTAGTTCAGGAGCATTTTGTATAGGTACGATCACCAATAATATCGCTGAGTATCGTGTGGTGATAGGTTTGTTAATCAAGGATGCATCTCGAGGCATTGGTCATTTGGTAGTCTTCATGGAATCTCAACTAGTGGTTTTCACTTAAATCATGTGTATACCATCTGAAACCCCACACTTCTTCATCTTTTTTGAAGAGTGCGTTTTTTAGAAAGGTCATTTGAAACTATTGCTTATCAACATGTCCCTAGGTCTTGTGTCACAGTTGCAAATTCATTATCCAATTACATATTTTACTGGTATATTTCCCACACATAACAATCGATAAAAAAACATGGTTCATTGTAAATAAAGATAAGCAATGAAAAGAAACAAAAACCATGTAAATATCATTCCACAATTGAATACAGATAAGACACCAATAAACAAGTCTCTCTCTCTCTCTCTCTCTCTCTCTCTATATATATATATATATATATATATATATATATACATGAGTGTTTTACAAAAAATATGGTCTCAAGACCCCGACCGAAGCATACTGGAATTCAGATATACAAAATAAAAAAATACTAAAGCTAGATAGCTTTCAGTGTATACAACATATGCGATATTTAACGGTGCTCATGATAGCACATAAGGGCTATTGCCACCCTCCATAGAAAGCACCCAAAGAGACTTGATACTCCAGTAGTGTGCTTCTAGTACCTCATAGGGAGGTGATCCATAGAAATATCTATAATATCTAGATTCAACTGGTTGAAGTTCTCCTTTAGATCGGTCAGCTCTTCATCTCCCCTATGAACAAAGCAGCCCCCCTCTCTCCTGTCAATGGGGGAGGAACCCCTAGGTCATGCATCTCCCACTTATACATGAAGAAGTAGGTATCATTAACATCCATAAAAATTATAAAACATAAAATATAAAAACAATCACTGTCTTAGTATTCGACTTACCTATGTCGCTCCATCGGGCACCTGTTGGTAGGGCTAGGTATGGATCTCCCCTGAAGTCAGTATAAAAGTGTTTGAAGTCGAGTAATTCATTCGAAGTAAAAGTGGTAGAAGTCGAGTAAGTTGGTCAAAGTATTAAAAAAATCTATCAAAGTTGAGTAAGAGTTTTCAAGGTGAAAAGGTGTCGGGTCAAATTCCATATAAGTGTCTCGACCAAAAGTGGTTGGTTGAAGTCCGACCGGTTAAAGTTTTGGTTGGAGTTATAATTGTCTAAATTTTGGTCAGATTTAGACTTGTTTAAGTTTTGGTTGTGTTTCTATTACAAATACTTCCCCAAAATTTTACATTTTTAGGGCCACTCCTTACATTTTTTATCTTAAGCCTTCCTTAGACAAGTTTTACTTCTTGAAGGTTTCATTTCAACACTTAGTTTTTCTTTTATTTGGGAAAGAAAGTTATTTGGATAAGTTAAGAAACTTAGGTTTTTCTTTTTACATGTATGAATAAATCAAAAAATTTCACCGACATGTAGGAAGAACTCATCCAATCTCATTGACGCATTGGATCAACTCGACCAATTTCACTGACGTATCAGACGAACTCAACGAGTTCTACCGACATGGTCAAAAATCACTAGCGAGTTGCTTTCGATTATTTTTTCTGAAGTTGTTTTGCTGGAAAATTTTTTGAAGTTATTTTAACCAAGTGAAGTGTTCTCATTGAAATAATTATCTGAGTTTTGTCGATGTTTACATCGAAAGTTCTCATCAATTTTTGTGAACTCTATCAGTGAAAATCAACTTTTACGTCCGACACTATTGGAAAGACTCATATTTTGCAGCTGACAATTTTTATTGGAAGACTTTTACAAGTTTTTCTGACAGTGTTTCATCAAAACAATTTGATGAGTTTCCATCGATAGTATTGACAGAACTCAGTGTTTATAGCCGACACTATCATGAAAACTTAGCATTTACCACTGATGTATTGGAATTTCTCTTTATGATGCACCTTGTCAATCGAGAGTTTTTTCTAAGGGGTTTTTTGGGAGATATTATTGACTTTTCCTGACGTCGTCAAAGATATTGGAAGCTCTGACTGAGTGTCACTAACACTATCTATGGAACTCGTCTTTTGTTGCCGATACTATTGCAGAAAACTCAGTTTTCATTGCCAATATGTCGAAAAAACTCAGAGAAAGTTGCTGATAAGTTATCGAAAAGTTTTAAAAGTTGGCACCAAAATGACATTTTCAAAACCCATTTCATTTATTACTCCCAACTACCGTATTAATTTCATTTTTTGGAATTTTTTATATATGAATGTGGTTATTTTTTTATGGATTCTTACCGCAAACCCTGTTTCGGAGTGCATCGAATCACAACAGACATTTGGATCCTTCGCACCACTATGACCGACACCATACTCATTGCCAGAGTTGTTAGCTAGGCACTTAAACCTATTCTTTTCCTTTTTTCTCTTCTAGAAGATTAAAAATCTATGTTTGGTGAAGGTTTAGGGTTTTAGAGAGTCACCATGGTTAGTTTTTCCCCGTCACTTTTCGCAGCACTTTTGGAGAGTCACCATGGTTGGTTTTTCCCCATCACATTTCGCCTTATGTCTGCCTTTATTTCTTGGAACTCTCTCAATCCTGCTAGCCCAGTTTCCATAGAGTTTTATTCACGATTTACCACACTATTTGGGTTTTATTTGTCTGAGTCGATAGTATTAGTATGTTGAACCTCAGGGTTTTTGTGATGAGATTACTCTGGGCTTGATGCCCTCTGCCCTGCATGTTGTTTAAACTGAAAATGTCAGGGGATGAGTTTGCGATGAAGGGGAGACCCTTCACGGATTGAGAACTTGAGAATTACTGCATTTTAGAGATTTGGACTAGGGTTTTTTTCAGACTATGTATGGAAGGATGCATTCCTTGTGATCCTACTTAGGGATGAAACTATCATGTAAGAGGTTTTCACGGGTCTTATATTTGAACTAGGTCTTTACGGTTCCCCAAAGTGTCCTCGGTTTTAGGTTTATTAATTCATTGACGTGTTTTCACTTGATTATTCTTTTACCTTTGGGGAAATTGGTGGGAAGAAGTCTTGAGGTTTCAATGATGTTAAGCTAAAACTTTTAAACTATGTGGACTAAGAAAAAAGGAAATTAACATTTATGCTTTGAAGAACTAGTGATGAAATGCTCAGCTTTCAGTATGTTGACTTGTTTAACTTATAAAATGACATACACACATACATTCATTAGTGTTCATTTATGTTTGTAAACACATACCCTTGCTGCAAGTATAAAATGACTGAGCGATCTCTCGGGAATGATGTCCCCCCCCCCCTCACAAGATTGTTTTTGAGTGGCTAATAATGGAATGGTAAATATAACTCTATTTTATTTTTATATATTAGACATTGATTGAAATCTCATTTTTAAAGAACAATAATTCATATACCTAGTAACGCGACCTCTCATATTCAGTTATTTCATATTTGCTGCAAATGTATGTTGTTTTAAGGATAACCATGGTGTTAGTAAGACATCTCTTATCATGTTCATGCCGCAGGTTTGTCTCTCACTGAGAATAATTACCTGCGGGAGGAAAGTTTGGAAACAAAAAACTCACACCATGCCTAAGAAGAGTACAAAGAATAATGCTAATGCGACTGAGGTTGATTCATATGTGGATATTATCGCTAAGACTGAGATCATATTCGAGGACACTAAATCCATCACTGGAGATGACCAGGATTTCAAATGGGGGGAGACATATCAGATGATCAAAGACTAGAATGTCCTTGATGCAGGGTTGGAATATATGTCCTTATATGAAAATATAAGAAAACCAGGCATTACTAAGGCAACTACGCCTCGAGAGATGTTCGCTTGTGCTCAATTCATCAGATGGATTCTACCCTAGGAAAACCCTGCCATGATGATTATTTCCAACATAGAGGGAGAATTTTTTTCTTCTTTCACTCCAGCTTACATAACATTAGCATGCAAACTTCCAACCCTACAGGTTATGATGACTAATGAGCAAGTTGGAAAAGTGGAGTTGGATGTTGTGGAATGTTCCAAAAAGATGATGATAGTAAAAATACAAATGCACCAAAAGGAAACTGACAAATACAATTCTGCAAGATTACGCCCCCTTTATAGGGTCATATCCTCAATGCTGAATAGGATTTTTGTTGAGGAAAATGGTAGATTGTATAAATTAAGTTGGATCCCATTAATATACTATGTGGCCTTTGAAGGCACAATTTTCAATTGGGAAGATATTATATCAAGTGGCTTATCATCATGTATAGCTGCTGCATAGGGCAGGATGACTTAGAGAAGGTCGAAATTCTACATGGCCTCTTACCTAATTGATTGCATCCTATGCAGACACCCATTCCCCAAGTTCGGTTTCACTTGTGATAAAAAAAACCCTATATGTGCTTCTTATCATGTTCTTTGGGTGCACAAGTATTCAATATTTTACAAGATTATATGTTAATAGTTTATAATTCCTTTGTATGATCTCATCTTCCTTAAACATATTGAGTACTTGTCAGGAACCGTAATGGAATTTATTTGAAAAAATGGGGATTACTATTTCTCTTAGGAAGGACCTTACCTAATAATGTATGGAGGCTCCAAAGCCCTGTCACTGCTACCCAATTTTTCCATGAACTATGTAGTCCATAAGGAAGCCGTAGGGAAGCTATTCATAGATGGAGTAGGTAACTTCCTCTTCGACGTGAAAAAGGAGACATTTCCTCCACTGCCATTTTTCATTGGAAGTTACAAATTTACTAAGGTTAAAATCTCCTCCAAATTTGTAAAATATTTGGAAAAAAATCGCATTGGGGAGAAGAGTTTCTGTAGAAATGATGCAAAAGGAAAAGTTGCAGAGCATTATATGACTATTGGAATGCGCTATGAATACACTTATCACTTCTATAAGGATGAATAGGTGTATAGAAATGTGAGAAACATGACCATGTCGAGTAAATGTTTTAAGAAGAAAGGAAGCACCAATGGGGGTAAAGTTAGCAACAACACCACCAAGAAGTAGAAAGAAGAGCTATTTAAGCTACATCAGGAATAGGCTGAAAGTGTTGGCGAAAACCCACCAACAAATCCTCATTGATAGGGGTTCTCACTCTATTGACGCCAAACCAGTGTGATCTCCCTGAGCACTGACCCATATAGATTTTACCCTTCCCAGCAACATCCACAGAGCAGATGAAGTCACACCCGAGATGTTCAAGGGAGAGCTGTCGAAACCAATTTTTTGGTAGTAAGAAGGGAATAAATGGCATCCGACGGGTAAAGTAGCATAAATATCATATTACAAAAATAAGACAATTATCCTAATTTATCTTCAAAACTACAGATCTAACAAATTGCATCATTCATTTGTCGCAGCAGTGTCAGAACATCAGTATAAAACAACTTAAACCATCATTTATAAAAAATGTGACAAAATTGGAAGAGATCGTAGCGACATCAGCAAATCATAACAGGATTGCGATAGAATTGGAATAGATCATGACATCATAAATCATAATGGATTCAATACACTTCTCATTGATATCATAGCAGAGAAAATGGGAAGAAAAAAGACAATATTTATTGAACAACCATCATGTCATATTCATTCCGCGCGATGGATCCAAAACAGATAATTCTTCTCAACAGCAGGAGACCAATTACATCCCAAAATTTAGATAGATCACAGATAAAATAGATGACTCATCAGAACACTAGACAGATCATGCTATATCTTAGACTTCATATGACTAATCTCTCTCTTTTGCATCATTATCATGATATCAAAACAAGCTCTATATATAGGCTTGCACCTTTACATTGAAGGTCCACTTCTAACTAATTTATAACCACTAATGACCTATGGAGACAAAAATTTATCAAATTATATATTAAATGTTAAAAAATGGTTATCTTTCTGCCCATCTCGTTAATCTAGCCTTGTGCGGTGTCACATGAGCTTGTGCAGCTGCTGCGACGCTGCGCAAATCACTTAACAAAACCCCTGCCAACAGGCCCCCAACATAGTCTTGTGGCTCGTCCCTGAGCCACATCAGGTTGACAGGGTATATGCCAATGTCTGGGCCTTGAAATCTTCAAACTGCTGCGAGATCTCTTGAGCATGCAGTTGGGCTCTTTTGGCAGCACTCTAATAGTTGAGCAAAAATTTCTATAAAGGGTGCTCTTCCCTAGCCTTGCCATCAACCATCTGCTGACTCTCTTGTACCACTTGTAGCATTGCAACTGCTTTAACAGCCAACTACCCACTGATTTCTTAAAACTCATCTAACTGGGTGTGACACTTTTGTTGGCGTTCCTAGGCACGGGGAGATCTCTATTGTAGATCCTTCAATTCCTCAGCCTGCGTGGTCTGCACCATTAGCAGCATTTCCCGCAATGATGTCTTTAGCATCGGTAACTGACCTTCAGCTTCTTGTTCCTGCATTGTCAACTAATTGAGTTGTTCATCCTGGACAACGTTGTGCCAGAACTGCATTGTCGCCTCCATGATTGTCTTGGATTCTTTCTCCATTGATTCGAATTGGGTTTCTATTTCCTCAATAGAATCCTTCCATTCAACAATCTTCTCTAGCGGCGTTGTTGGATGGACCAGGGAATTGACCACCAGTTTAGTGTCCTGAAGTTGGGAAATAACTTACCCAAGTCACTTGGCCTTAGGGATTACAGTAAGCTCAGCCGTGTTCTCAAAAATATGTTGACACACCTCATCAACAACTTGCTCGACTTTGCCAACACTGGTGCACAGTTGTGCCCTCTCAATGATGAGGTGGTCTTGCGCCTTCTTCGTCTCAGTAATTTATTTGAAAGCCTTGTGTTGCAGCTCAGTCTGTTTCACCTTCAATGCATTGATTTCTTATACCTTCTCTTCTACTAGTTGCACCTTGACCTGATGCATCTCCTCCACTTCTTTCTGCATCTTCTCGGCTATGATCTGCAACTATACATATCCATTAGTTAGCTCCTTCTATCTATCGTCCAAATCCTGGGAGGAAACATGCTATAGCTCCACCAGAACTTGAGTTGGTAACTTGTTCATATCCAAGGCAATGCTCTGGATCAGCCGCAGTAACTGGTTCACCTCTTCATTCCCCATGTCGATCGTAGTTGGGGGAACTTGAATGTTCCTATCCCGGGACTCGATGCTGATTGAAAGGACTTCCTGCATCACATGTATCATGGATTTCTACCTGGAAACAATATAAAAAATGGAATTCAACCTATCTCTTACCACACCAAACTCTTCATGGTTTGATTCTCATATCTCTTGTGTCACAGCCTCAAAGGAGTCAGTGACCGCTTTGATGAGATGCTAGAGTTGGTCCTCCATCCCTGACTGGATATCGCTACCTGCATTGTATTTCCTATGCCATTTGGTGCGAGTCTCCTCTTGCATACGTTGTTCTTCAGCCTCAGGTTCCGTTGATGACTCATTGACAGAGTCAGGAACACTCTGATCCTTCTGGATAGGCTCGTCCGAGGCATCAGGTGGTGGTTCCTTTGAGAGTTCCTCCTGGATCACGGGGTTATGCCATTCATCCAGCCCCTCTTGAACAATAGCATCCAATTCCTCATCTGTGACTTTGTAAGCCAGAGGTAGCCACTGCTTGCTGGGGTCCCGTCGTGCCTGAATGTAAATGGAATGTGGCACGATGGAAAACTAAATGAGTCATTGATACATGGTCACTGGGTAATTATATAATCAAGGAACTGCAACAACTGTAGCTTGCAACGCTTCCCAATAGACCTAGAAGTGAATTGCACAGTCCATCTATCGACTAGGCTCCTCGACCCACCACAAATTATGATATTGTACGCCATGACACACATTTACTGCATTCACTGTCATTGGTTGGTAATCTACAGGTTCCATCTAGGTAACAAGTGCAATGAGAATTAATATCCAACTATATGAAAATGGCCGCCCAACTTGAGCAGCGAGAGCATCATGGAGCAACTGGTCAAGCAAGAACAAGGACCAATTCATTTGCACTCCTTTGACACATTTCTGGGTGCATGCGACCATGCCTGAGTTGTACTGGACCGGTCGATTCCCCTGAACAACCTTGCTCACCAAAATCTGTGCCCTGATACGCACTCATTGGGAATTGATGATGTCAATACAATAGGTTCAACCATCTTGCTACAAGCCAATATTCAATAGCTTGGAAAGCTTCTTGTCGGTATCCCTCCCACGGATATACTGCACTAGATCCTCCCCAGCCTTTGGCAGGCCCGTAATGCTCTCAGTTAAGTCTACTGTAACAGGAATGAGATGATTCAACCAAAGCGTCCCACCATGAAAAAAGACCAAGATTTGTTTAAAACATGGATGGGATTCATTCGTTCACCCAAAATGAGGCATATTGATGAGCCCCAACAATCTAGAGTTGTCCAACCTACTCACCCATGGTTGAGGAATCCACTGAATTGGGGCACCAGGAAACGTCAGAACTGATTCATAGGGCTCATTAGCAGCAAAAAATCATGGTGCTCAAACTTCAACTTGATCAATGCAGGGATGATATCGACTGAGAAAGTCATCCCTTCTGGCAGTGGTGGCAATTTTGGGGCATACTTCTGATTCTTCGTAGGATTCCTCATCTTTTCTCCTAGATGTGTAGGAGCGACATATCCCAAGATATCATGAACAGAGACACCCCTAGGCACCGCAGACTCTATAGCACCCAAGCTCAATGGCCCGATCTTTTTAGTCCCTTCCCCTTTTACTCTAGTTGAAGTGTGGGTGTGCCTCTTCTGCGGTGGTGTGGAACTGGGATTCTAAGCCTACTGATTTCCCTTGGGGATATATTATGAGCCAACCGGCATGCTCATGAATTCTTGTTCAATGGTTGTGGGATGAATGGGAGACTATTTTTCATTGGAAAAATGAATTGTGTCGAGGTCGCTCATCATTCCTCACGCCCCAAACCTTACAATGCACTCGATGACTCTACCCTTCTACTCTACAACTCACCAAAAGCTCACAACACAACTACACAACTCGCACTCTGCTCAACACTCTGTTCGCTCAACTGAACAATGCCTTCCTCCGATGTCCCGCATGCTTTTTATAAGCACCTCCCAATTCAAACTCATCATTTCCAAATCTTCCATCTCCATCATGATGAAATCTATAAATAATGACACCAAATCCACCGGTAATCTTACCCTGCTAACGGTCGAATCAGCCATTAATTCGCGTCACTTCAACAAGCACCACCAACTAACTATTTTAACTACCTACATCTATTATTGATTTGACCAACCCACAACCCTGCAACTATCGCAGGTGATCTCCTTTTCGTCGCTACTAACTCCTATCCTTGCATAGCCTCGTCCCCTAGGCTCGCCCCTCCTTCTTTGTTTTTTAGCACCTCAAGCAATGCTCAACTCCAGCCCCATCCTATAGGGATTTAAGTGACTCCCATTGATGAGTGTCATCAACACCGCACCATCTAATTTTTGTAACTAAACTACACCTTCAAAAGTAATGGAATGAATAAGATACAAACCTAACTAGTGCATCTGTAACTTACCTAGATGTTTCATGAACTTGTTTTCATATAACAGCACCAAGTCTCCTTCCGGAAACTATTTTTAATTAATGTGGCGATCATGCCATGCCTGCTATCGATCCTTTGCAACCTATTGGTGGAATCCTACAATAAAGTGGTCTTCTTCAAGTTGGCCCAACTACGCAATGCACTCTTCTAATGCTTCTGCATCATCCATGTCGATCGTCGCATCGATGCGCAAACTAGGAAAAATGTATTTCATGGGCATGACCGCCTCTTTCCCATATGCCAGCTTGAATAGTGTATGTCCAGTCAGACGTTTGCAAGTGGTGTGATAGGCCCATAGCACTGCTGGAATTTTCAAGTCCTAGTCATCGCGATTAGTATTACATACCTTTGTCAGCGTTGTTTCCAAAATTTTGTTGAACGCTTCAATAGTCCCATTCGCCTGCAAATGGTATGGCGTTCTTTTCTTATGTTGCATCAACAATTCCTTAGTTAGCACTCTCATAGTATGGCTGATAAAGTGACTTCCCTGGTCACTCATCAATATCCTGGGACACCCAAACTGTGTCACAATATTTTCAAAGATGAACCTCGTTGTTGTCGCAGCTGTACAATCAACAATTGGTGTAGCTTCTTCCCACCTAGTCAGATAGTCGATTGTAGTAATGATGTATCATGCCCCAGTCTTCTTCCCTGATGGATTAATGGGACCCACAAAATCTATGACCCATTTATCAAAATCTTGCAGAGTCACCTACGGCACCAGCTGCATCTTATCCCGTCGTGATGGTTTACTGATGCGTTGGTAGACGTCACAGCTCTTCACATATTCTGTGGCATCATTATGCAATGTAGGCCGCCATAGCCCAGCACGCAACACATTTCGCACAGTAGCCCTTCCTCCATAGTGACCTCCCACAATTCCTATAGGTGCTTCTTCTAGAACAGGTCCCTGCTCATGCTGTAAGATACACCATCGCAAGATTTCATCTAGTCCAAGATTATATAACTGCCCAACAATTAGCTAGAAATATGAATACGTTACTACCAAATACTTCTTTTCACTAGTCGTCATGTCCTCCGGGGTGATACCAGTGGCGAAGAACTAAATTATTGGGGCATAGTGATTATCTACAACGTCAACACAAAACAGTTGCACATCTACAAATCCATCATCAATATTGGGCGGTTCTTCGCTGGTATCAATGCGAGACAGGTGATCAAGACCAGCATTCAACCATCCTGGTTTCACAACTATTTCAAAGTCACATTCCTGGAAAGAAGCAGCCATCGACAGATTCCCCCCCCCCAAGACAGGATTATTAACCAAGTATTGCAAAGCAGAATGGTCGATGAACATCTTGAAATGTTCGACGAACAAATAGTTCCCGAAATTTTGCAAGGAATAAACCATCGCCAAGCCTTCTCTTTTAGTTGTTGTGTAATTTCGTTCATCAAATGACAACTTTATATTGGCATATGTGATTGGGTGATTCAGTTTTCCCTCACCTGGTTGCACAAGCACAACCCCTAGTGCAATGGAAGAGGTGTCGATGTGCACATGGAACTCCTTATTCCAATAAGGAAAAATCAGTATGGGCATGGAGGCCATCTTGGCCTTCAATGTGTCGAAACTTCCTTGACATTCCTGACTCCACTCATATGGAACATCCTTTTTTAATACCTTCTCCATAGGGGAAATAATCATAGCATATCCTTTAATAAACTTGCGATAATAGCCCATATGCCCCAGTGTTTCCTGAAGCATATTCACATTCATCGGCGACGAAAAACTAAGAATTAGTGTGATCTTCGCTGGACCAACCAACAAACCGTCCTTACACACTATGTGTTGGAGTAGCATTCCAAACGACGAACATAAAATGCACTTCTGAGAATTTAATGAAATCTGATGTTGTTGACATCTTTCAAGCATCAATTGCAAGTTGTCAAGATGGTCCCTAATTAGCCCATAGACGGTTCAATCATCCATATATACTTGCAAGAAATTTTGAATAAATTGTTTAAAAACAGTGATGACTACTTGAGAAAATACTATTGGTGCATTCTTCTTCCCAAAAGGTATGACTGTATATTGAAAACAGCCCCACTCAATGACAAACGTGGTCTTATGACAATCCTCCTTTGCAATTCGGATCTCGTGGTACCCCAAAAAGCCATCCATGAAGGAATACATCTCTTGACTGCTTACTCCTTCAAGGACCTCATCTATAAAAGGATTCAGGAATAGATCATGCATGCATGTGTCATTCAAAATTATTTGTTCAACACAAATGCAGATCTCACCGATATTTCATCCTGGACCACCATAGCAACTATCCACTCTTATTCTTCTATAGGCTCGATGATCCCAACATCCAACATTTGGTCTATCTGATCCTTCACACGGTCCTTGTATCGCGGGTTCAGTTGATACGACCTCTGTCATACTGGTCTTGCATCTGGTTTCAATAGGATTTTCATCTCCCCCAGGTCCCCTAAAATCCCTTTCATTTCCAAAAACCGCATCGAAAAAATATTCTGGAATTCATGCAGCAGGTCCGTGATTTTGGCCATTGTCTCCTCGTTCCAATAGTACTCAACATTGGAAAATTTTGGGTTCTCTTTTGACCCAATTTTGACTTTCCTAATCTTCAGCAGCTGACTCATAGAATCCCTCAGTATGTCGAGTGTTGTGATGTCGTGGCTTCCTTCGAAATCCAAAATATTAACATTCTGTAACTCGTCATCATCTTCAGGTTCCCCAGATAGGTTGTAGCATGTCATCATGGATTGTATTGAGTAGTGTGCATGTGGATCAACTGGGTATGTGATAGGGATGACTTTCAACACTACATCGTAGATGATTTTCAATGCATTATGAACTTCTGGGTTGGCATCCCGAAAGATAAATGTCTATGCAAAGAAATCAGAAAAATATTCCCAAGTGGTTATAGTTCTACACGATTCTGCCGCTACATACGAGGATCTCGACATCTCGTCTAAAGTGTGAAAAAAAGCATGGACCCACTCATCCTTGGGTCATGATGCCCATAAGTACTAAAATTATATCAAATGATTGGTGGGGTCATTCCTCCGATCGTATCTCCCAACATGGTAGACCTCTAAATCGCCGAAGCACACCATCATCAATCTCCAACACTGTTCCCACTAATGGATCATCTTCTTGTGCATCTCCCACCATCATGCTGAGGTAGCCTTTAGTGCTACATATAGGGCCAATACCCTTTGGGGTTCAAACACTTTCGCTTCAAATTCTCGAAGGAATTATGATAACATTGGTAGACCTTCCTAAATTGGCAACTCAACAATCTCTGTCATGACATGACGGAGAGACTGTGTAATCAACCCGCATTTCCTGAATGAAACTTCATGCAACCTATTCTTCCAATTTTCCAGAGCATTATCAGAATCAGAGGATGTAGAATTAGTTCTACACCATCCAAGTTCACCATTAGTGATATGATGGATATAGTCTTCGGAGATATTATAGGAATGATCCTAACTTTTACCCACTTCATCCTTCATTGGTTCAATATACCGGTGTCCTTCCTAAGGGTCCATGGGAGCGATGACCCTGACATCTTGATTCTCAAATGTCATGACCCATTTCTTGAAATTGATGACTTCCATGCTATCATTATCCCACCCAATCCCTAGTAGTGCAGGATAAGAACCTCCATCTTCAACCACTTCTATCACATCAAAATCAGCATGCGTTTTCATACCTTCAATATCGACAACTAGGTTTGAGACACGACCAATGGGCTGAAATTTTTCCTAATTTGCTAGTCGCAACTGCACCAACGACCATCCCAAGGTTGGCTTCCCCATCAGCTGCCATGTTTTCTTGGTCATAATGTTTACATCTGATCCCATATCTAGAATAACCAAGTCAACCTCATTATCTCTGATCTAGATGTTCATCTGCATCTCCTTGCCTTTCTTCCTCTTTTGTAAGGAGTTCACTGCGGAATCGTTCAATTTCTTATCCTACTAGTACAATAACATCTCAAGCTCGACAAGGGATTCTGGGTCCCTTGCTAATGATAGACAACTCTCAAAGAACTGCTGCAAGGTACCATGCTGCCACGAAGGTCCTGCCTCTATAGATGGATCTAAAGAAGATGGCATGTCAATAATCGATAACTTACTCAGATTTCTCCTGATTTCATGCTTGGCCTTGAAGAAGGTGTCCTTATCTGCCATAATATCAAATGCTACCTTTTTCTTTCTAGCTAGCTGACCTTGCTTCCACGGTCTATCTTCTCCATTTGTCGCACCTATGCAAGTGACAACCCCAACGTCGACATCCTTTGTTCGCAGTTCAGATTGAATTGTGGCAATCGTCGATCCTTGATTCAAGTTCTGAGATTGATTCAATGGTAGGTTCTGATTTTGCATCATCGGTTGGTTCTATACTTGGAACGTTGACCAGTTCTGATTCAGTGCATTCTGCAACTGAGGAATGTTTCCAGCCTGCAATTTTACAATTAGCTGAGGGCAATTTTCAACATTATGCTCGCTAGCCGCATAGTATGTACACTGTGCATGAGGGCACTCCATCTGATAGTGCCCGAATACTCCATAGGTATAACACTAGATTGATTTTTGACCTTGTCCTCCTCCTCGACTGAAGCATCTTCCTTGTCCTCTGAATCCTTTGCGGACTCCTCCTTGCTAAAACTGAGGATGGGCCAACTGTTACTATTGAGGGTTTGGTTGCTGATAGACATAGTGTGTAGCTTGAAAATATTGTGGCTGAGGCTAAATGAGCAGTGCCTGATTATACTGTGGTCGTGGCACATACTTTGGCTCTACTAAAAGCCATGGCTAAGGTGCAAACTGTGGCTGTGCTATAAATTGTTGTTGCGGTTGTGAAGGGATAAAATCCATCTGGGGTGGTGGTGTGTACTATACCTATTCTGTTGGTTGTGTCATTTGTGGCTGCGCTTGAATTTCCTGGGGGTGCTCACCTTTCACAAAGTATGAATCATATGTCCTTTCCTGGAGCAAGTCATAAGCTCGATAGTTTTTATCATCATGTCCCACTGACAGACAAAATGTACAGTACATATTTGCTGCCTTGGTGACCATCTTTTGCATTTATTCGCAGTTCTCATGTCGATTCCCATAGACCTGACATATGCGGCACCATGGTATACCAGTGCAGTTGAACGAGTTCGGGGCTCTTGAAAGGAAATAATTTTGAAACGTCAGACATGTATCCTTGGCGTGACCATCTGCATGACACTGGGTGCACCAAAGGTCATTATGATATTCCTTACCCTTCTTGATATCTTGTAGTTGGAGTGTCATATTAGCCAATTGCGCTTGGATCTGGTTCATCCCAATCGTGGTTTCTCCTACTGGTGATGCTTCTAATTTCATCATGATTTCCAGAGCCTCACTCTGCATCGCAATCTTCTGCTGCATTACCGGTTGTTTGATATGTGGTAGAAGTGCGGTGATGAACCACTCCTTGTGTTGAACGTCACTCATATTGAATCTAACTCGAGCCATCAACTCCTTAAACCATTGATCGAAGTCCCAAATTTTTTCATTAGGGGACTTCTTGATTTCTTTCAACTTGGTAATGTACCGAGCCTCAAATTTTGACTTCTTGAATTCTTCAAATAATCCCTTATGGATTTCATCCAATGTTTTTGTTGTACCTCCCTGAGGAACTAGCATGAATCTCATGTACCACTCCAGTGCATGACCCTTGAGGGTGGTTTCCACCTGGATTTTCTTAACATCATCATATATAGTCTGTTAGTTAGTCCAGATCACCTCACATAAGAACCAGTATTGCTTTGGGTCGTCAGTGTCGTTTCCATGAACTATTGGTAGCTTCATTTCGTCTACCGCCATTTTGGGCCTTCTTCCTTCGACTGGTACTCTACTGCTAGACTGTTGCTGACACGTCATGCAAGTCGATGTAGAATGTGCATTTCTTCCTAGTGGTGGAGTAGTGCACAGAGGTGTGGACATGTTATTGCTAGGGTTTGATCCTGTCATCCTTTTGGGCATAGCCTAGGCCTAGTTGTCCTCATTGTCATTGAAATTTCACTTTGTCCCATGTGCTTGTTCCTCACGGCATCACACTTTGATCATAACAGGACCTTCTCCCATCCTCTTCCACTTCTCTCTAAACCTTGCTCCTCCTCTTATACAACCACTTGTTTCCTCGGTGACCTTTTCACTTTCACCAGAACTCATGCCCATCTACCCTTTACCTTTCCATGTGTCTCCCCTTATTCGTCATGGTGCCTACATCCTTCACACACCAGAATTCCACTACTCTTGGTCCATTTTTAGAATACCTTTTTGCAGATAAGCTATTTAATAGATAGTTGCAGAGATAACAAAAATCTACCTCGCGGTTTGTTGAAGAATTCCCTTTCTGCTTCACTAAATGACTTATTGGTATCAACTACAAACTCGGTAATGTAGCCCTCCAAGATACTGTCCAACGACACCTCAATAGCTCATGATGCCTTATTGTCTATTTCTTGTAATTCCTAGATCGGCTTCGACGTCCAAGATGTCAGCTCTCCCCCTTGGAATTTTTTCTTCTTACAAGCGAACATATCCAGCCACTCATGTAAGATGACAGGAAACTCACAGAAGAACCATTCATGAGGACCCTCGTGAATATATCTATCCAACCAATTGCTATTCAAAATATTTGGATTCTGATTTTTGGATTCAACAAACTCTCGTAGTTTTAGACCAAACCACCCCTCAATATCCAGATGAGTCAAATGCCAAAACATATCCTCCTTTCAATCGCAACTTAGTCCTGTAAACAGAACCATTTCTTGGAAAAAATCCACCAACAAAGCCTCATCGACATGGGTCCTCACTCTGTCGACGCCCAACAAGCGCGATGTCCCTGAGCACCGGCCCAGACAAGTTTTACCCTACCCAACAACATCTGCAAAGCAGATGAAGTCTCACCCGAGATGTATAAGGGAGAGCTGTCGTAACCAAGTTTCCAACAGCAAGAAGGGAAGATATGGCACCCAACGGGTAAAGCAGCATAAATATTAGATTACAGAACTAAGACAGTGATCGTAATTTATCTTCATAACTATATATCTAACAAATCACATCATTCATTTGTTGCAGTAGTGTCAGCATAGCAGTATAAAAAATATTAAGCCATCATTTATCAGAAATGTGTCAAATTTGGAAGAGATCGTAGTCGAACCAGTAAATCATAACAGAATTGCGATAGAATTGGAATAGATTACAATATCATAAATCATAACAGATTCAATACACTTGTCATTGATATCGTAGTAGAGAAAACATGAAGACAAAAGACAATTTTTATTCAACAACCATCATGCCATATTCATTCTGTGTGACGGATCCAAAATAGATAATTCTTCTCCACAGCAGGAGACCAATTACATCCCAAAATTCAAACAGATCACAGATAAAATAAATGACTCATCAGAACACTAGACAGATCGTGCTAGATCTTAAATTTATATGAATGATCTCTCTCTTGTCCATCATTATCATGATATCAAAACATGCTCTATATATAGGCTTGTGCATTTACATTGAAGGTCCACTTCTAACTAAATTCTAACCACTAATGACCTTTGGTGACAAAACTTGGTCAAGTAATATATTAAATATTCAAAAACAGTTATCTTTTCTCCCATCACACTGATCTAGCCTTATGTGGTGTCGCATGATCTTGCGCAGTTGCCACGACACTGTGCAACTCACTTACCAAAACCCTTGCCAACAGAAAGGAAGCGAGCAGAAGAGGCTCGGAGAAAGAAGGAAGAAGCTAATAAGAAACAAGCTGAATATTCTCAAAGAAAAAAAGAGGAGGAAGAAATATTACAAAAGGAAGTAGAAGAAAGAGTGCAAAAGGAAGCTAAGAAAGCAGCTGAAGAATTAAAAAAGAAAGACCAGGAGGATAAGGATAGAGAAAATTTAGACCAGTACATTTCCAAACACAATCCGATAGACATTCCTAGTTCATCAAGTGGCATGATTATAGGAGGAAACATTCCTCTGATAGAACTTGGACTCATTCCTTACACCCCATATAAGAAGCATACAGTGGCATGCTTAGATACCATTTTTTTTGGAAGGCAAGGAAAAGAATTTTTAGAAGATCAAAGAAAATATTAAAGATCGACATCGAACTTGATGTGGTCACAGTGACTGAAAAAACCGTTGTGGAAGGCACTAATAAGGACCCTAAATTCTTAGCATCTGTGAATATAGTAGCCACACAATCCAACATTGATAATGTCTACAAGTTGGTGGAATATGTCGAACATCATAAAGAAAATATTCTTAAAATGAAAGACACTTTATTCAAGGAGAGAGGAGAAGGCTTAGCACTAAAAAGGAAACATGAGGTGACCCTCTAAGAAAAGGAAAGGCTCCAAAGGTAGTATCAAAATTTAGAATTGGAAAAGGTGCATTGGAGGTGGAGGTTAGCATTATGGAAGGAGAGAAAAAGGATCTTGAGGACAAAAATTTAGAATTAAAATAACAGAAATCTACAGCAAATAGACAAGCGGGGGAACTAATAACATGATTAGAGGAACTAGTGGCACATAAGCGATCACTGGAGACTCAACTTAAGATAGCCAATGAAAGGCATCCTGAAATTACCTCTTTCTGTGATGAGATATATAAGTTCAAATGGGTTGAGACAAGATTGAATGAAATAGCAGATGAATCACTCAGTTGCAGGACAGGACTACTAGAAGTCAGTAAGAAAGTTCAAAGCCAACTGACTTGGGTATAAGCCAATTCAAATTTTCTCGAACACTTTCCTTAGAAGACAGCAGGAGGTATGAAAATAGAATTAGTGCTCCTAGAATTTTGGAGAAAAACTTTTGTAAGATTGAATAATGAAATTGAAAAGACTCTGGAGAAATGCACGGAGTTCTACAAAAAGATGCGCCAAGTCCATAATAAATTCCATCTTTCTTTGGCTACAAAATTCAATGAATTCTTAGACAATGATCAGCATATGGCGTGTCTCCAAGATAGATTGGATGAAGATGAACATAAAATTCAGAAAATTGAAATCATAAGTGAAGAAGTGGTTAAAACCTCGATTGCACAAGCCTCTGTCGGTAATTATCTCTTGGAAGAACTGTACATATTGACTCTAGAAAAATTTACAAATGTGGAGACACGGCTGGCCGTACACGAAGTAACCATGAGATTGCTAGATCCAGTAAGCTATCGGACTACTACAGAGGATGATAATGCATGTTGGAATACATTTCAAAACTGGCTGGGCCTTCTTAAAATTTTTGTCTTTTTATGTATTTTGTCACTTTATGTAATTTATTATTTTTTCTAAGTGCAAGGCACTAAAGGACAAAATTTTGGAATTCCTAAGGTCTGGAAAGTCGAGAAGTCATTTGTAATTGTATTATAAATATAGGTAGGAGGTAAAATAGAGGCAAATTTTTGTTGGAACAAGAAGGCTGGTTTATTTGTAAGAAGAACTGATTTTTTCTACTAATAAAGAAGGACCATTTTGCAAGGAAAGGACTGCACGGGATTTTACATGGATTATGTGGAATTTTGAATATGGAATTAATTATATTGAGTTTCCGTATAACTGTGAGATCGTTCTGAATTTATGAACTATTTATTTAATGATGAATGGTTTTTATTTTCATTTAAAATTCTGTGTACAAATTGAGTAATGAATGATTTCTTATTTTAAAGATATCTTTGTTAATCTTTCTGCTGTAACTATGTGTATGGAATTGGAACAATTAGTTGCAAGATTCATTATAGATAATTATAGTACATTACTCTCGTTCTTCGAAATTTGCATCCCAAGGGGATAGGATATTTTATCTTAGAATAGACTAGAAAATAATAAATTTGCTTAGATTTAGATTTATAAAAGTGATTGAGGAGCGAGAATAGTAAGACGAGAGGTAAGAACCTACACATCTCTAGTGAGGTTATTGTTCATCAGTCACCTGCATTTATCTTAGGAATTTTCATTTCATCCATATAAAGAAAATTACATAAATAGTGGACCGGGCTGCAACCAGTAAAGACTTAAAAAAACTTTAATTATACGGTAGTCGGGCTGCTAACCAAACGAGTTCTCCATACCAAAAGGTGAACGATATAGTTGGGATCAGTTATTGGAGAGAATCCCTACTGCTAGTACCTGGGAATTTTCTAGGTATCAACAGTTTTGTCACTAGAAGGAGGGCTTCTAGTGCATGGCTGGCAGAGGAAGTCCGTTTGCAAGAACCTATTCTACTAGAAATACATCTAAAAATGTGTTTCCTAAAAATTTCATTCGTAAAGAACATGAAAATGTAAGCTCCAAACAAGAAGGTTCATAATGTTTGTACATTGTTCTGTGTGAAGAAGTTGATCACTTTTCGAGACAGACAAGATCTTATGTTAATAAACTTGGAGGATTGAACGCAATTCTTGCGTTACCAAGAAGACAGATTCCCAAGAAGGAAATTTGGAAGAGTTGGTGTGTAACACCCCGGTTTTGACCCCGATGCATTAATATACATTATATATATATATATATATATATATATACACACACACACACACACACACATTGTAAATAATCATGGTGTGGAGCTAAAGGCCAAGGTCCACCATCGATTTGGTTATGTTATGTTTGGATTGGAATTGTCACCGATGGTATATCGAGACATACGACACGTATTAAATTGTGGCATCATGTAAATGTGCATTTTAATTAAATGAACCCAACCAGCTATGTTCACTACAACCAAATTGAGAAGGGGTGTGATTTCCTAAGGCTAAGGGTGGGAATTTTAAACCTTGAACCTATGGGGAAAATCCATGTGTCGCCACCCTAATTGACTGCTCGCCTTCCCTTGTCTCATTCAACCACCATATTAATGTTCTGCTATTGGTTAGGGAAGTTAATGCTAGCAATGGAGTGTGGTAGGTCTGCCATGCCTTTCCCACATGCACACTCCACCAGGCTGACCCTCATGCTATAAAGGAAAACCACTATGCCACGATTCCATTTTCTCCACGACTGCATTCTCTCCAGCGCTAACGGTTCAATTTCCTCATGTGGGATGAGTTAAAAGGATCCACGATCCATTGTTTGGGGATTGGTTCTTCCTTCTCTCACACCAATTTCCAGTCTGTGGATATGTTTTTCCTTCAGTTCATGTAGAGAATCGATTTTCCCTAGGTATTATTGGACTATGCATTGTTTCGTCCTTCATGGTGGATCATGTGCTATAGATTGATGTGGTTTCCTCACTAATCATTGGCTGTAGTCTCCTCCATGTATTGTTAACTGTGTTCTTCCTTTACAAAGTAGTATCTACTGTAGATTGCGGTGGTTTTCTCCTGTGGTTCGTTGGTTGTTGTTTCCCCACTTTTGTTGGCTGATTTTCCTTTGTGATTTAGGTTGTTGTAGATAGCTATGAAATTGTTTTGGCCATGATAGGGCCAAGAACGAGTTAGGGACTTATTTTCCCCTGTCAAAGATTTAATTGCGGGTTTGTTGCAAGCACACAGTGATTGGTCTTAGGACTGCATTGGAGTGGTGATGAGGGATTGATGTGCTTGACAAACTTGGAATGTTTGGGAACCACACAAACAAAACTAGAGGGATGGTTTTCTTCTCTACAACCCTTGAATAGCACTAAAAGGGAGGTCAGGGTCTGAGGGACTACAATGTAGAGAAAGGACTGATTTCCTTGTGTTGGGTGTGTGTGGGTGTCCTAGAAACCAGGATGGTTTTGGTGTAGGTGTACTTAGCTCTTCAATGAGCTCACCAACTTAGCATTTATCCTTTCCTAGCTCCTAGATGGCCTGATAAACCCAACCTTGTTGGCTTCGCTGATCTGTTGTTCACCTGATAAACCCAACTGTGTTGGCTTGGATGAACTATGTACCCTTGTGGTGTTGTTATCCTTGGCTATGTGTAAGCCTGTTAGTTCCTTATTCCTTGGGGAATCATGACCGGCTTGGGGGTGGTAGCGTTGCTGAGAGATTAAGGAGCACGCGGGCCTATGGTTGGGTGGAACGTTGCAGGACAAGTCCTTATTAAGATAACTATTGTTTCCTGTCTTGTGTCTGCAATCGTATTTACAATTGATGAATGATAATGTACATAATGAATGCTGAATTGCATATGAATGCATGTTGTTTTTATTCCTCTATGTGTATGAATGATTAATTCATCGTAGTATGTTTTATGTTTTAACTAATCTTGTTACATCATTATATGTATGTATCTTCATGTCCATGGGGCTAGATGCCCGGATGATTGATTTATGGTAGCATCCTCTTCTCCGGTCGGAGGGTCGTGGACGTTACACTATGGTATCAAAGCTCTGGTTGTAGCATTTGGGCCTTAGAGGGACTTGAAATAATAGTTAACAGAGGTAGGTTGATTACTGCCTAGAAGAAACTAGGAGAAAATGGGTGATGACAGGAAAATTCACAAAAATTTTCTAAGTGCCAGAATTGTCGGTTCATCGAAAAACTTAGTGACAAGTCCTTTCGATGCAGCGGAGCCCTTAGTGGGAAGGCCACTCGACGGACGGTAATAGGAAGGAAATTGAGGAAAGGTTGCGTTTGTCAGCCGTCGGCACATTGGAGTACTAAGTGAGAAGGTCCTCTGACACCACGGAAGTGTTAGTCTGAAGCTCACCCACTGCAGGGAGAAATTTCAAAATTTTACGAATTAATGGAATCATCGACGATCGACGATGATTAGTTAATAGCATCACTGATGCCTAGATGATCCAGTTGTCGACATGGTGAAAAGGTTGGAGACTACATCAGAAGATGATAGATGAGCTTATGCTGCTGTTGTGGCTTCCTAAACAACTATTCTCCCGATGGTTAGAACCTCCAATCGCCGATGCCGTAGAGGATAGTTTCTCCGACGGTCGATGCGGCGGAAGATCAGGTGAGACATTTTCAAAAATTTGTCTAAGGCATGATATCATCGGCCATCGAAAAATGTTAGTTGTACTGGTCACCGATGAACATCGGAAGGAGTTAGTGGTTTGTGTGCCTACTATTGCGGAAGTTTAGAGCACTAAGCTTCTGACGATTACAGGTTTCGACTGCCGATGTTGATTAAGTTGTGCATCAGATTGTCGATCGAAAATCATTAGGGGATCAAGCCATCGATCAGAAAAGGTTCAAAGATGATAAACCACTCTTGTGGATGCTGAGTGAACTATTTCTCCGATGCATTAGTCCTTCCACTCGTCGATGCCGAGGTATTTAGTGAATAGTAGTTTCGGGTTCTGATACATAACTGCTGCAGCAAAAAACAGTTGATTTGATCGGTGATGTATAGGGAAATATGGAGCTGATGGAGTCAGCGGAAGATAAAGGTAGCTTTCACCGACAGATTGTTAAATAGATTGACAGAGAATAAGAGATGGTTGAGCTGATGAAGTGGCAGAAGAGAAGACTAAAGAGAAAAATTTCAAAATTTTTTCTAAGTCATAGAATCATCGTCCATCAGTGATGGTTAGTTGATCACATAATCGATGCTTAGATGATTCAATTGCTGATGAGATACGTCGAATAAAGTTAGTTAATTGAACTTCCGCTGTTGTGGCTGATGAGTAGAATATTCCTTCGATGGACAGTTGTTCCGACCGCTGATAGGCCCATGGCTGTGGAAGAAATAGAAAGATCGTGGGTCGTCATTACGGAAACCGAAAGGACTAACTGCCCGATGCACAGCATGCCCGACCACCGATGCAGCGGATTAGTTGGTTTCCCTGTCGATAAAGTTTGGACTATTAGACCATTATGGACCCGATATGGTGGATGAAGTTAGTCAAGCAGATCGCCAATAAAACTTGGAATAGTAGAGCACTCCAGGCCCGATACAGCGGAAGGAGATAGACGAGAAACCCACAGATACAGCGGAGAAAATTAGAGGTTTCAACCATGGAAACATCGGAAGGTTAGTAAGAAGAAGACCCGATGAGCAATCATTGACATCGCCAATGTAGATCGGAAGTTTAGTCAGTTTTCCCACCGAAACGCCGAAAGAAATAATCAAATAAACCACCGATGAGCTAGATGTTTTGACCATCGAAGTGTTGGAAAGATAGTTGGGAGGAGGTTCGATTGGGCCAAAGGAGATTTAGGTTTTTCGAGGGAACTTCTTAGCAATTTTTTGAGCAGTTTTCAACTGTATTTCAGTAGGATTTTAGTAGATTATCAGTGGTCATAGGGCTGAAAAGGGAGAGAGGAAATTTTGCGTTTAAAAAAGAAATAAAAAAATTTGTTGTTTTATGAATTTCCAAAAGAGGAAGGTAATTAGTTTTGAATTATATTAATGGTATGTATCTAACAGTTTGCTACTAACACATTTTCAAAATTATAGACACCTCCAAGAGCAGTACTCCAAAAAGAACAGTGTGGTAAAGAAAAAGGTAATTTAGTCATGAGAACCCATGATGTATATGATGCTCATGATTCTTACGAGCGTGTAGGAGATTCCATGGGAGAAAATGTCCGTAATGGAAATGATGACATAGAGTCTAATGGAAGAATATTCCAGGAGACACTGTCTGAGGTTGTAGCCACCATGAGAAGCTTGACTAAATCCCAGGAAGAGCAGCATCAGTTGAATGCTTCCATGTTGCAGAGTTTGACAGACTTGTAGAGAAAGATAGATTCTGGATGAGGTACATCAAGGCTGGAAGGCAGTAAGAGCAGCACTAGGAGGAGGAGAAGGAATTCCAGTGGATCATCTAACTCTGAAGAATCTAGTGGAGATACAATTTCATCTTCTCATAAAAGGAAAATAATAAGACACCATAGGGATCGCTCTCGTGATGAATTTAAGAAAGATAAAACTCCTACATTTGATAGTGAGATAAAGACTGGACAAGAGGGTAAAGCTTGGCTTCTTGGGATAAAGAAGTACTTCCAAGTGCAGTATTATTCAGGAAAAATGAAGGCAAGAGTTGTCATATTCAATCTGAATGGAAGAGCTTCCATTTGGTGGGAACACTTCAAGCAAGTAAAGAAGATCAGTGAAAGGAGACTGAATTGGAAACAGTTCGAGAAGTATTTAAGGTAGAAATACCTCTCTGATAGGTATTATGATGACAAGGTTAAAGAGTTACATGAGCTGAGATTGGGACAACAGACCATGGATGACTATGCAAATAAATTCTTCGAATTGTTGAGGTATGTTCGATACATCAGAGATGAAAAAGTGAATATCCAGCAGTTTCTGAGTGGGTTGCCTCAGTCTTACAAAGATAGAATTGAGTTTTATGAACCTAGGGCTCTTAAAGAAGCAATAAGGAAGGCTAAGTATTGCTATGAACAAAGAAAAGGTAAAATTGATTACCATAAGGCATAAAAGGACAAGGAAAATGAAAATTTTGCTCAAAGAAAGAAAGGTTTCAAACCTTCTAGATTCAGGAATCAGCAAAATCATCCATCCCAAGCTGCGAGTAAGCCAGTTGGAGTGATATGTGGAAATCCTAAAGATCCACCACAGAACAAAGGTCCACTAAAATATTGGAAATGTTAAGGACCCCACTTGCGCAGATATTGTCCACTTGAGAATGAAAGTGCAACGCCAGCTTATAACATTTAGGAAGCAGAAACATTGGGTCAAGTAGCAAGGGCAGCCCCTAGAATTTATGCAGAACTGGAGGACCACCAGGAAAATCACCAGTCAACTATGGTTGAAGTTGCTGGTAAGATTGTTGAACAATCTGTTTCTATTTTGATTGACCCTGGTTCTACTCACAGTTACATTACTCCTAGAGTAGTGGATATTTGTGCTTTTAAGAAGGTAAAGCATAGAAAATCTTGGTTAGTTCAGCTATCCACTAGAACTAAGAGAAAGGTCAGTGAAGTAGTGGAGAAATGTCCATTGATTATTAATAGATTGATCACTTGTGTAGATCTGAATGTTCTACCGCTTGGTTCCTGTGATGTTCTCATTGGAATGGATTGGTTAGAAGCTCACAGAGTAAATCTTGACTGTTAAAACAAGACTTTTGAATGCAGAGATGAAGAAAGAAACCTAGTAGTTGTGAAGGGTATTCCAAAGGTAATTTCAGTAAGACAGGTTTTAGCAATGCAGTTGAAAAAGTTCTGCAAGAAAGGTTGCCAGTTGTATGTAGCTCATATTATGGAACCAATAGGAGGTGAAACTCCTGGGTTGGAGGACCATCAGGTGTTACAGGAATTCAAGGATGTCTTTCTTGATGAGATTCCAGGGCTTCCTCCAAAGAGGGACATTGATTTCACCATTGAACTTGTGCCAGCAGCAGCACCAGTGTCTAAGACACCCTATAGGATGAGTACACTGGACATGCTAGAGTTGAAGATGCAACTGCAAGAGTTGTTGGAAAAGAATTATATCCATCTGAGTGTGTCTCCTTGGGAAGCACCGGTTTTGTTTGTAAAGAAGAAATATGGTACACTCAGGTTATGTATTGATTACAGATAGTTGAACAAAGTTACTATGAAGAATAAATATCCTTTGCCTAGGATTGACGACCTCTTTGATCAAATGAGAGGAGCAAAGGTATTTTCCAAGATTGACTTGAGATATGGTTACCATCAGGTGAGAATCAAGGATGAAGACATTCATAAGATATCCTTCAGGACAAGGTATGGACATTATGAGTTTGTAGTGGTACCATTTGGTCTCACAAATGCATTAGCTACATTTATGTGCCTTATGAAAAGTGTCTTCAGCCAGTATTTGGACAAGTTTGTTCTTGTTTTCCTTGATGACATTCTTTTTTATTCCAAGAATGCTGAGGAACATGAAGAGCATTTGAGATTGACATTGCAATTGCTCAGGGAACATCAGCTGTATGCAAAACTGAGCAAGTGTGACTTCAACAGAGATAGAATTTAGTATTTGGGTCGCATTATCTCAAAAGAGGGGATATCAGTGGACCCTAAGAAGATTGAAGCCATTATGAACTGGCCTACTCCAAGAACTGTGACAGATGTAAGATCTTTTATGGGACTTGTAGGATACTACGGGAGATTCATTGAGGGATTCTCCATGGTTGCACATGCCATCACTTCTTTGCGAAAGAAGGGGATAAAGTTTGACTAGACTTTGAAGTGTGAAGAAAGCTTCCAGCGGTTGAAGAATCTCCTCACCAGTGCACCAATATTGAAGGTTGTAGATCTAGAGAAATATTTTGTGGTATGTACCGATGCATGGGGACAAGGGATGGGAGGAGTCCTTATTCAAGATAACCACATGATATGTTATGAGTCAAGAAAGCTGAAGGAGCATGATAAGAACTATGCCACTCATGATCTCAAGCTTGTAGCCATACTACATGCTCTCAAGATGTGGAGGCATTACTTGATGGGTAGAAGATTTGAACTCAGAACAGATCACTGTGGACTGAAGTATTTTTTTGATCAGCCTACTCTGAATGCTAGGCAAGCGAGATGGATGGAATTTTTATGTGAGTTTGATTTCGAAATCAAGAACATAAAGGGAAAATAAAATAAGGTAGCTGATGCGCTTAGCAGGAAGGTACAAGAAATGTATGTGGCATCCCTTAGTGTTTTCCAATCATATTTGAGGTAGCATATTGTTAATCATGTTGCTGGAGATGAATTGTATGAGCAGGTAAAAGACAAATTGCAGCAGGAAAGTCTTGAGAAGAGGTATGAGGGATATAAATTGGAAGAAGATGGACTTCTTACTTACAAAGGAAGAATTTATATTCTAAATGCAGTAGATTTGAGGAGAGTTGTTATGGATGAAATCCATCAAGCTCCGTATTCTGGTCACCGAGAATACCAAAAGACAATTGCTACAGCTACGAAGCAGTACTTTTGGCCAGGAATGAAAAAGGACATGGCTGAATACATTTCACGGTGCATTAAATGTCAACAGGTAAAGGTTGAGCATCAACATCCAGTAGGTTTGTTGCATCCTTTTCCAATTCTGAAATGGAAATGGGAAGTTATTTCCATGGATTTTATTATGATATTGTCGATGACTTGGAGACAACATGATTCCATCATGGTTGTGGTAGAAAAGTTGACAAAATCAGTGCATTTTATACCAGTAAAGTCTACGCACAAGACTGATGACATTGCAAAGATCTTCATGAAGGAGATTTTCAAATTGCATGGATTGTCGAAGGAAATAGTCTCTAACAGAGATGTCAAGTTCACTTCCAATTTTTGGAAGGGATTGTTTGTTGACTTGGGTACAAAGCTAAACTTCAGCACTACATACCATCCTCAGACAGATGGGTAGACATAGAGAGTTAATCAGGTGCTTGAAGATATGCTTCACATGTACGTGATGGACAAACCAACCAAGTGGGAAGATTACTTACACTTGGTAGATTTTGCTTATAACAATGGATAGTAGGCATCCTTGGGGATGATTCCATATGAAGCTTTATATGTAAGAAGGTGTAGGACACCAGTGACTTGGAATAACCCAGTGAACAGGGTTGTGCTCGGACCAGAATTGCTCAAGGAAATGGAGCAAGAGGTTGAAAAGATCAGACAAAATATGAAAGTAGCATAGGACAGGCAGACAATCTATGCGAATAAGCATAGGATGAAAAGAGAGTTTAGTGTTGGGGATCATGTTTACCTTAGAGTAAAAGAAAAGAAGAGTTCCTTGAAGCTTGGAAGTTGTGCCAAGCTGTCACCTGATATTGTGGGTCGTTTGAAGTGCTTGAAAGACTGAGGGCGTGTTGCATATAGACTTGCATTGCCTGCTAGTACTAGAGCTCATAATGTTTTTCATGTTTCTTTGCTTAAGAAATATGTACATGATCCTAACCATGTGATAAATTGGGATGTGATTCATGTGTAACCCAAGGGAGAGTTCTAAATCGAGCCAATGCATAGCCTCGACAAGAAGGTCACAATGCTCCAGAATCGAGCCATAGGGTAGGTAAAGGTGCAATGGGAGCACTACGGACCTGAAGAGCCTATGTGGGAGCTGGAGGATTCCATGTGATTGGAGCATCCATTTTTGTTCAATTCTGCGGAGAACTGAGGTGATACCAGTGTAGCATTTTGTTCAATTTTGTAAAGCACTGAGGACAGTGCTATTTAAGGGTGAGGGGAATGTAACACCCTGATTTTACCCCGACGCATTAATATACATGATATATATATATATATACATTGTAAATAATCATGGTGCAGAACTAAAGGCCAAGGTCCACCATCGATTTGGTTATGTTATGTTCGTATTGGAATTGTAACCGATGGTATATTAGGACATACAGCACATATTAAATTGTGGCGTCATGTAAATGTGCATTTTAATTAAATGAACCCAACCAGCTATGTTCATTGCAACAAAATTGAGAAGGGGCATGATTTCCTAAGGCTAAGGGTGGGAATGTTAAACCTTGAACCTATGGGGAAAATCCATGTGTCACCACCCTATTTGACTGCTCACCTTCCCTTGTCTCATTCAACCACCATTTTAATGTTCTGCTATTGGTTAGGGTATTTAATGCTGGTAGTGGAGTGTGGAAGGACTGCCATGCCTTGCCCACATGCACACTCTACCACGATGACCCTCATGCTGGCAAGGGAAACCACTACACCAAGATCCCACTCTCTCCATGACTGCACTCTCTGCAGTGCTGACAATTCAGTTTACTCATGCGAGCTAAGTTGAAAGGATCCACAATCCATTTTTTAGGGATTGGTTCTTCCTTCTGTCACACCAATTATCGGTCTATGGATATGTTTTTCCTTCCGTTCACGTAGAGAATCAATTTTCCTTGGGTATTATTGGAATGTGCATTATTCCGTCCTGCACGGTGGATCATGTCTTGTACATTGTTGTGGTTTCCTCACTGATCACTGTTTGTAGTCTCCTCCACGTATTGTTGACTGTGTTCTTCCTTTACAAAGTAGTATCTGCTGTAGATTGCGGTGGTTTGCTCTTGTGGTTCATTGGCTGTTGTTTCCCCACTTTTGTTGGCTGAGTTGCCTTTGTGATTTGTGTTGTTGTAGATCATTGTGAAATCATTTTGGCCATGATAGGGCCAAGAACAATGCAAGGACTTATTTTCCCCTGTCAAAGCTTTAATTGTGGGTTTTCTGCAAGCACGCAATGATTGGTCTTCAGACTGCATTGGAGTGGTAATGAGGGCCTGATGTGCTTGAAAAACCTGGTGTGTTTGGGAACCACATAAACAGAACTAGAGGGTTGGTTTTCTTCTCCACAACCCCTGAATAGCACTGGAAGGGAGGTCATGGTTTGAGGGACTGCGTTGCAGAGAAAGGACTGATTTCCTTGTGTTGGGTGTGTGTGGGTGTCCTAGAAGCCAGGTTGGTTCTGGTGTAGGTGTCCTTATCTCTTCAATGAGATCACCAGCTTAGCATTTAGCGTTTCCCAACTCTTGGATGGCCTGATAAATCCAACTTTGTTTGCTTGGATGATCTGTTGTTCGCCTGATAAACCCAACTGTATTGGCTTGGCTGAACTGTGTACCCTTGTGGTGTTGTTATCCTTGGCTATGTGTAAGCCTGTTAGTTCCTTATTCCTTGGGGAATCATGCCCGGATCAGGGGTGGCAGCGTTGCTGAGAGATCAAGGAGCACGTGGGCCTATGGTTGGGTGGAATGTTGTAGTGACGTAGCTGGTTGTGGGACAAGTCCTTATTAAGATAAGTATTCTTGCCTGACTTGTGTCTGCAATTGTATTTAGCATTGATGAATGATAATGTACATAATGAATGATGAATTGCATATGAATGCATGTTTTTTTGTTTCCGCTATGTATATGAATGATTAATGCATCGTAGTATGTTTTATGTTTTAAGTAATCTTGTTACAGTATTATATGTATGTATCTTCATGTCCATGGGGATATATGCCCAGATGATTGATGTATGGTAGTGTCCTGTTCGTCGGTTGAAGGGTCAGGGTAGTTACATGGTGGATCTATTTATCCAAGAAACCATCCAAAATCTTGGTCATTTGGGACCAGAGTCTCCTACAATTCACTCTCCACTACAGTTCCCACCACAGTCTCTACTTCGGGTTATGGCTACTGCAAGCAACAGGCATGGAGGGCCAAAACAACACTTAATATGGCTACAACCTTTCATGATTTGCCTAAGCATCCTGACAGATTGCTACCAATGTTCGATCCTGGAAGAGGAATTTCTTCAAAAGATCAATTGAAAGTTTCTATTTGGCACTTCTTAACGTTTAACATGAAGTTGTCGTATGTAGACTTTTTCCATATATTTTTAAGCCTAAAGCATCTTCTTGGTTTTTTAGTATCCAAGCCAATTCAATAACAAACTGGGAAAATTTTGGAAGGATATTTAAAATAAAATTCGGTAGTCAAACGACCGTCGCTACCCTTATGAAAGAATTATTTTCTATAAAAATGGATAAGAAAGAAAAAGTTTAGGATTTCAACCAGAGGTTTACTACTCTTATAAGCATCTTTAATGCTGCAAACAAACTAGCTGAAGAGTCATTGGTAGAGTATTATACTACAACATTATATCCCCATATAGAAATGTTAGTGAAAATATCAGTCAAACTTACGTTAATAGAGAATTATGCTGAAGCCAATACGGTGGAGGCTCATCTTGATAGTATCGAAAAGCACACTTCAGAACTAGAAGAAAAATTAGCAGCTGGTTAAAAACCTTTGTTGTTAAACATACCCAAGGAATAACACTCGAATGGGCTGGAGAATGTAGTCAAAATGGTTCAGAAGTTATCAAATAATATAGTATATTTGGAAAAGGACAAGGGAGCTAATACGTCCAAGAAGACATTTAAACCTTACTACAAGAAAAAGGAAGAAAGTGGATAATCTCAACCACCTGTATATAATTATGTTGTTTTCAATTTTGATGAGGTAGGCATGGACCATTTCTATACTTTCCATCGTGAGCATCACTCTGAAAAAAGTTGCCTGCGGTGTATAAACTCAATGACTTTGCTTATTAATTGACTTTTATATGCCCAATTGGTAAAATTTGAGGTAGAAGAACACCAAACCAATGAACTGGAAGAAACGAATGAGGAAACCAAAATGGTCCTATGGGATTGGGTGCCCATATGAGGGATGAACAAAGAAGAACCTACTAAGGAGATTCAAGTGTCATCAATTAATTTCAAGACTAAAAGTAAAGGACCAGTAGTGGATGAAAGTTTAGTACTTCCTAAAATACAAAAGATAAAAGAAAACATGAAGAAAATTCTCAGTACTACTCAAACATTACCTAATTCTAATTTGATAAACATCAAAGAGACAAACCCATTAGTCAGCAAACCTTTAAATACCATGGTAAATAAAATAGAACAAACCAAGAAAGGTTTGGTAGAACATGACATGGGATATGATATTGTAGAGGACATTAAGAAAAAGAAAGCAAACATTTCTCTATTTTAATTATGTAATTTTCTTGAGAAAAGAAAGAAAATTCTTGAAGGTTTTGATCCACAGCCCAACAGTATCCTAGAGACCATTGAGTTTGAAACTAGAATTAAGGAAGCAAGCATCAGAGGAAAATCTAAATCTCAGACTTTTTCTTTTTTGTTATCATTTGATATTTTTAATCATAATTCACATAATTGTTTGGTAGATTCTGGGGCCTCATCCAATTTTATTCCACTCTTGATATGTAATATGTCACATCCCCATGCCTTCGACCAGCGTAGAGGACGCGACCCAAACTTTATCCACCTGGGCTAAGAGCCCCATGAACATGTGCATTCACATAAAAACTAAACAGAATGCTTAAACATACACACATGAACATTTATCATGCACAGATGCAAACATCTATCAGGCATAGTGGAAACATCATACATTTAATCAAGCATTCATTTAACATGTTCATCATTTTCATTAACAGAATTTATAGTTGCAGAAGTAAAATGGACAAAATCACTTATCTTATGATGAACTCAATCTGCAACTAGCTACATCGCTGCAACGTTCCACCCAACCATAGGCTAGCATGCTCCTTAATCTCTTAGCAGCACTGCCACCCCTGACCTGGGCATGATTCTCCAAGGAATAAGGGAACTAACAGGCTTACACATAGCCAGGGATATACAAAATACAGCCAAGCCAACATAGTTGGGTTTATCAGGCCATCAAGGAGTGGGAAAGGATAAATGCTAAGCTGGTGAGCTCATTACAGAGCCAAGAACACCTACACCAGAACTAGCCTGACCTCTAAGACACCCAAACACACCCAACACGAGGAATCAGTCCCTTCTCTGCTACGCAGTCCCTCAGGCCCTGCATTCCCTTCCAGTGCTATTCAGGGGTGATGGAGAAGAAGTCTATCCCTCTAGCTCTATCTGTGTGGTTTCCAACCACCAGGTTTATCAAGCAAACCAAGCCCCCATCCCTCCTCCCTACACAGTCCGAAGACCAACCATTGCACATATGCAATCAATTAGCTATCACAGCTTAAACAGGGAAAAGACTCCCCAACGAATTACACAATCCCAAACACAACAGCAAACACAATTCCAATAGGGGGAAACACCACAGCTCCAAAACGCATCAGCATACATATTACCAATGACGTGGGGAAACAACGACCCATTTTGCACAACCAATGCTGCTGGGAAAAACGTACGCAGACCATAATGGAGACGAATTTACAGTCTCACGACCGGTGCGTGAACATCCACAATGCAGAACCCATGACTCATCTCGTGAGTAAAGGATACGGCCACGCTATTCACAAATCCGCAGAAGAAAACTACTACATGGGTAAATCCAGCAAAATCCTGTGCGTGAAGACAAAAAACGGGAAGGGATCCCTCTGCGTGAGAGTGCACAACAATGGAGGGGACGCGAATTGGAAGTGTGCCAGTGTTTTAGCACTGTCATGGAGAGAGAAAATTCCTGTGTGAGTGAGACCAGGTAAGCCTGTGCGTGGATGTAAGCAGACCATGAGGAAGGAAGACAATCATGGAGGTAATGCGTAGTGGAGGAAGTTCGTGAGTGTTTCTTGCTAGTGGAGTGTGCGTGTGGGTGAGGATTGACAGTCCTGCCACCCCACTCCCAAAGCCATTAACTGCCTCAACCACCAGTAGCCTTTCTTAATGAAAGTGGTTGGAATAAGCAAGGGAAGAAGACACATGGGTATTTTCCCTCTTGGCCCCAAGGTTTGACAAATTTCCCCACATCCTTATCCTTGTGAAAATCATGCCCTTTTCTCATTTTAGTTTCCGCGATCGTAGCTAGTCGAGTTCATTTAATTAATTATAGATGTGTATTTACATGATGACTATCATAATATATGCCACATGCCCCGATATACCATCGGTGACAATTCAAATCCAAAACATAACATAACCGATCAATGGTGGGGCCTTGGCCTTTAGCTCCACACCCTGATCATTTACAATTTATACATCATATACATCTAATGTAACGGGGTCAAAACCGGGACATTACATAAGAATATTAATGGTCAACCCACACCATCCCCTTGTCGGGTCATGCAATTGGATAGGTCTGTTGTTAAAGTTATAGGGGAAATGAAAGATGTGTTGATTCAGCTATCTGCAGATCCTATATTTTTTGAGTTCATAGATATCATGGTAGTAGATATACCAGAATTTTATGGATTGATATTGAGTAGGGACTGGTCCAAAAAACTGAATGGTTACTTTACAATTGATTTGTATCACATGTGGCTTCCATATAAAAATATTCAAAATCAGATTAAAATATTAAGGGAACGACAAATGAAACATAATGTAACTCAGTTAGAAGGAAAGAATGAGTCGGTGAATATCTTGTCTTCAGTTTTGGGAAACTATTTTTTAGAGTTTGAGCTAGGGAATTATCAAGTCAAAGAATCCAGTTGTGAATTAGATACGTATTCTGATCTCCTTCAATTTTCATGGACTAGTGATATTGATTGTAATATAGTAAATTTAGTTACTAGATTAGGAAGTGATACTAATCAGATAGAGTTAGAAGATAGGTTTTGTTTTTTATATTTTGATGAGTCCAAAATGCAAGAGGGCTCAAGAGCTAGTTGTGTCCTAATTGACCCAGAAAAGAATAAATAGTTTCTCTCTTGTCTATTCGAGTTTGAATGCAGAAACAATACAGCTGAATATGAAGATGTAGTCCAGGTCCTGAAGAAATCCATTGAAATTAATGTTAGAAATTTAAAAGTTTTGTGTGATTCTGAGATAGTAGTTAGGGAAATAAGAGACACAATTCATTTTTTATCACCACTCCTAAAAGAATATCAAGCTGAAGTCTGGAATTTGATATCACATTTCAATGCTTTTAATATAAACTCAATTCCTAGATTAGAAAATGTTGCAGCTGATTTTTAGTAGTTTCTGCTTCCAGGTTAGTGCCAACTAATAAAAAGTGTTCCATTGAACTTATTTTTAGTCCATCAATAGAAGATAATATTACAAATTTGAGGGTGTTTGATGACGATGAACAACTTATTGATTTTCTGACAAATGATGAATTTTTCAAAGACTTTGTAATCGATGATGAAGAGCAACATGAAAATATACAAACTGAAAATGTTACCAAAGGAAATTCCATTACCAAAGGAGTAAGGACAATAGAAGCAATGTTTGATTTACATAACAAATTCATAAAACCAACCAACGTCAAAACTAACAGTTCATCCATGCAATATGAACTGATAAATTTGGGGATGAAGGCTAAGCCCAAGCACGTAAATCTAGGAAAGTGTTGCTCGCCCAGAGAAAGGAGCCGATTTATTAATTTGTTTCATCAATATAAGGCTATATTTGCATGGACATATGAAGACCTAAATAAATATGACATGGACAAAATTCAACACATTATTCCTATTACAATGGGCATAAAACCATTCCAACAACAACTGAGGAAAATGCATCCAAAGTTGGAACCTTTAATACAAAATGAGGTAAAGAAATTACTTGATGCAAAGATTATTTTTAGAGTCCAACATTCAGAATGGGTGGATAATTTAGTTCCAGTAAGAAATAAGTTAGGAGAAATAAGGTTGTGTGTTGACTTTCAAAATCTGAATAGAGCTTCAAATACAGACAAATATCCAGTTCCACCGATGGAACAAATTTTTCAAATGGTGTTAGGCTCAAAGTTGTTCTCCCTTCTAGATAGATTTTCATACTATAATCTGTTGATGTATATGTAACTTCGGAATGTATTCTTCTATGTATCTTCTATGTATTGTAACCCGATGTTTATTCCGGGATGTTTCTATTATGTATTTGAGTCATGTGGTCATACCCCGATGTTCCGATCGGGAGGATTAATAATGTAAACAAGTCATATCAATTCATTAGGTAAGTCCTCACTGTTTAGGGGCACTTGGGTTATTATACACTAATTAAGGTGTAGGCTCGAGTAATAAATGTTAGGTCGAGCCTACGTGTGAAATGGCAATTCAAGTGAACGGACTAATATAAATAGAGAGTGTGTGTCTCTCTATTTATCACTTGTGACTTAGCTCTCTTGCTCTCTCAAGTGTGGCGCACCTTTGGAGAAGGAAATACTTTGGCTTGACAGAAGACAGAAGGCTGTTGTTGTGTTGGGAGGTCATCTTACTGTTTTGGGATCACATCTTGTGGTGATACTATCTTAGAGGAAGTTGAGGGGTTTTCTCCATTTATGGTTTCCCCTCCTAAAATATTTGTGTCTCTTGTCTCTTGTGATGTGCTTATGTGATTGTTGTGCTTGTTATTCTCTCAGTGAAAAGATCTTAACATAATGCTAGCTTAAATGTGATGAAAAACTAACATGGTATCAGAGCTAACCTGAGAAGAAGACATTGTGCAGCTACAGGAACTAGGGCTTCCTATTTTGTGGATCTTCCACCACATATTTTCAGCAAAAGTATGCTAATATGACTCTCCATTAAATGGTGCATCGTTCTGTCGATACGGAATTCAATTTCAAGCATTTTCAGTTTCGATGTGGAAATTAGGGCTTTCTATAGAAGAGGAATTTTTGGGTGAGACCAGCATAGGATTTTTCTCCTCATCCGAAATTTAGAGACCTGGATCAATCAATTTGGTTGGGTGAAACTTCGGGAAAGTCAAACCCTAGTTTGACCCTGAGCTAGGAGAAACCCTAAATACTAAAAATGCTAAGTTTTGGTACAGTCACTATATTATGAGATTGGAGAAGTCTCAGAAGCTAAAAATTTCAAGGGCCGAAGATAAAATCCTGATGAACACTGTGTCCAAAGGGCAGACTCTGATTCGCTGTATTCCAGGAGATATGATCTCTCCAAGTTATGGTTCCAGCCTCTTCCAGAAATCATCCATAAACAGGACACCTGGGGAGATCTGCAATATCTTGGGCTACAGAGGTCCAAATGGAATTCCTGAAGATGTTCCAGAAAGGGCACGGATTGTAATTTCTGTGATCCGAATATCAGACTCAGAAGATGAATCAGGGACACGTGGAATTCCGTACAACTTTGCTTTTCTGAACAGTCCTGTAACAGGTCACCTTGGGAAAAGGATCATAAATCCCAAATGGTGAAACCAATTCTGATGAAACCTATGGTTTTGGATCAAGGACATGCGAGGTTACCTCAGTGAGAAATTTCAGACATAGAGGAGCAGTAATTCAGAGATATCACAAAAACAGTAACAGACATTTCTGCAGAAGAAATCAGAAAATTAGGGCTTCCTGTTCCGGGAGCTTCCCTCCACTGTTTTCAGAAAAGGAGTACATTGGACAGCTCCATTTGAAGAGATCTATCTGTTCATTCAATCAGATCTAAAAGATTCCAAGTTTTGACAATTAGGGTTTCTGCGACAAACCCTAGATCAGCAAACTCCGGGATAAGGGCGGACACCTCAAATTAGTAAGATCTAATCCTTTGCTATTTCCATTTGAGGTTCTCATTTCAAAGTGATCAGCTTGATGATAATCTTGGTGAAGTTGACAACTTCCAAGCATAGAATTATTTTATCTCTCTGGATTGGACACCTACATGAGCATAGAGGTTCCAGTTTCAGAGGGAGACGAGGCCAAAGAAGACATCATGCTCATGCTGTAGAGGATGATGAACCATCCAAAAAGGGATCCAGACATGAAAGTGAAGATTCTTCAAGCGAGGATGAATATGTTCTGATATCAACTCTCACAGGTAACATTATTCATGGAAGTGATGATTGGCTTATAGACAGTGGGGCTTCCAAACATATGACGGGATTCAAGGAATCTTTTGTGAGACTATCAGAACATGAATGACTAGGAGATGACTACCAATGTCCAATAAAAGGTAGTGGGGAATCTTCATACAAGATATACTCTGGTAAGTATCTAACAATGAAAGAAGTATTGTTTGTTCTAGGATTGAAAAAGAACCTTCTCTCTATTTCAGCATTGATGCAAAAGGAATGCGGGCTGCATTCATAGATGGTCAAGTCATCATGTGACCAAAAGGAAAGACTATCAATGATGCGGTAGTGATTGAAGAACAAGAAGGAGACTTGTAAAAATTGAAGGGCCATCCAGAACAAGCCTTGATCCATGACACAGTAGAGCCAAATGAGCTTTGGCATAGAAGGCTTGCACATGTGCATTACAGAGCACTACCTATTGCAAGAAAATCTATTGAAGGTCTTCCTGAATTTCAAGCTATTTGAAGGGAAGAACAAAATAAGAATATGACCTAAAGAAAACAATTGAAGAATGTGAAGATCCAGAATGCAGAGACCATGCAGTCATAAGAGTCTCTCAAATCAAGAACAACTTGAAGCAGTGAAGAATGCAGAAGTTGTGATGGCCACCTTGAATGGCCTCCCAGGATCGTGGAATTCATTCATTCAAGGAATGTGTTCCAGAAGGAAGTGATTACATTTCAGTAGACTCTAGAAGAAGAAGCTCAAAAAGAGAAGGTGGGAGCAACTGAAGATCAAGCTCTCTCCATCCAAAGAAGATCCCTCAAGCAATGAGGAATATGAAGAACTCAACTCTTGAAGAACTTCTTATCCACCTCAGCATTTGGATAAGAAATGATGCTATCATGAATGAAGAAGACGATGAAGCTGAAGACTCAAGAAGGAGTATGCCCACGAAACAAATAAAGATAAGTATTCAATTGTCATTTCATGATATTATTTTGTTATGCATTTGTTTATATTCAATTGATGTATTATGCATGATATGATGTTTGCATTAATGACAGCATACTACTAATATGCATGTGATGGGTAAGTAGCTCATGGTGCTATACAAATTCTCCATTGCTACTTATCTAGAATGAAACCTCTTTGCTGACATATTGGATTAGTGCACAATCTCAATGTTGTCCTGGTAGAGATGGAAGGCATCTAGAAAGTTTCAGTGAGATATGGATGAATGTTGTATTGGATAAAGTAGTTGCATGATCATATATTTATGCATAAGAATTTGCCAGTATGAATTTTCCTTATGAAATTTTTCTAACCATGCAAATGCATTTGAATTGTAGGAAAGATCACATACATAATCGCCTACAAGAAAATAAGAATGAAGACTTGTTCCGAAGAACAAGTGACGACAGTTCAAAAACAAAGAATAATATGACGAGTGCAGTGACATCATTGATGCAGAACCTTCCAGCCACCAAGAAGAAAGGGAAGATCAGTTCAAGAAGAATGATGTCTGGGCGTAGTATCAAGACCTGAAGAGAAGTTCATAGTTCCATCTTGCAGTAGATGGAAACATCGTGGGATACAAAGCAAGATTCGTAGCATGAGGCTTCTCACGAAGAGAAGGCATAGTCTACGAAAGAACATTTACATCTAATAGAAGTGAAGTCACATGATATGCATAATCATGTGTGCAAATGGAAGAAGGCTTTGTACGAGTTCAGAAGACACTCATGGGATAACACATACATGATAAGCTTGATAAATATATTAACCTTTGCTACAAGGTTGATAGAGGATGACAAGCTCATAGATGGGTGCAAGATGAATTTTTGAAGAAGTTCAAGATAGAGGATCTTAGTATCCAGTGATCCTAGATGGATACTACTTATCACTCCAGTACAGAATGTTTCAGTGCATAGAGTACGGAAGACAGAGGGAGTATGATGCTCCGCTTCAGAGGGAGTGATTGTAGAAGATCCTGAGATTCGACATGGTACGACAGGATGGGAAGATTACTGATGATTCTAGGCTTTACCAAGAGTAAAGCAGATTCCAACCTTTACTACAAGGTTGATGATGACAACCCAGTGATGCTTCTATTGTATGTAAATGATTTATTTGTGACAGGTTCAGATTGGTTGATTGTTGATACGAAGAGAAAGCTTGCTGCTGAGTTCGAGATGAAGGACTTGGGTATGATGCATTACTTTCTATGTATGGAGGTGTGGCAGAGTACAGATGGAATCTTCCTTGGACAAGGGAAGTATGCAGTAGAGATCCTGAAGAGATTTGGGATGATGGACTGCAAGGCCATGGCTACACCTATGGCATCGAACCTGAAGCTATTGAGTGATGCTTCTTCAGAGATGGTTGATGCTACGATGTATCGTCAGATGATTGGGTCATTGATGTACCTGACAAACACGAGACCAGATATTTGCTTTGCTGTGAACACCTTGAGCCAGTACTTGACAGATCCGAGAAGTGTTCACTTGGTTGCTGCAAAGCATATTTTGAGGTACCTGAAGGGTACAATTGATTATGGGCTCAAGTATGATGCGAATCAGAAGATTAACCTGGAGGGTTATGGTGATTCATATTGGGCAGGTAGTGCCATCGACAGGAAGAGTACTTCAGGATGTTGCTTCAGTATGGGATCAGGTGTGATCTCTTGGTTTAGCAGGAAGCAATCCTATGTGGCACTGAGTACAGCTGAAGCAGAGTATGTCGCAACTTGTTCAGCTAGTTGTGAGGAAGTATGGCTACGGAAGCTACTGTCTGATATATTTGATCTCCAGCTGGATGCTACCTGTATACATTGTGACAACCAGAGTTGCGTGAAGTTGTCAGAGAATCCAGTGTTCCATGACAGGTCGAAGCATATTGAGATCAAATATCACTATATCAGGGATATGGTGCAGAGAGGAGCAGTGAAGCTCCTGTATGTTGCGACGGAGGAACAGATAGCTGATTTATTGACGAAGCCATTGGCTAGGCTGAAGTTTGAGTACTTCAGAGAGAGACTTGGTGTTCTCCAGATTGAGGCTTCCTCCTAGAGACAGTGATGAGATCCAGAGCCATTCTGACATGGTGAGAGGATTGGTTCCTTCCATGGTCAGATGTAAGGGCTGAGACATTCCGTCATAATGAGAGGATTGGTTCCTTCTATGACTGATATGAGTACTGAGATCCATAGCCATTCTGACGAGCAGGTCAGATGTAAGGGCTGAGCCATTCTGTCATGGTGAGAGGGTTGCTCCCTTGCATGTCAGATATAAGTGCTGGCCATTCTGTCGTGTAGGACAGATGTAAGGGAAATTTCCATTCTAGGAATGGAGGCACCTGGTCAGTTACCAAGAAGACTCAGTGTAAAAGCTGAGTAGCCATTCTGATATGACAGAGGGATGTGTTCCCACTTGATCAGATGTAAGGGCTGAACCATTCTATTCATGGCTAAAGGATTTAGTTCCTTCCATGTCAGATGTGAGTGTTGGCCATTCCGATGAGCAGGTCGGTTGTAAGGGCAACTGCCATTCTCGAGGAGAATGGAGGCGCCTGGTCAGTTACCAGGTAGCTCACTCAAGGAGGACTGGGGGCCATTCTGATGTGACTGTAGTTTACTACAAGATCAGATGTGAGTGCATTCCTTTCCATCACTGTGATAGGATGTGTTCTTGTCTGGATGGATGTAAGTGCCGAGCCAGTCTTTGCATCATGTGTTGATCAGACGTAAGTGCTGTGCCATTCTTCGCATCATGTGCTGATCAGACGTAAGTGCAGTATCTATCTTGGAATCATGTGTTGATCAGATAGAGTTGATTGATCCAGTCTTCGCATCATGTGTTGATCAGACGTAAGTGCTGTGCCAGTCTTCGCATCATGTGTTGATCAGACGTAAGTGCAGTGCCATTATTCGCATCATGTGTTGATCAGATGTAAGTGCAGTATCTATCTTGGCATCATGTGTTGATCAGATAGAGATGATTGAGCCAGTCTTCGCATCATGTGTTGATCAGACATAAGTGCTGTTCCAGTCTTCGCATCATGTGTTGATCAGACGTAAGTGCAGTTCCATTCTTCACATCATGTGTTGATCAGATGTAAGTGCAGTATCTATCTTGGCATCATGTGTTGATTAGATAGAGATGATTGAGCCAGTCTTCGCATCATGTGTTGATCAGACGTAAGTGCTGGGCCTTTCTGACGAGTAGGTCAGATGTGAGTGCTGGGCGTGCCTTTCTGACAAGAAGGTCAGATGTAAGTGTTGGGCGAAGACCTACATGAGGAGTAGACCTACATCCAGCATGAAAAAGGGCTGGCTCTGTAGAACTTCCTATGACGAGATAGTATACCCATGATGATGACCAGTGGAGATCCAGATCGAGCTATGATCCAGATCCTGTTATGATGACTCCGAGAGATCCAGATCGAGTGATGATCTAGATCCAGCAGTGGTGATCCAGATCAAGTGATGATCCAGATCCAGTCCAGAGATGATGATCCAGATCGAGTGATGATCCAGATCCAGCAGAGAGATGATCCAGATCGAGTGATGATCTAGATCCAGTGATTCCATTTTATGATGATCCAGATCGAGAGATGATCCAGATCCAGATGACTTGAAGACAAAGATGACTTGAAGACAAAGATGAATTGAAGAAGAAGATGACTCAAAGATGAAGATGATCCAATTGATGCAGAGAAGAAGACCAATGCTGAAAAATTGTGTCGAAAGAATACCTTCCTAGTTAAGAGGGAGTGTTGATGTATATCTAACTTCGGAATGTATTCTTCTATGTATCTTCTATGTATTGTAACCCGATGTTTATTCTGGGATGTTTCTATTATGTATTTGAGTCATGTGGTCATACCCCGATGTTCCGATCGGGAGGATTAATAATGTAAAAAAGTCATATCAAGTCATTAGGTAAGTCCCCACTGTTTAGGGGCACTTGGGTTATTATACACTAATTAAGGTGTAGGCTCGAGTAATAAATGTTAGGTCGATCCTATGTGTGAAATGGCAATTCAAGTGAACGGACTAATATAAATAGAGAGTGTGTGTCTCTCTATTTATCACTTGTGACTTAGCTCTCTTGCTCTCTCAAGTGTGGCGCACCTTTGGAGAAGGAAATACTTTGGCTTGACAGAAGACAGAAGGCTGCTGTTGTGTTGGGAGGTCATCTTACTATTTTGGGATCACATCTTGTGGTGATACTATCTTAGAGGAAGTTGAGGGGTTTTCTCCATTTATGGTTTCCCCTCCTAAAATCTTTGTGTCTCTTGTCTCTTGTGATGTGCTTATGTGATTGTTGTGCTTGTTATTCTCTCAGTGAAAAGATCTTAACATAATACTAGCTTAAATGTGATGAAAAACTAACATAATCAAGTGTTGGTGGCCGAACAAGATAGGATTAAGACTACATACATTTCATAGGGACATGGATATTGCATTCCTAAGACTAATCGACCACTGTGTGGTGGTGTACTTAGATTATGTGACAATTTTCTCTAAGAAAAGAAAGGATCATGCTTTTCATTTAAAAAAAAAAATCTATCGCTGTAGAAAATATGGCATATATTTAAATCCAAATAAAAGCATTTTTGCAATACTAGAAGGAAAACTATCGAGTCATATTATTTCAAAGAAAGGAATCTCCTTAGACCTAGAAAGAATTGAAGCTATATCTCAAATTCCCTTACCCCATAATAAAAAAAGTATGCAATTGTTTATGGGTACAATAAATTTTCTTTGAAGGTTTGTATCGAATTTTGCACAAATCGTAAAACCTTTGCAACAAATGGTGAAGCAAAGTGTGCAATTCAAATGGACTAATGTTGAGAAGGTCACTTTTAATGATATCAAAACAACGATATCTCATGCCCCTTCTCTAAGAAGTCCTCACTTTGAAAAATATTTTATTCTGTATACTTTTGCTTCAGACAACTCACTTGCAACAGTGCTCACACATAATAAAGAGTTGGGATATGAATACCCAATACCATTTATGAGCACCAGATTACAAGGGGTTGAATTGAATTACCCTGCTATAGACAAACAATCATACACAACTTTCAAAGAAGTAAAACAATTCATACCTTATATTCTGAAAAATAGGAAAAAAGTGATCGTTTCTCATCCAGTTGTTAGGTCCCTCTTCATACAGAAAGAATCAAATGATCAAAGAGGAAACTGGGTGACATCACTACAAGAGTATGATTTAGAATTGAAGTCAGCTACTATTATTAAAGGTCAATTGCTATGTAAGTTTCTTACAAATTTCATACTAATGAGGACTATGATTGGGAGATCAAAGTGGAGTTAAACACTGTTGATGTATGTCCCTTCTTTACCACTCCCTAATATTGGTACAAGGATCTAGTGCATTACATATAGAAAGGAAATTTACCGAAACATTGGAGATCTAAATAGCATAGGGAACTCCCTTTGAAGTAAGCCTCCTACCAGGATAATCAATGGAGTTCTTTTCATAAAAAACTATGATGGGGTGTTTCTGAGATGCCTCGAGCAAGAAGATGCATCCAAAGTTGTTAAAGAATTGCAGGATGGCCCTGCATGAGGACATTTCTCTGGATATAGTACTTCCCATAAGATCCTTAGAGCTGGCTATTATTGGCCAAAATGATTCAAAGATGCTCATACTTATGCGATAAAATGAAATGCATGTCAAAGGATTGGTGGTAGATTATCAAAAGTAGCTAGACCATTGCAACCCATCATTATTTTGGAACCATTCGAATAGTTGGGTATAGATATCATTGGGGAAATTAATCTGAATTCTTCAATACAACATCGATATATCCCCACAGCTAGATATTATTTCACAACATGGGTCTAAGAGGTTCCACTACGCAAAGTTAACAAAGATGTGGTCATCAAATTTTTGCAAGAAAACATTATGACTAGGTTTGGGGTTCCAATTTACCTCATTTTTTATAATGCATCTTATTTCTCATTGTTGGCAGGGTTTTTGGGTAAGTGGTTTGCACAGCGTCACGACAGCTATGCAAGTTCACACAACATGGGAGGAAGGATAACCTTTTTTGAATATTTAATGTATTAATTGACCATGTTTTGTGGCATAAGTGATTAGTGGTTAGAAGTTAGTTAGAAGTGGACCTTTGATGTAAATACAGAAGCCTATATATAGAGCTATCTTTGCAATTCAATGGGAGGCGTGAGAATGATAACGATAGGAAATATGATAAGGATCATGATCAACGCGATCCAAGTCCAAGTCAATATCTAAGAGTGATCAATCTGTTGCGATCTATCTATGGTCTTGATGAGTCTTCTGTTTTGAACAATCTGTGATCTTTCTATATCATATACTGAATTTTTGGATGTAATTGGTCTTTTGTTATGGAGAAGAATTATTTGTTTTGGATATGCTACATAGAATTAATATGACATGACGGTTGTTGCCTAAATGTTGTCTTCTGTTTTCTTGTTTTCTCTGTTGCGATGTCAATGACAAGTGTATTGAATCTATTTATGATTTACTGATGTAGCTACAATACATTGATGATGCAATCTATCCCAATTATGCTGCAACTATGATGAATGATGATGAATCTTATTAAAGTTGTTTTATGAATGATGCTGCTGCAATAAATGAATGATGTGATCTGTTAAATCTGAGTTATTTTATGAATGATCCTGCTACGATAAATGAATAATGTGATCTATTAGATCCGTAGTTGTGTAGATGAATTGTGATAACTGTCTTAGTTCTGTAATCTGATAGTTATGTTGTCAAAGCCATGGATGCCATATCTTTCCTTCTTACTATAGAAAACTTGGTTTCGACAGCTCTCCCTTGAACATCTCAGGTGAGACTTCGTCCACTCTGCGGATGTTACTGGGCAGGGTAAAACCTATCTGGGATGGTACTCAGGGAGATTGCACTGGTTAGGCATCGATAGAGTGAGAACCCCTGTCGATGAGGATTTGTTGGTGGGTTTTTGCCAACAAATGGTTCTGTTGCTAGGACCAAGTCACGATTGAAAGGAGGATATGTTTTGGCATCTTACTCAACCGGAGATCAAGGATTGGTTTGGTCTAAAACTATGATATTTTTCTCAAATAGAAAATCAGAATCCGAAGCTGTCAACAGGAAATTGGTTGGACAGATATATTCACGAAGGTCCTCAGGAATGGTTCTTCTGTGAGTTTCCTATCATCTTGTATGAGTGGCTAGCGAAGTTCACTTCTAAGGAGAAAAAATTCCAAGGAGGAGAGCTGACATCTTGGACTCCATAGCTGATCTAGGAATTACAAGAAACAGACAATAAGACACCACAGGATTTTGAGGTGTGGTTGGACAATATCCTGGAGGGATACATTACCGAGTTTGTAGTTGATACCAATAAGTCATTTAGTGAAGCAGAAAGGGATTTATTCAACAGACCACGAGGTATATTTTTGCTATCTCTATAGCTATCTATTAAACAAATTGTCTACTGAAAAGGTATTCTGAAGATGGGCCAAGAGTAGTGGAACTCTGTTGTGCGGAGGATGTAAACACCACAATGAAAGGGGGGAGACACATGGAAATATAAGGGGTACATGGGCATGACTTTTGGTGAGATTGTGAAGTTTGCTGAGGAAATAAGTTGTTGTACAAGAGGAGGAGCAAGGTTTCTAGAGAAGAGTCAGAGGATAGGAGAAAATACCACCCGACAGACTCTGGATGATGATGTTAATAAAATCACCCTAGAAACCACCCTCAGGGGTCGTGCACTGGATTGGTACATGAGATTCATGTTGGTTCCTCAGGGAGGTACAGTGAAAACATTGGATGAGATTTGTAAGGGGTTGTTTGAAGAATTCAATAAGCTGAACTCTAAGGCTCAATAAATTACCAAGTTGAAACAAATCAAGAAGTTCCCCAATGAAAAAATTTGGGACTTTGATCAACGGTTTAAGACGTTGATGGATTGAGTGAGATTCTAAATGAGAGATGTCTAGCACAAGGAGTGGTTCATCGCCATGCTAGTGCCACATATCAGACAACTGCTAGTGCAGCAAAAGACTGCGATGCAAAGTGAGGCTCTAGAAATCGTGATGAAATCAGAAGCATCACCGGTAGGAGAAACTGTGGTCAAAATGAACCAAATTCAAGCACAGCTGGCCAATCTGACGCTCCAACTTCAAGATATCAAGAAGGCTACGGAATATCATGACAACCCATTGGCGGAAATTTCAATTTAAAATGGGCCTTCAAAAAATAATACAAATTCCATGTCATCATGTATTAGCCAATTAAAATGATTTAAAATTCAAAAAGGGAGCACTTGTTAAACAATTTTTTAATAAAAATTTGGGGTTAGGTATCATTAAAAAACTACTTTTTTTGTTCGTATTTTTGACATATCTCCTTGTGTTTTTACTCAAATTTTGTTCAGGAGAGCTTGTTGGATGTGAAATTTAATTCTGCATCCAACGAGTACCCACTCGGCATACTTTTGATGGGCCCCGCTACCCCAAAAAAAAAATATCTGAAAAAAATGTGATGATGATGTCATCATCACGTATTTTTAGGTATTTTTTGTTTTTAAGATAGCGGGGCCCATCCAAAGTATTCCGAGTGGGTACTCGTTGGATGTGGAATTAAATTCCAAATCCAATGAGTTCTCTTGATCAAAATTTGAGTGAAAACACAGGGAGATATGTCAAAAATACGAACAAAAAAGTAGTTTTTTCTTTTCTTCCTCCAAAATTAATAAATATTATTTTATTAGATTAACTATTATTTTATTAATTTTCCTTAGGAGACCCATTTTGAGTTGAAATTTCCTCTAATGCTTTGGTGGACCCAGTGTCGTGCAGATGGACACACCAAGGATACATGTCCGACGTTACGAAATTATTTGCTTTCAGGCGCCCCAAACCCATTGAGCTGCACTGGTGTACCATGGTTTTGCATATGTCAGGTCTATGGGAATCAAGATGAGAACTATGAATACATGCAAAAGATTGTTACCAAGGAAAAGTGTCTTTATTTTACCTTTTTTCGGTCAGTGGGACACGATGATAAAAAGTGTCAAGCTTATGACTTTCTCCAGGAAATGACATATGATTCATACTTTGTGAAAGGTGAGGACCCCTGGGCAATGCAAGCACAACCATAGATGGCATAGAAATTAGCTCAGGTGTAGTATACACCACTGCCCAAGATGCAATTTATCGCGTCGCAACCGTAGCAACAGTTTACATCACAGCCACATTTTGCACCTTAGTCGCAGTTCGTAGCACAACCACAGTGTGCGCCACGACCACAATATAATCATGTACCACTCATTCAACCTTAGCCACAATATGTTCAAGCTGTGCACTATGTCCAAAAGAAACCAGACCCCCCACAGCAGTAGTTGGCCTAGCCTCAGTTTCAGTAAGGAGGAGGCCGAGGAGGATTCCGCGGAGGATTCAGAGTTGAGGAGGAGGTTTCGGTCGAAAAGAAGGACGAGGTTGAGAATCAATCCAGTGTTATACCTATGGAGTATTCGGGCACTATCATATGGATTTTCCTCAAGCATAGTGTGCATATTATGCAGCTAGAGAGAATAATGTTGAAAATTACCCTCATGTGAATGGAAAGTGGTAGGCTGGAAACATTCCTCAGTTGCAGAATGCACAGACTCAGAAGCAGCCAATGTTCCAAGTGCAAAACCAGTCGATGAAGTAGAATTAGATCCTACTACAAACTCAGAATCAAATGACAAAACCACCACTGAATACGAACCCACCATTGAATCAAGCCCAAAACCTAAATCAAGGATCGATGGTTGCAACAATTCAAGGCGAACCGCGAATGAAGGATGTCAGTTTTCACTCACGTCAGTGTGATAAGTAGAGAAGATAGAATGCATCAGCAAGTTTGGTTTGCTGGAAAGAAAAAGGTAGCATTTGATATTGCTATGGAGAAAGACACCTTCTTCGAGACCAAGCATGCAATCGAGAAAAATCCATGTAAGTTACCTATTATCGCAATGACATTTGCTTTTGATCCATCTGTAGAGGTAGGACCATCGTGGCAACTGCATACCTTACAGTAGTTCTTTGAGAGTTGTTTGTCATTGGAAAGGGATCCTGAAGCCCTTGTCGAGATTGAGAAGTTGTTGTACCACCGGGATAAGACATTGAAGGATTCCATGGTGAACTCCCTACAAAAGAGGAAGACAGGCAAGCAGATGAGAATGAATATCCAGTTCGTAGATTACCAGGTTGACTTGGTTATTCTGGATCTCAGATCATATCTAAACATTTTGACTAAGAAAACTTGGCAGGTGATGGGGAAGCCGACATTGGGATGGTCATTGGTGTAGCTGCGACTAGAAAATTAGGAAAAGGTTCAGCCCATTGGTCGCGTCTCAAACTTGGTTGTCGATATTGAAGGTATGAAAATGCATGCCGATTTTGATGTGATAGAAGTGGTTGAAGATGGAGGTTCCTATCCCGCACTGCTAGGGATTGGTTGGGCTAATGACAGCATGGCAATTATCAATTTCAAAAAATGGGTTATGATGTTTGAGAACCAGGATGTCAGGGTCATTGCTCCCATGGACCCTCAGGAAGGTCGCCAGTATATTGAACCTGTGAGGGATGAAGTTGGTAGAAGTTGGGATCACGCTTATAATATCTCTGAAGACTATATCCACCCTACCGTTGATGGTGAACTTGGATGGCGCAGTGATAGTTCTGCATCCTCTGATTGTAATGATGCTTTGGAAAATTGGCAGAATAAGCTACATGAGGTGTCATTCAAGAAATGAGGGTTGATCACACAATCTCTCTATCGCATAGCAACTAAGACTGTCAAGTTGCCAATTTATGAAGGGCTGCCAAAGTTATCAGAATTCCTTCAAGAATTTGAAGAGAAAGTGTTTGAAACACAAAGGGTATTGGCCCTAGATGTAGCACTGAAGGCTACCCCGGCCCGATGGTGGGCGACACACAAGTAGACGATCCATGACTGGGGATAGTTTCAGAGATTGATGATGGTGCTCTTCGGCAATTCGGAGGTCTATCATGCTGGGAGATATGATGGACGGAATGACCCCACCAGTCACTTAATGGAATGTTAGGCCTTATCGGCATCGTGACCTAAAGATGATTGGGTCCATGATTTTGTTCATACTCTGGACAAAATGCCGAGATCCTGGTATGTAGTGGCAGAACTACGCTAACGTATAACCACTTGGGAGGATTTTTCCATTTGCTTTACGTAGACGTTTAGTTTCCAGGATGCCAACCTAGGGGTACATAATGCATTGCAAATAATCTGCGACGTAGTGCTGAAGGTTGTAATTGTCACATACCCAATTGATCCACATGCATGCTACTTGTTGCAATCCATGATGACATGTTACAATATATCTAGGGAACCTAAAGATGATGATGAGTTGCAGAATGTTAATATTCTGGAGTAAGAAGGAAGTCACGACGTTCCAGCGCTAGACATACTGACGGATTCGATGAGTCAGCCACTGAAGATCAAGAAAGTCAACATTGGGTCAGAAGAGAACCATAAATTTTCCAATATTGGGGACTATTGGGATGAGGAAACAATGGCCAAAATCATAGACCTGCTACATGAATTCTAGGATATTTTTTCGACGCGGTTCTCATAAATGAAGGGGATATTAGGGGACCTGGGGGAGATGAAAATCCCGTTGAAACCAGATGCAAAACCTGTGTGACAGAGGCTGTATTGACTGAACCCATGATACAAGGACCGTGTGAAGGCTAAGATTAACCAGATGCTGGATGTTGCAATCATCAATTCTATCAAAGAATCATATTGGATAAGACCTATGGTGGTTCACGATAAAAATACTGGTGAATTATGCATTTGCGTCGACCTAATAAAGTTGAATGATGCCTGTGTGCATGATACATTCCCGACTCTGTTTATAGATGAGGTCCTTGAAGGAGTAGGAGGTTGGGAGATGTATTCCTTCACAGATCACTTTTTGGGGTACCACCAGATCTGAATTGCAAAGGAGGATCGCCATAAGACCATGTTTGTCACTAAATGGGGTTATTTTCAATATACAGTCATGCCCTTTGGGCTGAAGAATGCACTAACAATATTTTCTCGGGTAGTTGTTGCTGTGTTTAAAGACTTTATTCAAAATTTCCTGCAAATATACATGGATGATTGGACAGTCTATGGGCTAATTAGGGACCATCTCGACAACTTGCGATTGATGCTAGAAAGATGTCAATAGCATCAAATTGCATTAAATTCTAAGAAGTGCATTTTCTACGTGCCATTTGGAATCGTACTCAGACACATAGTATGTAAGGAAGGTCTGTTGGTTTATCCCATGAATATCCCGTTAATTCTTCATTTGTCATCGCCGAAAAATGTAAAGATGCTTCGGGTGATGCTGGGGCACATGGGGTACTATCACAACTTCATCAAAGGATATGCTGCGATTATTGCCCCTATGGATAAGCTATTAAAGAAGGACGCTGCATTTGAATGGAGTTAGGAATGTCAAGGAAATTTGGACACAATGAAGGCCAAGATGGCCTCCACACCCATATTCGTATTCCCTGATTGGAACAAGGTGTTCCATGTGCATGTTGACGCCTCTTCTGTTGTGCTGGGGATTGTGCTTGTGCAACCAGGTGAGGGAAACCTGGATCACCCAATCGCATATGCCAGTAGGAAGTTGTTGTTTTCTAAACAAAATTACACAACGAGTGAAAAAGAAGTCTTGGCAATGGTTTATTCCTTGCAAACGTTCAGGCACTATTTGTTAGGCAATCACTTCAAGATGTTCATTGATCATTCCACCTTGCAATATTTGGTCAATAAGCCTGTGTTGGGGGGGAAGATCTGTTGGTGGCTACTACTTTTTTAGGAATTTGACTTTGAAATAATTTTGAAGCCAGGACGGTTGTATGCTGGTCCTGATCACCTGTCTCGCATTGAGACCAAAGAAGAACCTACAAATATTGATGATGTATTTCCAGATGCGCAACTATTCTGTGTTGATATCGTAGATGATCATTATGCCCCATTCATTCATTTCTTGGCTACTAGTGTTTCCCTTGAGAACCTGTCAATCGGTCAAAAGAAGGAGTTGGTATTAAAGGTTTTAGATTTCTAGTTGATTGCTGGAAAGTTATATAAGCTTGGACTAGATGAAATCTTCTGACGATGTATCCTACCACATAAGCAGGGACCCATTCTAGAAGAAGCACATGTAGGAATCATGGGAGCTCATTATGGAGGAAGGGATACTATGTGGAAGGTGTTGTGCACTCGGCTATGGTGGCCTACATTGCATAATGATGCTGCAGACTATGCATGGAGTTGTGACGTATGCCAGCGTGTTGGTAAACCATCACGGTAGGATGAGATGTCGCTTGTACCGTAGGTAAATATACAACCTTTTGATAAATGGGCCGTGGATTTTGTGGGTCCAATTAATCCATCGGGAAAGAGGACTAGTGTGCGATACATCATTACCGCAAATGACTATATGACCAGGTGGGTAGAGGTCACACCAGTTGTGGATTGTAGCGGTATGACAGCAACGAAGGTCATATTTGAGAATATTGTGACATAGTTTGGGTGTCCCAGGATATTGATGAGTGACTGGGGCAGTCATTTTATCGACCACACTGTGAGAGCGATAACTTAGGAGTTGCAGGTGCAACGTAAGAAAAGCACACCATACCATCTGTAGGCGAATGGGACTATTGAAGAGTTCAACAAAATTTTGGAAACAATGTTGACAAAGGTATGTAATGCTAATCACGATGATTGGGACTTGAAAATTCTAGCAGTGCTATGGGCCTATCACACCACTTGTAAATGACTGATAGGATAGACACCGTTTAAGCTGGTATATGGACAAGAGGCAGTCATGCCCATGGAATACATTGTTCCTATTTGGCGCATAGCTGCACTAGCCAGCATGGATGATGCAGAAGCATTAGAAGAGCACCTTGCACAGGTTACCCAGCTTGAAGAGGACCTTTTTATTGCAGGCTTCCACTAGCACATTGCAAAGGATCAACAGAAGGCATGGCACGATCATCACATTAAGCATAAATAGTTTGTAGAAGGAGATTTTGTGCTGCTATATGATAGCAAGTTCATGAAGCATCCAGGGAAGTTACAGATGCATTGGTTAGGCCCATATATTTTTCATTCCATTACTTCTAGAGGTGCGGCTCAGTTACAACAATTAGATGGTGTGGTACTGCCTATGCTCATTAGTGGGAGTCGCTTAAATCCCTATAGGACAGGGTCAAAGTTGCACACCGCTTCAGGCGCTATGAAAAAAAAAACCACGGATTTTGTTAGATAGTAGCAAGGCAAGCCTAGGGGAAGAGGTCATGCAAGGATAGGAGTTAGTAGCGATGAAAGGAAGACCACCTGTGATATCCACAGGGCTGTGGGTTGATCAAATTAGCAATAAATGCAGGTAGTTAAAACAATTAGTTGGTGATGCTTGTTGAAGTGACGCACATTAATGGTTGATTCAACCATTAGTAGGGTGATATTGTTCACGGATTTGGTGTCATTACTGCTGGATTTGGTCATGATGGACGTGGTCGATTTGGTAATGATGGTTTCTAATTAGGCCATGGCTATAAAAAAGCGTGTGGGATGCAGGAGGAAGGCATTGTATAGAGTAGCTCAGTTGAGTGAGAAAAGTGTTGAGCTGAGTATAGTTGAAGAGTCTTGAGTGTGATTTACAGAGTAGAGGTACAGAGTCATCAGGTGCATAGTAAGGTTTGAGGAGTGCAGCATGCTGAGTGACCTCGATGCAATTGATATTTTCGGTGAACAGGAATCCCCCATTCGGGCCATGGCCATTGAGGAAGAATTCATGAGCATGCTGGTAGGCTCTTTGTCGATCCCCAGAGGGTATCAGAAGGCTCAAAATCCTAGTTCCACACCGACACAGAAGAGGCACACCCGCACTTCAGCTAGAGTGCGAGGAGAGGGGACTGCACAGATCGAGTTGCCAAGCTCAGGAGCTATAGAGTCTATAGAACCCAAGGGTGTGTCTGTCAATGATATCCTGAGATATGTCACTCCAACGTGTCCAGGGGTGAAGCCGAGGTAGTCTATGAAGAATCAGAAGTATCCACCCGAACTGCCGCCACTGTCGAAAGGGATGACTTGCTCGGTAGATATCATCCCTACCTTGATCAAGCTGAAGTTTGAAGACCATGATTTTCTATTGCTTAAAGATGTCTAGGATGAGCCCTATGAATTAGTTTCGACGGAGCCTAATACACCAATTCAGAGGATTCCTCAACCATGGGTGAGCGGGTTAAATAAATTTGGATTGTTGGGACTCATTAATATGCCTCACTTTGGGCGAATGAATGAAGCTCATGCATGCATTAAACAACTCTTGGAATACTTTCATGGTGGGATGCTCTAGTTGAATGATCCCATTCCTATCATGGTCGACTTAATTATGAGCATTACGGGCTTGCCGAAGGTCACGGAAGATCCAACATAGTATATCTGTGGGTGGGATATTAATAAGAAGCTTTCCAAGCAACTAAAGGAGCAATTTGTCTTGTAGTGTGATGGTCGTGCCTATCATATCAACAGCATTAATGCATAGGCAGTGCATATCAGGGTGCATATTTTGGCGAGCAATATTGTCTAGGTAAATTGACGGGTCTAGTGCAACTTGAGTGTGGTCGCATGTGCACACATTAGAGGAATTTTGGGGTCTAAAATGGGCCTCCTAAGGAAAATAATAAAATAATATTGATTAATTTTGGAGGAAGAAAGAAAAAAACTACTTTTTGTGTTCGTATTTTCGACATATCTCCCTGTGTTTTTACTCAAATTTCAATCGGGAGAGCTCGTTGGATGCAGAATTTGATTCCTCATCCAACGAGTACCCACATTGCATACTTTTGACGTACCCCGCTACCCCAAAAACAAGAAATACCTGAAAAAATGTGATGATGACATCATCATCACATTTTTTCAGTTATTTCTTGTTTTTGGGGTAGCGAGGTCCGTCAAAAGTATGCAGTGTGGGTACTCGTTGGATGCGAAATCAAATTCCGCATCCAATGAGCTCTCCTGATCGAAATTTGAGTAAAAACACAGGGAGATATGTCGAAAATACGAACACAAAAAGTAGTTTTTTTTAATGACAAATATGTCAATTCAACCATTATGGTTGACTTATTTTATTGAAATTATATTGGTTCTTGAATTCCAACTCATAAAAACTTATTTTGGCACGTTTTCTTATAAGGCCCATTTTAGACCCCAAATTTCCTCTAATGAAAATGCGCAGAGGGCATGCAAATGAACTGGTCCTTGTTTTTTCTCAACCAGTTGCTTGATGATGCTCTCACTGCTCAGGTCGGGAAGCCATTTTCCTATAGTTTGCTGTTAATTCTCATTGCACTTGTTGCATGGATGGAAGCAGAATATTATCAGCCAATGGCAGTCGATTTTATTGAAAAAACTTCCTATCTCTTGGGGTACCACAACAGACAGAGTAACCACATAAATAAATCCCTTCCCAATATGTAAGAGAAATAAAATATATAACACTAAAGGATCTCGAAACATACCATATTCTTGATGGTTGATGTAGATCCTCGTTGAGCTTTTCCAATCCTACTTGTGTTAACAATTTTCTCTCTCAACAATTAGAAAACAAGACAAGCATGCTATATAATTTTGTTAGACCTACTCTAGCATACATAATCAATAATGTATAAGTGATTAAAAGCATCCATGCATTCAATATTCATTTAAATGCACATCATTGGATAGGAAAAGATATTTCGATTAATATAAATCAGAGATTGCAAGAATGACAACCTCTGTCAGCACGTCTGTGAATCGGAGAAACTGAGTCCTCCACCTGGGCCTCCACCACCTCAATCCTCCATCTCTTGATAGCAATATCACAAGAAAAGGAAAGCTTGGGAAGAACGCAAAGTGCTCCAAGGGAAAAAGGGATGTAGACTCAAGTATAAGCTATGGCAACAATGGACTATAGTTTTCTTGATCTTCAATTCCTCCCCTTTCAATGTATCCAAAGGGTTCCTTATATAGTGCTTCAATGGGATAATTGAAGGTCAAATCCAAGCGATCTCAAGGCATATGGAAGGCCAAGAGACAAGTGACTCAGATCCATATCAAGAAAAACTCCAAAAATATTTGGCCTTTTTCACACATCCTGATGTACACGGGTTTAAGGATCATATCCACGTATATACGCGAGAATGGGTTTAAAAGTCGCGTATGGAAAATAACAGGCATTTTTAGGGATGATCTTGGAAACATCAAAGGTACAAAAATAGTCCATGGGGTCCAAAGAGTCTGTAGAGGGATAGGGAAGGCCATAAATGTGTGATCTACCATGTGTGGTAAAATTAGCTGTAACATATGCCCCTTAATGTGTGAGTTCAGAGGTGTGATATGATGGCCGAAATACATTATAAGTCCATCCCAGAAGTGGAGTGATCAAGAACCAAGTGGAAGAACCAGCCTTCCAACAATACAGTACAAATATCTCTGCATATGATTGCAAGTACATACAACAGTCTCGGATACATAAGAGTACAATGGCCATGAATAGGCATGATACAAAATATGACATGTGTGGTTATGACATGTGTGGTTATCTCCACGTACAATATAGATAGATCAAAATTTCCATGATGAAGATATACAAAGGATCATGATCTCCATGAAAGATGAAGATATACAATGGATCAAGATCTCCATGAAAGTTGAAGATATACAATGGATCAAGATCTCCATAATGGCTAAAGATATCTGACATACACTAGAATCAAGTCACGAGAGTCGAAGTCTCATGAAAACTGGCACGATCAAGGAGGTAGCATATCTGAAATGCCACCAATATGGAAAGTCTTCTACACAAATTGCTACGAGTACATGTCCTACTATGTGAATAAAGGTGTCGAGGTCGAACATAGTAGTCCATCGTCTGATTACCGGTCATTGATGTATACCATTAATAGATGCAAGATCACCCACTGGTAATGAAAATGGGAATCAAGGTACTGGAGTGCAATCTACCAAGTGTGAATAAATGTGTTGAGGTTGAACACTTGAAAGAATCCATCAATTAGGGGACATTGATGTATTCCAAAAACTGTCGATGGCGAGAGAACCTGCCACTGATGACTGCAAGTCTCAAGGCACTAAAAATGACTCTAGAATCCTATCCCAGAACAAATGATCTGAAGTCGATGGGATGAAATCCGCTGGAAGGAGAACATTAAAGCATCCCCCATCATCCAACGCGAGGTACTCAACAAAGTTGTATAATGTGGAAGGACTTTGTTATAGCTGATTTTGCCACATCACATGAATCACACTTGTATGGCCTTCCCCTGTCCCTCTGCAGACTCCTTAGACCCCTTGGACCATTTTTTGTCCTTTGATGTTTCCTAGACCATCCCTATAAACATGTGAAAATTGTTATACGTGACTGTGAGTTAAAAACTTACATATAGGAAGAAAGGTGCATAAAAATAAAGGAAAACAAACAAGCTGAGAAAAACTTCACACCAATCAGACATTAGCAGGAAAACATGCCCCTAGACCCGACACAGAAACAGAGAAAAAAGAGTAATTCAAAGTCATTGAATGCCGATAGAAAACCCCCAAAGTACAACTACTAGGAACTCCCCAGCAGAGTCGCCAATTCTGTTACGGAGATAAATTCCTATGGCTTGGGGTACCACAACAGACAGCTTGACTCCAGAAATCAATCCTTTCCAATATGCAAGAGACATCAAATATCTAACACTAAAGGATCAGACCTCGTACCTTATTCCAGACAGTTGAAGTAGATCCCTGTTGATCTTTCCAACTTCAGCTTGAATTGATGAATCACTTCCTCAACAACAAGTAAACAATACACACATACTATATATTGGTGTTAGATCTACTCTAGCATATATAATCAACAACGTATAATCATTTGAAATCATCCATGGATAAAATATTCATTCAAACATACATTATTGGACAGGGAAAGATATTTCTATTAATATAAAATCAGATATTACAATGAATACAACCTCTGTTGGCACATCTGCGAATCAGAGAAACTGAATCCCCCACTGGGGCCTCCACCACCTCAATCCTCCATCTCTCAATAGCAAGATCACAAGAAAAAGGCAAGCTTGGGAAGAACACCAAAGTGCTCCAAGGGACAAAGGGATGCAGACTCAAGCATAAGTTCCGGCAACAATGGACTATAGTTTCTTTGCTCTATTCTCTTATGCCTTCACTGTATCCAAAGAGTTCCTTATATAGCTTTTCAATGGGGTAATGAAAGGTCGAATCCGAGCAATATTAAGGCATATGGAAGGCCAGGAGACAAGTGAGTCAGATCCATGTCAAGGAAAACTCCAAAATGATTTGGATTTTGTACACATCCCGGTGTGCGCGGTTTTAGGGGTCAAAGCCACGTATATATGCGATAAGTGGTTTAAAAGTCATGTATAACAATTTTCACATGTTTATAGGGATGGTCCAGGAAACATCAAAGGACAAAAAATGGTCCAAGGGGTCTAAGCAGTCTACAGAGGGACAGGGGAAGACCATACAAGTGTGATTCACCTGGTGTGGTAAAATCAGCTATAAAAGACTCAATCATAATGTGTACGAACCAATACAAGTATCGGGAATGGCCGACATGAAAAGTCAAGAAAACTGAGGAATGGCTAACTTAGGATTCAAATTCCTTCGAATAAGAGCATAAAGGCAAATCGTGACTGGATGTAGGAAGCATAGACTCAATATACAAAAACTAGGACATCTCTGCGACACATGAGGCATCGACAGAGGCTCCATAGGGACTGGAAGCTTAACTAGTCAGTGGAGATAAACTTAGAGAAACGAGTCCAAATCGTAAAGTAAAGCTATTAACCCAACCAATGGATGTGATATACAGTGCTCTGTTCAAAGGCAACACAACTCAACCGCTGCCAAAGATAACATCTTTTCCTGTCAGGATTTTTGGATTTTTTATTCTTTTTTGGAATTTTTCAAATATTTTGAAAAGCTTGAAAAAGAATAAAAGTGCTTTATAGTTACATACTAGTAGGAGACGAGTGTCAAGGAGAAAACAAACTAGTTCCAAGCAACGGGACATACCTATGCTCAATGCAAGGACACATGTGTAGGATAACGACACTCGGGGGAAAGTCCCCTCCAGGTAAAAATGGGGAATAAAGCTGCAAAAGATATAAAAAATGGCTCTGCTTGGCTAGACATGAGACAAGCTCGGGCTATATGGATGATATTCAAAGTCAGGGAAGCCAACATAAGGCTCAATAAGGCAAGCAAAACTCATGATACTGCAATTACAACTTGACATAAGGGAGTCCTGGGGAAAAGGTCAGCAAAAAGATCAAGAGGAGTATGAAGCTCTTGTGCAAATTCATGGCGATACTATATAAAGGACTCCCACACCCTAAAGGAAAAATGTTGGCATGGGAACCAAATGCAAAATAGGAGCTAACTAGAGTACCCATGTATGGTCAAGCTCTACCATTCACATCATGTCACTTCTGAAATCAACAAGAAGGTTCCATGACAAGATAGAATGGGTTCATACCTAAAGTTATAATGAAATGGTCATAAGGTCATGCAAAGTGCAAATGAATGTGAAACCTAACCTATATGCTAGTTTAGACATAATACCTAAAATCAACATGAACGTGTCAAAAACACGGTCAAACCGTGCTCAAAACGGACTCCTACATCATCAAATTAGTTCAAAATGGTCCAAAATGGTCAGAAACAGTCAAAACTATAGAAAGTGGGTAAAAAATTTCAAAAAATTTCTATAAATAGTAAAAATTTAAAAATTCCATATCATTTGAAACTTTTACCCATTTGAGCTCAAAACTTCCAACTCGAATTCTGGGAGCATCGTCTGATGAAATTCGACACCATTTGATCCAGGTATCTCCCCATGTCCCCCTCTTCCTATTTCATGCAATTTTTTAAAGTTTTCATTGTCCATTTAATTTTCTAGGCCATCCTAAATTATGCTTTTTGGCCCACGCAGGTATCAGGCTTTTCGGAAAAAATGCCCAAACCCGCATACATACATGGTTGTTTTGCAAATAGTTGCATATGAGGCCGTGAATGAGGTTTTCAAGAGTAAATAATGACCACATCTCTTGGTTTTTGTGTAGGATGGTTTTAGAATGGAGGGAGAGGGAACTTAGAAGAGGCCATGCAAGGTGACTTAATGGCCCAACAAACATTGTGTGCATGTGGTTTGTATAAGTTTTGGTGTCTTGGTAGCTTGAGGGCCAAACCAAGACTCCTCTAGATGCTAGTGGATTATTGGGATCCAGACTCTGAGAATTTTCGCATTGACAGGATGTCACTCAGTATAGAAATTGAGGACATATACTTTATCACTGGTTTATCCCGATGAGGAGGAGTGGTAAATCTCTGATCTCGTGAGCCTAGAGGTGGATTGACTATAGATGAGTACATTGCGGTGTACTGATTTCCAGACATGAAAAAGGTTGGGAGTCAAATCTCGACAAACTCTATCCACGTACTGGGACTGAAGGCCATACTATTGGCACTTGGCATGATAGCCAGCTTAACTTCACTCCACCAGGCCTCTTGGCCACTAATGTTCTATTCGGTGGAGTGTGTGAGACCCATAGTGTATGACTAGAGCACTACGTTGTTGAGAAACATGAAGCAACAGCTCAGTGACTACAATATGGGTAGGGTGAAAAAATTCGATTTTGACAACATATTGAGCACATTCTTCTTTGAGCTTTTACCGAGGCTAAGCCCTAAAGTGGACATTCCTCCACACGGAGTTCGAGATCCGACCCAACGAAATTGGGCACATGTTATGCGTAGACTAGGTAGAGCTAGGGTGGCTAACCCCTACCCAAAAGCTTTCTTTCCATGGTGGTAGAGGCAAATCATTGCCATCGATGGATACCGCTATGTAGGGATAGATTTTCGTGGAGATCTGGACATGCCCCTACAACTAGAAGTGGTATATGGCGACATAGGTAACGAATTCCAAAAAACCTTTTTAATTTTTTTGAATTATAATTTTTTTGTGTTTTTTTACATATTGACTCAAAAGACATGTTTTGGTGTGGCGACACATAGTGAAAATTTGTCATGTGTATGGAGATGTTGGACCACGACGATCATATGGTTTCCCTCATCATAGATGAAGGGGAAGGGGAGACGATATCAAGGGTGTGGATGTAGAGCGGGCTCTCCAAAGCATCCACACAAACTTCGTATGCTTGACACACAGGGTACCCATGGCGCAAATTAAGGACTTGCCTAAGGCCATGCAACACCAGGTGGTTGGTGTACCATGGGCATGGGTTCGATTATTTCGACGGTTAGTTAGAGCCGTGGTGTTCTACCACGATCAAAACCCCCCTCGTCCTCCTCAGGCTTAGAGACCTGAGGGCACTTATTTTTTTATGACCGTGTATTATATTTTGGTGGCTCCAAAGCCCTAATTTTGTATTATGACACTTATGTATTCTGACGTCACATTTTGGATGTTAATGAAAAACTTTTATGCTGATCAATTTTATTTATTTACATGTGTGCAAAAATGTATGTTTGTGATATGCTTATGGTCTATGAAACAAATGCCAATCTAACACATAGTTAGCATATGAATCAGAAACTTGATTAAAAATTCTTGAAACATGAATGTATGTTATATTCTCAAATTGTCATTCTAGCAATCTCACACGTAAGAATCTTCGTAATAATATCAGATTCCTAATACGATACGAGCCATTAAGCTATGAAACCACTAACTGTGAATCAAGACATACCTCAAGAGAGAAAACACCATGTGAAATGGCATCCTGCAATAACTCAATAACGACACTATATTCAACAACATTGTTCAAATAAGTTCGTAAACATACACCTCATGAAGACAACACTTGACCCGTAGGAGTATGAATCACCCAAGCAGCTGAAGTTGAGTTTTGATTGTGACAGCTAGCACCATCGATGAATCCTATGTAAAAAGAAGACTCCATCGACATTTGCCATAAGAAACGGAAGCTAATAAACAAACCCAATCACCATAAGAAAACCTAACTATGCAACTCAAAAACTGTACAATAATATACAACAATCAGCCTTGTATGAAGATTATACATAGTATTTTTTAAGATAGAGCCCATTTCTAGGCTCCGCTAAGGATGTCCCTTCATAATCCACTAGCTCATAGGCACCCTTCTCTAACACACATTTGACCACGTAAGGACCATGCCACATGGGATTAAACTTCCCTACCCCCAAGGGTTCTTTAGCTTGATCCCACAAAAGGACCAAATCACCTTCACTAAACTTCCTCGGACAGACATACTTATCATATTGGACCTTAATGCGACGCTTATTTACTTCTAGAGCCACTAAGGCATCTCAGCGCTGCTCTAAGTGGACCAAATGTTCCTCCAATGCAGAAGTGTCTGGTAAAATCTCTATATATAACTTCAGCGAAGGGATTTTGCATTCAAACGGAAAGACAAAATCCACCCCATGCAGAAGCTGATATGGAGAGAAACTGGTGGCAGTATTAACTGTGGTTCTATAGGCCCACAAAGTAGGATATAACATGATATTCCAATTCGTCTTGCTTTGTGCAATGGTTCATTGGAGAATGGACTTAAGTGATTTATTCACTGATTCAACCTATCCATTCACCTGAGGGTAATAAGAAGATGAGTGCTCCTTCTTATACCATAACTTTGAAGCCAACTCTTCCATCATTCTATTCTAAAAGTGCCTACCATGGTTAGTGACAAGCTCTTTTGGAATGCTGAACCAAGTAATAATTTGGTTGAAAACGAAATGCGTGGCTGTCTCACTGTCGGATTTAATCATGGGACTAGCCTCTACCCATTTTGTGAAAAAATCGACAGCTACTATAATGTGATGATGCCCCCCAGTCGAAGCTAGGTTGCAATCCATAAAATCAAGCCCCCACTTGGTGAAGGGACCGACAGTGATAATAGGATGTAACGGGGATAGATGCGAGCACATATTGCATGCAAAGACCTGGTAAGGGTGGCACTTCTTGCCCACATTAACACAATCTTTGAATATCGACGGCCAAAAATATCCCACTCTCAATATTTTTTGGGTTGTAGAAAGCCCAGATAAATGACCATTACATGCCCCTCCATGGCAATCATTCAACACAAACTCAGCTTCATCAAGGGTTAAACAACGATGTAAAATGGAATCTACCCCACAGCAGTACAAAGTGTTATCCACTATAAGGTAGTTCTTAGCTACATGACATAATCATCGTCGCTCATCCCATGAAAGGTGAGTGGGGACCTTCAACGTTTGCAAATATACAATGATATCCCTATACCACATGTCCAAAGTTGAGATAAATAAAATATGCTCATTGACAAACGTATCCTCATAAACCTCTTCCTCCTCCAAACTTGGAAAATTAGACATGACCTCCACAAAGATCAACGATTTCTTCGATTTCTCCAAAACGAATTTGAGATCGAAATATTGCAAAATAACAATCCATTTATTGGATTTTCCCCCAATCATCCTTCTAGTGAGGATGAACTGGAACAGATTGATATGAGCTACAAATAAGGTTCGGTGAAGGAGAATGTAATGTCTCAATCTTTGAACCACATGAACGGTGTCCAAGGAAAGTTTCTCCACATGGGAATAATGGATTTACGCATCAATAAGGTTTCATATCAAATAATATATGACATGCTCGTGGGTCTCCTCATCCTCCTAAACCAAAACCATACCAACCGTCTCCATGGATGCGGCCACATAAATCAAGAAATCACGGCTATAGTTAGGTGGACTAAACACGACGACCGATGCTAATCCTTGCTTAAGAGAATCAAAGGACTTCTGGGATCGCTCATCCCAACAAAAAGGGGTGTCCTTCTTTAAAAGACACATAAATCCTTTAGTCAAGTTGGAAAAATTAACTATGAATCTCTGCAAGAAATTTTCCATGCCTTGGAAGCACCGAATATGTCTAATATTACGCGGGGGAGACAATTGAAGTATTGCCTCAACCTTTAAGGGATCGACTCTTATACCCTGCCTAGATACGATGAACCCTAGAAAGCAACAAATATTCATGCACAAGATGCACTTATGAGGATTTAAACGAACCTGGTAATGACGGCATATTTCGAATACTAATCTCAAATGGTATAAATAACACACTCTCAAACGAGAATGAGCAGCAAGGTCATCCAAATACACTTTGATAATAATTTTGAGATCATGAAAAATTAAGGTAATAGCCCGCTGAAATGTAGCTCCGATGTTTTTAAGGCTGAAAGGCATCTTCCAAAATGAAAAAGTACCCCAAGGACAAATAAATGCAGTGTTATGTTGATCCTCAGGTTTGATCTGAATCTGATTATATCTGGAAAAACTGTCCATGAAGGAGAATACCTCGCTTCTCACACACTCATCCAAAATATGATCAATAAATGGTGTGGAAAAATTATCCTTAGGAAAAGCACAATTTAAATCACAGAAATCAGTGCATATACGGATCTCTCCCTGCTTCTTATCAACCGAAACGGGGTTTGAAACCCACTCTGTCAAGAGAATGGGATAGATAAAACCGGCTTTTAACAGTCTCTCTATCTTTGCCTTAATGGCGGTTGCTTTTCTAGGATTCACGACACGCAAATGTTGTCGAACCGACTTCGCATCCAGATAGGTATTAATCTCATGTTCGACAATATGAGGGTCATCACCTGGCATTTCCTCGTGTGACCAGAAAAGATGTCATGAAACTCTTTAAATAGATCGGTATACTCCTTGATCTCATCAATGGAACAACTCACCCCAATGTAGATGTTCTCAATTTTTCCAGGATCACAAGAAATATTGATAGGAATAGTAGGTGATAAATTCTCCATGTTTCCATCGTCCATATGATGAGGAGAGCTTAATGGAACCACGGGACTACCAATCTTCTCACTAAGAATATCCCTAAATTCATCATGCTCCATACGGTCAAGCTTAGGAATAAAATATGATCAATGATGTAATTCTTCCCAAGGTGGCTCAACTCTAGACATGGCCTCAATAATGGCTTCATCCGATGGAGAAACATCATTGAGGCAATCATGTGTGTGAGAGGACTCAACTGCCCATGGAGGTAGCAAATACGGGTCCTCCTCCTCCATCTGCGAAGAGGAAGGACTAGGCTCTGTAACTTGACCAATATTTTCTTGATATGCTACCATCGTTGTAGGAAATGGCACATCTATTTTGATAGGTCCAATCAAAGGACTCGGTAAAGGAAGAATCCAAGAATCTTCCATATGGGTAGTGTGAAAAGACACAAAATTCACCAAGGACGAAGCCCCACCAAAACTAGATCCGATCATAATAACGGGCGCAGTATAGATAAAGGTTCCCATAAGAGACATATACATAGCCACACCCACACTCCCAGTTGTCGGCTGAGATTGATCGATAATCGGGATAGAAGCTCCCCATGATGCATTAACATTCAGATTATGAAATGATGTATGATCAATCGTAACGATATTTCCATTAAATGGAAATCATACCACTCGAAAGAGAGAATAGGCTACAACTTGCATACTATACATCCAATTCCGTCCCAGCAGAAGATTGTAGTCAAGGGGTGCATCAACCACCTTGACCTCGATTGCGATGGTCTTCCCTCCCAATTGGACCTTAAGAGAATGAAAAATCTCGTGCGGCTGAAATGATCTGCCATCAAAAGATGTCAACATAGTAGTAGATCAAGATGACTTGAGAGAACCCAAACCCTTCCTACATGACAAAGACATCATGGAAGCATCAGTACCTTCGTCAATCACAGTGCATTTGATGGTCATATTAAGACATTCTACATGAATCAAAAGAGACACGTAGTAAGGCAAGCGAGGCTATATTCCCATGGTTTCAAATTTGATTATAGAAGAAGAGTTATCATCATCAACCCCAACAGCAGAAAGCAAGGATCTTCTCTGCGGAGGACAAATCTGAAGTACTTCAAGGGCAGACATCGCACAAGGAGTTTGGCCCAAATCCTCGACAATGAAATAGTTATGGGCAGCTAGGGCATTAGGATTGTGCTCTGAATGCTTTAGGAATCCCTTAGGAATGCGAGGTGCAACTTCAGGTTTATCTATAGGTTTTTTGATACGCAAAGGGCTCTCGGGTGGAGAGGGTTCCTTTCCAAGGTCCGGTTGTGATGAACCATAATACTTTGCACAAGTCAGAACCTTAGTAGTGCCCATCATGTTAATGAAACCATGACCACTATTGTATTTCGGTGAATTTTGATCTCCACCCAATGCACAATGAGGATCAATGGTCCTTGAGTTCATATTTTGATTGTTTGGTAAAGGATTAGTTAGCACGGCTGGGCCCTGTGCTATGAACCTTGAGGCATCTTCCATATGAGGGCACAAGTGAGTGAGGTGGTCCACCTTATATAACTTGTAAGGAAAATTTACCTTACATTTAGACTTCTTGTCCCCCCCAGCATTACGAGCATTCTTGTCATTATAATTAGCATTTTCGTTCTTGTTCCCAACCTTACGATTATTTTTCCATTTTTTCCTATTCCTTCTAGGCTGTTGCTTGCCCTTCTGGTCCAACGATTGCACAGAAAGTACACTCACCATTTGTGTAGGTTGAGATGAAGTCATGGCTTGTCCCGACATGGATTGATTAATTGACAATTGGCTCACTTGTTTCACAACCGAATCCATAGGTTTGGAACTTGTAGAACCCATAATGCCATCGGCATGTGGTCCAGGCTTGATCTTGGGATCGAAACTAAATCACGGAGCATTAGGTATAATCTGATACAAAAGTCCATATTGAGCGTAAATCAAGTCCAACTCTTGTTCCCTAAAGGGTGCTTGTTCTTCATTTTGGACACCGGATGTAGAAACATCATTTGCGATGTAAGGTAACAACGACTTGAGGAACCACTCAAGGAGAAATAATGGTGGTATAAAGGCTTTAATCAATCACTTTTGTCTACGCCAGTCTTGAATATGATCTGAGATATGACTGACTTTGTCTTTCCGAAATTTCGACAAGAGTTCAGTACCAATGTCATAACGTATGGTTAGCTGAAAGTGATTGAGGAAAGTCATGGAAAGGTCATCAAATAAAGCGTATTCCCCCCTTGGTAACTCTATATACCATTTCACTGCAGGCCCGGTGAGGGTGTGTTGAAATAGCCTCAAACAGATTGAATCCTCATGTAAGGAATTGGAAGAGCACCAAAGGTGAAAAGTAGTGACATGCTCACTAGGATCTTCTCCAGTTTTTCCCTTGAACTTGGGAATGTTTGAAGGAATCTTGTTAGGGATGTCTGGCCAGGATGGGTCATGAGATACTAGATCATTCATATGTCTTGATAAGTCAGGTAAGTTCAACGTTGCGAGGAAAGGGAGCCTAGGTTGAGTCGGTCTATACCACACTCCCTGATAGTTCTGATTCATGTAAGGTTGATTGCTATAAATACCATGGCCTTGGCCATAATAACCCCCTACCATTTGACTTGTATATGGCTGCATGGAAGCATTGTGATGTGGTGTACCTTGATTATGTGATGCCACAAAGCCATAATTGGAAGAGTAAACAGGTTGTTGATACCCGCACCCATAGGGTTGATGGTTCTTACCATACTGCGGTCCATAAGACTATCCATGAGAAGCTCCATAAGGTGTCCCATGGGAAGTCCCATGAGCATCTCCATAGTTAGGGATTTGGGGAACTCCTTGCGATGGACCATGAGATGATACAGAAATAGGGATATGACCTCCCGACACAATAGGAGGTACTTGATTCTGAGGTACTACCGTGCAAGCAGTCACAGTATGAACATGTCTAGTAGCAACATTCCAGTCCAAAGGACCACGTGAATGAGGTGGAGGAATGGTTGTCAAAAATGCATTCGAAGGAGTAGGGTTTGAGGGAGAAGGGACATGTGAAGGGATGTAAGTGGTGATCCCTATGGTCACTCATTCTAGTTCTGGTATCCGCATATGATTACCAACACTAGGTCTAGGATGGACATGTGAGGTTGCTTCCACCATGGAGATGGAAGGTGCAATGTGACTAGTGGTCCCAAATCTCTCCGCATGGAAAGGATTCGGAGTGCCCCTAGGTGTAATGCTAGGTTCAACTTTCGACTCAACATGATTTGTTGGATCGGGTGCAGGGATATCAGACATGACATAATGAACATGACTAGTGCTTGTGGGTTCATAGTGAGTCCTGTAGCTAGGAAACCAATACCGACAACCTGTGAATGATGGACCATAACAAGAATGTGAAGGTATTTTCAGTGAAGGATCATACATGGGAGTAGGATCTTCATCCTCAACCTCGTGAGGTGGAGAGGACATCTTAGGAATCTCATCCTTGTGATCTCCCATCGTGTGTGAATCAAAGTGAGAAGTAGTCCACCTGGACTGTCTGTTTATCTCTCCCAAAGGAGGAGGAGATGTGAAAGGTGGAAGTCCTACTAAACGACGAGAACGGTGAAGTGTCATGCTCGAATCCACAATGACTCAAAAAATGAAAAGACTCTATCTAATTATGCAAACCTTAGGCAAACTAGCATGCACAGAGCATACACCTATAAAACGTAAACCCAAATCGCAAGAAAACAAGGGTAAGATATGTGAGCTCCTGAATGAAGCAGGTATGTCTCACCTAGGATAGACTTGAGACTCCCATACACAACAAGTGGAGGTTTGTAACCAATAATAGTGGCCCTCAGCTTCAACGCATATATCAACTGTGCAGTCTGACCCCTACCTGACCAGGAAACCTGTAGAATAACCTCTACAAAGTACCCCCTCGATAACCTAGGTAAGGCAACTAAGGTCACCTCAATATAATCAATGCTTAGGCGGACAATCACAGATAGGATTGACCATATGGGAAGGGTAGCAAAGCACAAAACTCTTGAAATATCCCCCAGATACGAATACAATCCTGGAAATATCTCTGGTGCTACTCAGTTATGACCAGGGGTCATCCCAATCAATAACCTCTCATACTGCCTCGTGCTTAACTCCCTTGTAAGAGGAGGATCCTGATAAACACTAATTATATAAAGGAATTCCACACTCTCACCTGGATAAACACATAAATGTTTTGTTCAGTGGTCTTGGAGAATTCACTCACAATGAACTATTCCAAGACCCTAAAACCTAATCTTGTTGGTGCACCCTATAAAAGAAAAGAGTGTAATTCATTTTATTATNCGTGCAACTAATGATGTTATGACACAACAAGAACTAAAATGCACACCTAACAATAAATGCAAATGCACTGCGTCAAATGAAAACCGGGGTATGCTACTACGTGAAGTGAAAAAAATTCCTTCAAATGAATATGAAATCATTCCTATATGAAAATATGACTAATACTCTCCAAGCAAACCTAATGCAAGTACCATGCAAAATGCAAACAATGCATAATGATGCAAAAAGAAAATGTTTTTGTATTTTTTGAATTAAATGAGATAAAAAGAAAAAGTATGACTCTACAAACCTCAGACTCTGCAAGCACTATCAAAAAACACCCAAGCAAAGCACCAAGGTAAAAAAGACCTAATGCACTAATCCCAAAACAAAAAATAGAAAATGAAATGACAAGAACATTTTCAAAAATTTAAACTAAAAAGAATCTTTGGTCAGAAACAGAGGTGTATATAGACTCCAGAAGCATCTAAGAAGACTCAACAATCATCCAAAATCACCCAGCAACACTTAATCTTCCCCAAAAAGGCAAAACTCAGGGCATATACGGCTGTTTGCAGACTCCAGAAGCATCCAAGAAGACTCAGCAATCATCCAAACTCACCCAGCAACACTTAATATTCCCCAAAAAGGAAAAACTGAGGGCATACATGGCTATTCCAGGAAAATCCATGTGTACATGCGATTGTGAAGGAAAAACCCCCGTATAGGAAGAAAAGGAGAAAAAAGAAGGAAAACAGACAAGCTGAGACAAATTTACTCCTATCAGACACTATTAGGAAAAAATTCCCCCAGACCCGACTCAGAAACAGAGAAACCAGAGCAATTCAAGAACATTGAATGCCGATAAATCCCCCAAAGGAAATGATTAGGAACTCCCTAGTATGGTCACCATTTCTATTACGGAGAAAACTTCCTATGGCTTGGGGTACCACAATAGATAGAGTAATTGTAGAAATCAATCCATTCCCAATATGCAAGAGAAATAAAACATTTAACACTAAAGGATCTCGAAACATACCTTATTATGGATGGTTGATGTAGATCCCCGTTGAGCTTTTCCAATCCCGCTTGTGTTAACAATTTGCTATCTCAACAATCAGCAAACAAGACAAGCATGCTATATAATTGTGTTAGACCTACTCTAGCATATATAATCAATAATGTATAAGTGATTAAAAGCATTCGTGGATTCAATATTCATTTAAATGCACATCATTGGACAGGGACAGATATTTCTATTAATATAAATCAGAGATTACAAGAATGACAACCTCTATCGGCATGTCTGCGAACCAAAGAAATAGATTCCTCCACCTGGGCCTCCACCACCTCAATCCTCCATCTCTTTATAGCAATCTCACAAGAAAAGGACATCTTGGGAAGAACACAAAGTGCTCCAAGGGACAAAGGGATGTAGACTCAAGTATAAGCTACGGCAACAATGGACTATATTTTTCTTGCTCTTTAATTCCTCCCCTTTCAATGTATCCAAAGGGTTCCTTATATAGTGCTTCAATGGGATAATGGAAGGTCAAATCTGAGCGATATCAAGGCATATGGAAGGCCAAGAGACAAGTGATTAGGATCCATATCAAAGAAAAATCCAAAAATCTTTGGCCTTTTGCACACATCCCGATGTACACAGGTTTAAGGATCATATCCACATATATACACGAGAATGGGTTTAAAAGTCTCGTATGGAAAATAACAGGTATTTTTAGGGATGATATTGGAAACATAAAAGGTACAAAAATAGTCCATGTGGTCCAAAGAGTCTACAGAGGGATAGGGAAGGCCATAAATGTGTGATCTACCGTGTGTGGAAAAATCAGCTGTAACAGTTGATGCGGTGAAGGTGTTCCGAGGCGCATGCTATCAGAATTTCTAGTGGGTTGAGGATCCTATTCAACAGGTGGACTTTGTGATCCATTTTTGTTTCTATTGGGAAGCACTGCAAGCCACAGCTGTCAAAGTTCCCCGTTTATCCCAGTATGTAGCAGGAAAGTATCAACAGCTCATTCAGTTCACTATCGGGCCTCATTCCATTTATTTCTAGGCACGATGGGACCCCAATAAGCAGTGGCTACCTTTAGCCTACAAATTCACTGATGAAGAATTGGATGTTGTCATTCAAGAGTGTCCAACTAAATGGCACAACCCCATGAGCTAGGAGGAACTCTCTAAGGAGCCACTAGCTGATGCCCTGGATGATCCTGTCCAGAAGGAGCTAAGTGTTCACAAATATGACAATGAATCATCGACAGACCCTGAGGCCAAATCACAACACATGTAGGAGGAAAATCAAACCAAATGGTTCCTAGAATATTACGCGGGAAGCGGTACCTGACCAGGAATGGAGGAGAAACTAAAGCGACTCATCAAAGCGGTCACTGACTCCTTTGAGGCTGCGATGCAAGTGATACGAGAGTCTAACCAAGAAGGGTTTACTACGGTAAGAGATACATTGAATGTTATTTATGATGTTGTTTCTAGAAGGACACCTAAGAGAAATGTGATGCAAGAATTCCCGTTGATCAGCATAGAGCCATGGGCTAGGAATGTTCAAGTTCCCCCGACTGTGATCGACACAGGGAGTGAAGTGAACCTGTTACTATGGCCGTTCCATAGCATTACCTTGGATCTCATAAATTTACCTTCTCAAGCACTTGTGGAGATCCAGGATGTTGTTGCCCAAGGGTTGGTGGATAGGCATAAGGAGCTTAGTGATGGGTATGTGTGGTCACAGAGCACAACTGAGAAGTAGCAGAAAGAAGCTGAGGAGCTGCATCAAGTCAGGGTGCAGCTGGAGGAAGAGAAGGTACGTGAGATTGAGGTAGCACAGGCTGAGCTGCAGTGCAAGACTACCAAGGAAATCACTGAGATTAAGAAGGCACAAGATTACCTTATCATTTAGAAGGCACAGTTGTGTGCAAGTTGTGGCGAGGTCGAGAAAGCTGTTAATGAGGCCTGTCAACATATATTTGAGATCATGAACGAGCTTACTGTAGTCACTAAGGCCAAGTGAATTTGGGAATTTATTTTCCATATCTAAGACACCAATCTTCTGCTCAATGCCCTGGTCCATCCAGAGACGTCACCGGAGCAGGTTGTTGAATGGAAGGATATGATGGAGGAGATAGCGGCCCAGTTTGAAACAATGGAGCAAGAAACTAAGGTAATCATGGAGGCAATGATGCAGTTCTAGAAAGGTGTTGTCCAATATGAACAGCTCGACCAATTGACCAAGCATGCACAGGAAGCTGAAGGACATTTGACGATACTGAAGATGTCACTGCGAGCATTGCCGATCATGGTGTAGATCATGCGGTCCAAGGAGTTGAATAACCTACAGCAGAGATCTGTCCATGCCCAAGAACTCCAACAAAAGCGCATTGCCTATTTGGATGAGTTTCAAGAAGTTGGTGGGCAGCTCGTTGTCAAATCGGTCACAACGTTGTAGGTTGTGCAAGCATTAGAGGACATTTGGGGTCTAAAATGGGCCTTATAAGAAAACACGCAAATACTAGATTATTTTGAGTTAGAATTCATGATCCAATAGAATTTCAATAATATGAGTCAACCATAATGGTTGAATTGACATATTTTCCATAAAAAAAACTACTTTTTTTATTCGTATTTTTGAGATATCTGTGGAAATTGAACCCAGTGATAGATTAATTTTACTCACAACAATTATCAATTGAACATGCAAAATCACTCACAAAAGAGACCGAATAATGAGCTGAACACTAAACTATATTGAATAAGTGTACAATAGCAAACCCTGTAACATAATAGGTTGCATCATTAAATAATTACATAAGGGATTCGAATGCATGAGGAGCAATTCGAATCTAGCATAAAGCAGGCTTACTAAAATTAAGCAAATCCCCCATAGGTGCAAAAAGCTGATCCCAAATCAGTCATGGAGCTCACGAATTGGAAAAAGTGCTTAGGAAAGATAAAGAGTGATGGAATGACAACTCATACATGCTTTTACAAGGAGAAAAGAGTGGAGGATGTGTAGGACAAAAAACTAGTCAACCTCACCTAATCAAGCTTTTCCATTTGCCTTAAAACACTGAAAAAGTAGGGAATAAAGCAAAAAAAGAAGAAGGGCGCTTAGGAGGCCAGGAATAAAGCAGATTTGATTCCTTGAGGTTTCCCAAGTGCTACATGAGTCAAATAAGGAAATTTTGACCACTATGGATAGGTAAATGACAACTTGCACAAGGTGGGACACATGAACTAGGAAAATAAGACAAAAATAATGAAATTAATGTCTAAGGTAGCTAACTATGGGTTGATTATTCTAACACCCCCCCTTAAGCCTGACTTATGAATAATATATTAGAAAATTATAGGGCCTAGCAACAAGGCTTAGTCACCCTTTACATACTGCATGTCCATACAACCAAGAAAAGAGGCAAAAACCACATGGGAAAATCCTCCCTTAAACATGGACTGTAAAACAAAAGTTGGAAATCTTGTCTTCACTCATGCTTCACAGCATGATCAGAAATCCCTAGCATTGATTTGAGATTACTGAAGGTATTCTCACAAAATGCTTTGGTGAATATATCAGCTACTTGTTCTGAAGATGAACAGAAGAGTAGGTGAATGGTGCCATCATGCACAAGCTGTCTGATCTAGTGCATATGGATCTCAATGTGTTTGGTTCTCTGCTTCTGAACTGGAGCTTTGCAGATTTGAATGGTACTTTGGTTATCATAGTAGATGGTAGTTGATTACTCTGATTCAAAACCACACTCTCCATGTAAACCCTGCAACCATAAACATTGAGTTGCTGCATTAACAACTCCTCTGTACTATGCTTCTGTAGATGAGAGTGCAATGGCACTCTGTTTCTTACTTGACCAACTGATTGGCCCTTCTACAAGCATAAACACATATGCTGATGTGGACTTTCTATCTATGCTATCACCTGCCCAATCACTGTCAGTAAATCCAATCAAATCAAGATCAGATTTTTCTTTATAGAAGATCCCATGTGTCCTTGTTCCCTGAACAAAGTTAAGGATCCTTTTGGCTGCTTTCCAATGGATCTCATGAATTTGATCCATGTATCTAGAAGCCACACTTACTGCATAATAAATATCAGGTCTATTATGTGTTAGATACAACAAACATCCAATCAATTGCCTATACAGTGTATTATTTACCATAGGTGAAGAATCAGCTTCTTCCAACTTCACTCCTGAAAGGAAAGGAGTTTTGCTTGCTTTGCAATCCTTCATTTTGAATTTTTTCAGCAAATACAAGGCATACTTGGAATGGTGCACCTTGATTCCAGCTTTGTTTTGAGCAATCTCAAGCCCCAAAAATTGACTTAAGAGCCCCAAATCTGTCATGGAGAAGGCTTGGTTCATTGCACTCTTTAAGGAAGCAATCTCATCCTTTGAGCTTCCTGTAATGAGGAGGTCATCAAAATATAACACAATGATCATTAATGAACCATTAATTAAATTCAAATAGACATTTGGATCTGATTTGCATCGAACAAAATTTAGTGATAGCAAGAAGCTATCGATCTTGGCATACCAAGCCCTGGGGGCTTGCTTTAGCCCATACAATGACTTTCTCAACCTGCACACAAGAGAAGGGTTAGTAGAAAAACCTTGAGGATGCTGCATATATATCTCTTCAGTGAGATCTCCATTCAGGAAGGCACATTTTACATCCATGTGATGTACCTCCCATTGCTTTGAGGTTGCAATGGCTAGGGCTAGCCTGATGGAATCCATCTTTGCCACTGGGGAAAAGGTCTCATTGTAATCTATCCCATGAACATGTGAGTATCCCTTGGCTACCAATATGGCCTTGTACTTCAATGGTGAACCATCAGCAGTAAACTTGGTCTTGTAGACCCACTTACACTGAACTAACTTCCTCCCTGGGGGAAGATCCACTAGCTCCCATGTGTTGCTCTTCTGGAGTGAGCTGAACTCTTCCTTCATGGCTGCTTGCCATCTTGGATCTCCTGCTACATATTCATATGTTTGAGGATCAGATTCCACCATCAAATAGAATTTTTCAGCAAACATAGGATCCTTCATGCACAAACCACTCTCAAATTTAGATCTAGTCCTCCTTGGGTCATTGGGATCCCCAGCTAGCTCTCCTGCTGCATGTAGTGTCTTGGATGCCCATTTTGGCCTTGTAGGGATTTTAGGGTCTGCAATAATCTCATCTCCATTAGAAAAATCAGAATCAACATGTTCAACAAACTCTTCACTTACTTTCAGAGGTTCAGGTGGTGAAGAGGTTTCTCCAACTTCCACTGCTGCAAGGGGTTCTTCTTGAAACTGAACACACCTTTCAATGAAGGCTTTATTTGTGCTAAAATTTATCAGTTTCTACCCTTTTGAATCTTCAAAGTATCCAACAAATAGACACTCTTGGCTTTGGGGCTTCAAAGCCTTTCTCTTTTCTGTTGGAATTCTAGCCCAAGCCCTTGAGCCAAAAATCCTGAAATGGGTCACATCTGGCTTGTGCCCACTCCATTGTTAGAAAGGAGTCATACCATCAAGTTGTTTATGAGGCACCCTATTCTGGATATAGGCTGCACAGTTGATCGCTTCGACCCAGTACTTTGGTGGCAAAGTTTTGGCCTCCATCATGCATGTTGCCATATCCTTCAGTGATCTGTTCTTCCTCTCAGCAACACCATTTTGCTGTGGTGTGTAAGGGATAGAATGCTGCATCTGAATACCTGCATCTACATAATAATTAGTAAACTCAGACTTGACATACTCACCACAATTGTTAGATCTGAGGACCTTGAGTTTCCTCCCAGACTTGTTTTCAACCAAATCCTTAAAGACTTTGAAGAGGCCAAAAAATTCAGACTTGTGTTTCAGGAAGTAAACCTAACAATACCTGGAAAATTCATCAATGAAATTCAATGCATATTTGGGCTGAATCATGGACATATGAGGAAATGGGCCAGCAAAATCACTGTGGATCAACTCGAGGGGTGCAGAGGTTCTCTCATGACTAGCTCTCTCAAATTTATGCTCTGGGTGTTTTCCTAGGATACAACCTTGGCAGACTCCTTTGGAAAATTTTATCTTGGGCAACCCTATGACCATCTCTTTTTCACTAATATCAGAAAGATACTTGTAATTTAGGTGGCCAAATATTTCATGCCAAATCTTGCTTGATTCATTAGCATGAATCAGAAGAGCAGAGGGGTTTGAGTAGGGTAGGAAGTGTGAGAACATGTATACCTTCTGAGCATGATTCACAACTCCTTTTGCAATGACTTTACCACTTGAGATCTCTGTGATCTCAACTTCATCAGGGGATAATATGACCTTATTTGGAGACCCAGTGTGAGTCATCTGGTACACTGACAAGAGGTTGGAGGCAAGACCAGGAACATACAACACATTTCTGAACTGACCATGATCGAGATCAATCCTCCCTTTTCCCAAACTTTCAGTGAGAGAGTCATCTCCCAGTACTATAGGTGGTCCCTTCGACATGTCAAGTGAGGATAAGGCCTCCTTGGTCGAAACCATGTGTCTTGAAGCTCCAGAATCAATGACAAAACTGGGTGAGCTTGATGTGCCAGCAACCAATGCATGAACTCTCTCTCTCTGTCATCTGAACTTGATCCTCCTTCTCTCTTCTTTGAGCTGTCTGGAAGGGAGATGCCATTCTTCTCCAGGAGTTGGGTCAGGATGTTTATTTGCTTCTTCATACAAGAGATTTCAGTGTGATTGCCCTTATTGCAGTATGCGCACTTGCTCATTTCTCCTTTGTTTTTCTTCTTCTGGTAGTTCTTCTTGGAGCCTTGTGGCTCCTCTGGAGACTTTTTCTTGTCTCTCTTTTGCTCAGGTGGATTTTTAGCTTTATTTTTTATTTTTGAATCCACCTTCGAATCTCCAGCAATCAGAGCTTGATCTTTGGATGGTTTGATGGTGCTCATCATCACCAGCTTGTCTTGTTCTTGTGTGAGAGATTCCATGAAATCTGCAAGGCTAGGCATCTTCCATGTTCGAGCTATCAGTTTTGTGGCATAGAAGGTCGAAACAAACACTGAATAGTCAGGGCCAATCTTCGAGAGAATGGCCAAGACCAGCTGATCATCCTTCTTTTCGATCCCACACTGTTTCAGCTGCAAAACAAGTGCTTTGAACTTGGATAAATAGAGTTGCAGAGATTCAAAGCTATTGGGACTCAGGGAAATCAGCTCATTTTTTATTTGATGTCCCCTCATCTCATCTGTATTTCCAAAAATATCAGTAAGCTTCTCCCATACTTCATTTGGTGATGTCAATCCATCAAGATGGAAAAGGAGGTCTCTGGAAATACTCAGACACAGGAGACCATAGGCCTCATCCCTCCTGTTGTGCCATTTAATCTTCTCTGCAGCTGCATTGGGCTCTGCTTCTGTTTCCATAGTCACTCTGTAGAGGCATTTTGCTCTCAACAGTATCTCCATCTCTACTTTCCATTCAAATAAATTGAAGGGAGTCAAGATGATCTTCTGAGATTGATCCATAGCTTAGAAATTGTCCAGACTGTCAGTAGAAGGCTCCCAGTCACTGATGACGAACCTGCAAAACAATTTTGAAGGAGAGAAATTGATCTAAAATGGCTCTAATACCATGTGGAAATTGAACCCAGTGATAGATTAATTTTACTCACAACAATTATCAATTGAACATGCAAAATCACTCATAAAAGAGATTGAATAATGAGCTGAACACTAAACTGTATTGAATAAGTGTAAAATAGAAAACCATGTAACATAATAGGTTTCATCATTAAATAATTACATAAGGGATTTGAATGCATGAGGATCAATTTGAATCTAGCATAAAGCAGGCTTACTAAAATTAAGCAAATCCCCCATAGGTGCAAAAAGTTGATCCCAAATCAGTCATGGAGCTCACGAATTGGTAAAAGTGATTAGGAAAGCTAAAGAGTGATGGAATGACAACTCATACATGCTTTTACAAGGAGAAAAGAGTGGAGTATGTGTAGGACAAAAAACTAGTCAACCTCACCTAGTCAAGATTTTCCATTTGCCTTAAAACACTGAAAAAGCAGGGAATAAAGCAGAAAAAGCAGAAGGGCACTTAGGAGGCCAGGAATAAATTAGATTTGATTCCTTGAGGTTTCCCAAGCACTACATGAGTCAAATATGGAAATTTTGACCACTATGGATATGTAAATGACAACTTGCACAAGGTGGGACACATGAACTAGGCAAATAAGACAAAAATAATAAAATTAATGTCTAAGGTAGCTAACTATGGGTTGATTATTATAACAATATCTCCATATGTTTTTACTCAAATTTTGAGTGGGATACTTCGTTGGATGTGGAATTAAATTCTGCATCCAACGAGATCTCCCACTCAAAATTTGAGTAAACACACTCAGACACATGTCGAAAATACAAACAAAAAAGTAGTTTTTTTCTTTCTTTCTCCAAAATTAATAAATATTATTTTATTATTTTCCTTAGGAGGCCCAATTTAGATCCAAAATTTCCTCTAATGAAAGTTGGCAGATGGTCGATGTCAAGGCTAGGAAAGTGCACCCCATGTAGCAGGATTCACTCAACTATCAAAACGCTAACAACAAAGTCCAACTCCAAGTTTGAGAGATATCTCAACAGTTTGATGATGTCAAGGCCAAGACATTGGCATATACCCTGTCAACCTGATGTGGCTCGAGGACAAGCCACAAGACTTTGTTGGGGGCCTGTTGGCAGGGGTTTTGGGTAAGTGAGTTGCGCAGCATCGTTATAGCTGCACAAGATCACGCGACACTGTGCAAGGCCAGATCAGCACGATGGGTAGAAGGATAACCATTTTTGAATATTTAATGTATTAATTGACCACATTTTGCGGACATAGGTCATTAGTGGTTAGAACTGAATTAGAAGTGGACCTTTTATGTAAAGGCACAAGCCTATATATAGAGTTAGCTTTGCAATTGTATGGGAGGCATGAGAATGATAACAATAGGAAATATGATAAGGATCATGATCAGCGCGATCCAAGTCCAAGAAAATATCTGAGAGTGATCAATTTGTTTCAATCTTTCTATGCTATTGATGAGTTCTATTTTGAACAATTTGCAATCTGTCTGTGTCAGATACTGATTTTTGGGATGTAATTGGTCTCCTCCTATGGAGAATAATTATCTGTTTTGGATCTATTGCGCAAAATTAATATGACATGATGGTTGTTGCCTAAATGTTGTCTTCTGTTTTCCTATTTTATCTGTTGTGATGTCAATGAGAATTGTATTGAATCTATTTATTATTTACTGATGTAGCTGCAATACACTGTCACAATTTTGATGAATGATGATGAAGCTTATTAAATTTGTTTTATGAATGATGTTTCTACGATAAATGAATGATGTGATCTGTTATATTTGAGTTATTTTATGAATGATCTTGCTATGATAAATGAATAATGTGATCTGTTAGATTTGTAGTTGTGAAGATGAATTGTGATAACTATCTTAGTTCTGTAATATGATAGTTATGCTGGTAAAGCCGCAGATGCCATATATTCCCTTCTTACTGCTGGAAACTTGGTTTCGACAGCTCTCCCTTGAACATCTCGGGTGAGACTTCGTCTACTATGCAGATGTTGTTGGGAAGGGTAAAACCTATTTGGGCTGGTGCTCAGGGAGATCACACTGGTTGGGTGTCGATAGAGTGAGAACGCCTATCATAGAGTGAGAACACCTATCAACGAGGCTTTGTTGGTGGGTTTTTTCAACCTCTCATCCATTAAGATAACTAAATTTTCTTGTTAAAAGGGAATCAAATTACATTATTGAACAAATTATTATCCTCAAGGAAATGGGTTAGCAGAATCAACAAACAAAAATCTCATCATAATTTTGAAGAAAAATGTTATTGGAAATCAAAGAAACTGGCACACAACACTTCCCAATGCACTATGGGAAGATAGGGTGATCACAAAGAATTCCTTAGGAGTGTATCCTTATACTTTGGTTTATGGGAAAGAAGTTGTTTTACCCCACATTCTGCTTCCATCCTCTCAATTAGATCAAGGCTCCCAAGGATCCGATAGTGAAATATTACAAGGACGTATTAACACTCTGTTGAAGCTTGAAGAATATAGACATAAGTCTAAAGAGATATTTAATCAACATCAAGACATTGTCAAAAAATGGTTTTATTAGAATTTTTGTGCCATTTATATCATCAAGCAATTAGTTATGAATTATGATTGCAGTAGAAGGAGAATGAATATACAAACTGAACAAGACAAATCACATAAGAAATGGATGAGTATAGCTCATGTAATTACAACATCATTGTCATTAATTAAATACAATATTACAATACCTTACATAGGAAGAATTCGAATGAATTAGGGAGAAATTCAAATCTACCAACTGGATCTGACTGTACCTAACTAACTAGCTAACTCATGGTGTCTCAATCAATATCGGATTCCAATAGATCAACTCCCAGATGTCCAACCAACTCATACAATCAATAATAACTAGTTAACTCAGTGCAATGGAGGTGGTAGGTGGGAAAAGGCGCTTGCTCCACATGGAACCATGCATTAACCATGCATAAATAGTGCTAGCTAACTGATTATGATCTAACTAAAAGTAACTAGAAGCTAACTAAGACTAACTAGTTCCAACTCCAACTAACTGATGGAGGTTGGTGCGAGGACTCCTAGTTGCTCCTAAACTATAGGTATTGGTCTAGGAGGTGCCCAAAATGATGCATGCACATGAATTAGGTGTAATTTAACCTCTAGCAGTGTTCCACACACTCTAGTAAATAGTACATGTGGCCCCATTAATCCAAGTGGAACCAATGGTACTAGTGAACCCAATTAATTAATTAAGGTTCCTAAGTTAGGCTAAATAATCTAATAGACAATATGGTGAAGGGAGGATTAATAATCCTAACAACCCCCCTGCATCCTAACTTGGAAAAATATGGGCCCTGGAAACAAGGCCATGAGTCACCCATATACAATCTAAAATACTTAGTGCTGCTTAATACAACCGAGGAAATAGGTGAAATCCTCTTCGGAAACCACCCCCCCCCTGAAAATAAGCAGCAATACAAATATTGAATAGAACTTGTGAAAATCTTTTCTTCCATTTGTAGCACTATGCAGTATCTTGGTTCTTCTGTGGAGGTGAACCTATGACTCTAAAAAAAAATGCTTATGTCTGGAGGAATATTCCTCTTTGGAATAAGAATAGCGTAGTCAACTGAATCAGAAATATAAACAGTTGGACCCATGTAGAGCAGCTGAAATTAACTGAAGATAGAGAAAAATTTCTTGAGAATTCAAACTATGTGAGGAACAACCATGAATCTGGTATATGTGTAGGAGCAAGTGTCCAGGTGGATGCAGAATGCAGAATGTAGAATGTCCAGGAAGAATGCAGAATGCAGAAGTGTTAGGAGCAAGTGTCCAGGCGGATGCAGAATGTCTTCCTCTGTACTAGTTCTGTGAGGGAATGATCATGTGACCAAAGGTAGAGAATCCTCGGGACTATGTAGAGAGAATTATTGAGATCCATAATATGATATTTCTTCATAAATAACCAATCATTCACAAAATATAATATTATAAAACTCATAAGAGAGAACTAACATCAAATCCTCAACAACAATATTTAAGGAAACTTGCGGTGCTTGATTTGTCACACCAAAATTGATGAAACCAGTTACAAGCAATACTGAAAGATATTGAATCTTAAAAATTGAACCACATATTATTAGATCATAAAATAAATCATATCCAAAAAGGTTCATATCATATCCAAAACTGCGCTCCATCGAGATGCTATATGCACAATTTTCTCCTTCTTCAAAATTTTGAGTTTTGGTGCATGCAATCCTTTAGGAATTTACTGGAAGCTCTATATTAATGAGAGTGAATGGATCAATCCTATAATATGATATTATTTCAATAATATACATGGTATTACTTATCTACACACCAGAAACATTATTAGATATAGAGAAATCAAATTCCTCTACCTTTTCTGAAACAATCATTGGTAAACTATGCACAAAATTTAAAGAATCACTGGAGAATTTTTGCAAAGAATAGAAGGAGTTTTTTTATTTGAAAAAAAGAGATTTGAATGTCTTCTTATAGATCAACCATGTGAGGAGATGAGGCATCATAGATCTCATACACTTCTGGAGCAGCAGGAGAAGGATTCACTCCAAGGAGACTTTCTTCAATTCGTATTGACTGTAGGGAAAATTTTGCTTCTTATTCATCTTCAACAATTTTCTTTTATGTAGGAGAGGGCATGAACTCATCATGGTGGATTTTATATGAGCCTCTCTCAATATCTGGGATTCTAGAGTGATATCCCATATGAATGCTAGTTCATGATAGAGGGAAAGTGATGAAGGATTTCGTAGAGGAAACAATGTGGTTGGATGCTCTAGAATCTATCTGTTATCTCCTAAATAAATTAGTTTTCACTCAGTCAAACTCAGAAAAATTATTTTTGCACAACGATGAGGATTTAAAGATGCATTATGAGATTTTCTATGTGATTAAAAAAATTTGAAAAGCTGGTGCTCTATTTTTCAAGAAAATTTGAAAGTTTAGCTTTTGGTGGCTTAGGTGGACTTTTCGACAGTTCATTATCCACCGAAAATCCAGCTTTCGACAGCTAATAGCTTTGGCTCAGGACAACGTTAACCATTGAAATCCTGTTGATCACATTTTTTGAAAAGGGACTTTTGTTGTCTTAGGATAAATTACCAACGGTTCATTAGCCACCGAAATCCCTGCTTTCGGCAGCTAAGACCGAAATTTCAGGAGACTCCAAGCCACCGAAAGTGGCGTTTTACTGTGAAAAGGAATTGTTTTAAATTGGTGATACTGAGCGACTAGAGAATCATTTTGAAAAACAATTAGTTTTTTTTGTTCCTAAAAGGTCAAAGAACAATAACCTCTCTCTGTTTTCCTACAAGTCTTTCATATTGGGATAATCTAATCCATCTCTGAGACCTAATTTTTGAATCTCAAAATTTTTTGTTTGACACATGTTTTTGAAATAAAGATCCCGAGAAAATTAGAATAAATTCCAAAAAAATGAGAGAGGTGTTTTCTCAGAACAAACCAGTATACAAAAACCTCTTTTAGTTTATACACAAGTGTCACATATTTGAAGGACCAAATCCATCTCTGAGCCCCAGTTTTCAGCAGTTTGGCCAAATTTTTAGGGCAACAAGTGCCCTGTCAGTCCTTCAGGTGGCATTTTATACCTCATCTATCAGTCCATAAAGGTTTTTTGTAGATGTTGAATATTTCAAAGATAAAACCTAGGTTCCAGAGATTCAACTAGCTATTAGGGAAAATACATGAACTAGAGGTATTAGAAGGAAAATCCAAACCCTAACCCTAAAACACATCTTGCAGTGGAAACCCTAGCAGAGCCAACAACAAGCTTGCAGGATTCAGAGGCAGCCCATGATGCTGCTGTTATACAGGTTGAAGAAATATGAGATTGATGAAGGATAATTCCAAGCTCTATAGGATGATAAGAAGGTCAAGGCTGCAGAAGAAATATTGAAACCCTAGAACACACCTTGCACTGGAAACCCCAGCAGAGGCAGGTATTAGACTTCAGAATCGAGAGGTAGCCCATGATATTGCTGATATTCCAAATCTTATGTAGGTTGAAAAAGTACCAGAAGGACAAAAGTAAAGTGTAAAAGTCTGATTTAAAGGCTAAATAAAATTTTGCAGAAAACAGAGCTTTCGGTGGCTTAGACAAATGCAGCAACTATTCATTAGCCAACGAAAGCAGATATTTCGGCAGCTAATAGACTCAAGATTACTCCTCCTTAACCATAGAAAGAAGAAAAGGGTACAAAAATATGTTTTGGCACACAGAACCAGTTTTGGCCAGTACAACTACCTCAAGGATGAAATATAAAGCTCAAATTTGTTGGAAAACACCATTGGGAGAGGTCTGTTCTAGTTCTGAGGATACAACCATGGAGAAAAGGGTCACAAACCGTACCTATTTTTAACCAACGGTGCCTTATCTATCAGATGACAAGTTAAAGCTATACTTCAGTTCTCAATGTGGTCATCAAAAAGTTCAATGAGTGAACAAGAGTTAGCATTAGATAGACTAGTAGTTAAATTAGGGTTTCTGACCTAATTTTGCAAAAAACATTAATTTTATCTATTTTTTAGTAAAATAGATCCAATTTTTTAGGATCTAAATATTTTTGTAAATGCTATAAATCCTAAGACTTATTTTGAAGCAAGGGTTCAAATTCAGGGACCTTTTGACCATTAATATTTTCAAGCTTCTCATATTGCTCATGACCTAATATAAGCTCTTTTGCTATCATATGTTCAACTTCCATTTCTTGTCTGTTCTGCACTTATGCTTGAATGTGTTGTTCAAGTTTATTCATGTTATCTTATTTCTGATAGTTGTCATCCTATCTGCATGTTGTTGATTTGAATTGGAGGTACTTTCCTTGTTATGATTAGCTATTTATATATGATTGTTTTATGTATGAATCTTCCAGCATAATAAGTTCTCCATCTCTTCACCATATTATCAAACCTATGAACGGGGGTAGTTAGAAGCCTTATCCTTGATTGAGTTTCATGCCTGTCTTGAGAGTGTGAGGTCCTGTAGGTGAACTGACTTAATCTAGTTAGAAAAACCATAAAAACATTTAAGTTACCAGGAATCCTCGAGCTGCAACCTAGAGCAGTTTCCTGGAGTGATAACAAATTGGTGCCGTTGTCGGGGAGAGGAGACTGAAGCTGAGCTTCCCTAAGAGACGACATAGATCCTACTTTGATGATAGACAAAGTTTGGACACTATTTTGGTTGTAATCATCTATCTAGAGAATCCATTGGAATAATATGTCTTCAAGAAGACCAAGTACCCGAGAAAACCCAAAAGGGCCACCAGTAACACCTATTTTAGATCCAGAAGAGATTCTAAGAAGAGCTAGGGCTTCACTAAGACAGACCTCCAGAGCTGTAAGGGGAGCAACATCAGGTATTTCCAGAGGTATTTCTGCTGTTATATCAAATAGACCTCCATTTCAATCTTCTTCTGTTGAAGCATCTAGTTCTCAGAATTTTATAAGTAAATCAGAAAATTTTAGGGTTAAGGAATATTCAAGCACTGTTGCTTGTGAAGATATCATCCCCGGTGACTCCATGAAGGATGAATTTAGTGGTGACTCTACAATATTAAGATGTCAAAAGAATTTTCTTCTCTTTTGGCTCAGAGGCTTGCACCTTTTGACTTCTCTTCATTTCCTAGTTTCCCACATCCAGTACCTGATATGTTCGAATGGGGATATTTTCTACCTGTCTTGAAAGAGGAAAAAGAAGACAATCCTACATAACACCTCCTCAAGTTTCATGAATGCATGGACCTATTATATTTGCAGCATGAATATGTTCATATGAATATGTTCATGCATTCATTATACGGTGATGCACGTTAGTGGTATTTTTCTTTACCTCCGTCCAACATTTCATCATTGAAGGATTTTCACAAAGCATTGACTGAGCACTGTAAAAGGTACTATTCATATGAGTTTGCTTTTGATAATTGTTATGAAGAATATAAGTTGCATTCTCAGGATGAAAAGGTAAATAGAGAATAATATCTCCCTCAAGACCTACCTCATCTCTCTTATGATCTTCACGATGAGGTACTTTCCCATAAACATAAATTAGAAAGGAGTAATGAAGAAGCTAAAGGTTCTCCGAATACTATTTTTTCTGATTTTTGTAAATCTGAAGAGTTAATTTCTTTAATTATGAACCATGAGGATCAGTTTTCTGTTGGTCAAAAGCCAATAGAAATCATTAAGAGTTAATATCCATAGTTTTCAGTTTTACAGAATAGGGAAAACAACAACAGACAGGAGGAAATAAATTTATAGAGGTCATCAAGTAATAAAGAAGAACAACAAGGAAATTGTTTTTCTCCTTATGTACCTTTCATTTTAAATTTTGATGGAAAGGTTGCTGATGATGAAGAAGAAGATTTTAAGTTTTGTGAGGATTTGTCCACTTCTGTAATTTGTTTTAGTTCTACTTTTCAGCAAAGATATGATCAGAGACATATGCATGCTGTGGTTAATGATAGCTATGAAGAGTATGCTGCAATAGGGGACACCTCTCATTGTGATCGAGATATTAATGATATTTAGAATGTTAACTATAATAGAGATGCTTTTGACTTTGTACCAAATGCATCTGCTGACTTAGGGTGTCAAGAAGATCAGTTTGTCCCCTTTGGAAACCCGAAAGATAATGAGCAGATTGAAGGAAAAACATGTAACAAATTTGGTTATGCAACAAATACTAAAGTCAACCCTCAGTTTTATGATTTGCAGAAAAAGGAAGAATGCAATAGATATGAAGAGGAAGATGATGATCTGAAAACTCAATAACAATAGGGCATAACTCATCCTTCCTAGTCAGAGGTTGAGCAATCTAGAGTTAACGTGGAGATCACTGAAAGCAGCCAGCAGCATTTCATTCAGTTAGAACAACAACATAGAGAGGTATTTCTTTATGGTTTTTATGACCCTGTTGCTGAATATATAGAACTTATAAGAAGCATAGATATCAAAATAATTTTGTCAGATGATAGCTAGTTCAGTCGCCCTTTGAAACTACATTGTTGCATGCTAGGGTTTCATTTATTTTTCAGGTCAAGATCAAGGATAAGTTCAGCAGAGAAAATTATGACATTGATTCATTGGAAGCATGATGTCACGTGATAAGAATCCTATACTGATTAGAATTGGGTGTAGGAATAGATAGGAAAATAAGCTCTTAATATGAGCAACTAGGTCATTTTCAGTTGTTTTCATGAATAAGCAAAGCGGGCTATAGACAGATTGCAGGGTATTAGTTATAAAGAACAAATGACTCCATACCCAATGGAACAGTATAAGATAGGTTCAATTCTTATTTTTCAGGAAAGTAATTTTGTTCTGGGGTTCTTGGAACCTCACAGGGAGGTTCCCATCCCCGAGTAGGAGCTAGATGTTATCTCCTAAATAAATTAGTTTTTACTCAGTCAAACTCAGAAAATTTATTTTTGCACAATGATGAGGATTTCAAGATGCATTATGAGATTTTATATGTGATTAACAAATTTTGAATATACGGTGCTCTATTTTTCAAGAAAAATTGAAATTTTAGCTTTTGGTGGCTTAGGAAAACTTTTCGACAGTTCATTAGCCACTTAAAAGCTAGCTTTGGGGAACTAACAGCTTCGGCTCAGGACCACGTTAACCACCGAAATCCTGTTGATCACGTTTTTTGAAAAGGTACTTTCGGTGTCTTAGGAAATTGTACCAATGGTTCATTAGCCACCAAAATCCCTACTTTCGGCAGCTAAGACCAAAATTTTAGGGCGTTCTAAGCCACCAAAAGTGGCGTTTTACTATGAAAAGGAATTTTTTTAAAACGATGATTTTGAATGACTGGAGAATCATTTTGCAAAATGCTCTGGGTTTTTTGTTCCTAGCAAGTCAGAAAACAATAACCTCTCTCAATTTTTCTACAGGTGTTTCATATTGGGAGAATCAAATCCATCTCTGAGACCTAATTTTCAGATCTCAGAATTTTCTTGTTTGACACATGCTTTTGAAATACATATCCTGGGAAAATTAAAATGAATTCCAAACAACTGAGAGAGGTTTTTTCTCAAAAAAAACCAATATACAAAATATCTTTTGTTTTATACACAGGTTTCACATATTTGAAGGACCAAATCCATCTCTGAGACCAATTTTTCAGTAGTTTGGCCAAATTTTTAGGGCAAAAGATGACCTGTCAATCCTCCAGGTGGCATTTTCGACCTCATCTATCAGTCCATGAAGATTTGCTGCAAATGCTGAATATTTCAAATATCAAACCGAGGTCCTAGAGAATCAACCAAATATTAGGTAAAATACATGAACTATAGGTCTTAGATGGAAAATCCAAACCCTAACCCTAAAACACATCTTGCACTGGAAACCCTTGCAAAGGCAGTAGCAAGCTTGCAGGATCCAGAGGAAGACCATGATGATGCTATTATATAGGTTGAATAAATTTGAGATTGATGAAGGATAATTCCAGGCTCTATAGGATGATAAGAAGGTCAAGGCTACATAATAAATATTCAAATCCTATAACACACCTTGCGTTGGAAACCCTAGCAGAGGAAGCTATTAGCCTTCCGAATCCGGAGGTAGCCCATGATATTTCTGATATTCCAAATCTTATGCAGGTTGAAAAAGTACCAAAAGGACAGGAGTAAACTGTAAAAGTATGATTAAAGGCTAAATAAAATTTTGCAGAAAACAAAGCTTTCGGTGGCTTAGGCGAACATAGCAGTTGTTCATTAGCCACCGAAAGCAGAGCTTTCAGCAGCTAACAGACCCAAGATTCTGCCTCCTTAACCACCAAAAGCAGAAAAGGGTGCAAAAGGATGTTTTGGCACATAGAACCAGTTTTTGCGGCTACAACTACCTCAAGAATGAAATATAAAGCTCAAATTTGTTGGAAAACACCATTGGGAGAGGTCTGTTCCAGTTCTGAGGATACAACCATGGAGAAAAGGGTCACAATCCCTACCATTTTTTTACCAATAGTGGCTTATCTATCATATGACATGTTAACGCTATACTTCAGTGCTCACTACAGTCATCAAAAAGTTCAATGAGTGAGCAAGAGTTAGCATTAGATAGACTAGTAGTTAAATTAGGGTTTCTGACCTAATTTTGCAAAAGACATTAATTTTATCTATTTTTAGTAAAACAGATCCAATTTTTCAGGATCTGAATATTTTTGTAAAGGCTATAAAGCTTAATACTTATTTTGAATCAAGGGTTCCACTTCAGGGACTTTTTTACCATTACTATTATCAAGCTTCTCATATTTCTCATGACCTAATATAAGCTCTTTTTCTATCATATGTTCAGCTTCCATTTCTTGTATGTTCCATGCTTATGCTTGAATGTGTTGTTCAGGTTTATTCATGTTATTTGATGTCTAATAGTTGTCATCCTATCTGCATGTTGATGATTTGAATTGCAAGTATTTTCCTTGTTATGATTAGCTATTTATATATGACTGTTTTATGTATGAATCTGCCATCATAAAAAGTTCTCTGTCTCTTCACCATGTTATCAAAACTCTGAACAATGGTAGTTAGAAGCCTTATCCTTGATTGATTTTCATGCATGTCTTGAGAGTGTGAGGTCCTATAGGTCACCTAACTTTATCCAATTATAAAAACCATAAAAACATTTAAGTTACTCGTCGTCCTTGAGTTGCAACCTAGAGGAGTTTGCTGGAGTGATAACACTATCAAATAAGCCTTCGAGGGAGAGAAGCTTGTATGCAAGAATATCTCATCTTATTCAGTATTTTCTTCATCATCAGACATGTTTGCACCTTTTGGAAGGGAAATATTGTTCTATACACATAAATATTTCATCTGGTCGAGGTACTTCTTCATGCACGAGTCTTCTCGATGAAAACCCCTCATACAATAGGGACATTTTTTCTTTTCGAACTTCTTCTTTTTCTTAGAGCCAGAGACTCCTTCAGAAGTATGCTGATTCTGGTTAGGATTTCGAATCAGCTGCTTTGGACTCGTTCTTCTTTGAATTCTGTTTGTCTTGAGCTTTACTAGAGTTAGTAACTAGGAGAGCCTGATCTTTGGAGGTATTGATGACTCCCATTCGAATCAAATTTTCTTAATCCTTAATTAAGGACTCAGAAAATGAATCAAGTGAAGGAATTTTCCTATGGGGGAATCTTTCCCACTTGGAATGGAATATATAAAAATATAAAAAATACTCATAACCGATTTTGCTGAGTATGGAGAGGACATTTTTCTCATCCTTCCTTTCTATTTCGAACACTGTCTGCATTAAAGCACAAGAGAATTGAATTTAGTACGGAATTGCTCAATAGTATCAAAACAGTTGGGATGTAATCCTACCAGCTCATTATCCAAGAGGTATCCCCGAATATCATCTTGTTTTCCAAACAAGTCTTCAAGATTCTTCTAGGATTCTCTGGGTGTACTCAAACTGTCAAGGTGGAAGAGGAGATATCTAGATATGTGAGTGCATAGATAACCGAAATCTTCATCAAAACGGTTCAGAAACTTGTTCTTTTCAAGTGGATGATGGGGCTCAAACTCCCTTCCAAGTATTATCCTGAGGTAGCCATGCTTGCACAAGGCCAACTGCATATCAATCCTCCAATCAATATAATTGGAAGTTGTAAGGATCCGTGGTGTAGGAGATTGAGAATCCATAATTATCCAGCTGAAAGATCACAAAAATTAACACAAGCTGTGTAGCACCTATATACTTTCACTACAAAACACAATAAAAAATGAACTATTAGAATCATGATTTACCTCTCCACATTAACATTTTTTCATGGTCCATCACACCCTCTCTGCCACTCTGAATAAATTCAGAGGAAGCAAATAATCATGGGGGACTTCTGTAGAAACCCAGCTCCTTCTGATGTTCAATGGAGAGAAACAAACATGAAACCTGCTTGAGAAGGCTCTAATACCATATTAGAATTTTCATTCCATTTAGATATTCAAGAAATTAGTTCTAAATTATGATTGTATTAAAAGGAAAATGAAGATACAAACTGAACAAGACAAACCACGCAAGAAAACGGATGAGTGCAGCTCAGGTAATTACAACATCATTGTCATTAATTAAATCCGGTGTTACAATATTTTACATAGGAATAATTTGAATGCATTTGGGATCGATTCAAATCTACCAACTGGATTTTACTATACCTAACTAACTAGCTAACTCATGGTGTCTCAATCAATATCAGAGTCCAATAGATCAACTCCCAGATGCCCAACCAACTCATACAATTAGTAATAACTAGTTAACTCAGTGCAATTGTTGTGATAGGTACAAAAATGATCCTACTCCACATGCATCCATGCACTAGCCATGCATTACTAGTGCTAGCTAACTGATTGTGATCTAACTAAAAGTATCTGGAAGCTACCTAAGAATAACTAGTTCCAACTCCAACTAACTGATGGAGGGTTGTACCGGGATACCCAGTGTCTCCTAAAATGTATGGATTGGTCTAGGAGGCGTGCAAACTGATGCATGCACATGCAGTAAGTGGCAGTTAACCTATAGTAGTGTTCCCCACACTCTAGTAACTGGTACATGTGGCCCCATTAGGAAAAGTGGACCCAATGGTACTAGTAAAACCAATTAATTAATTAAGGTTCCTAAGTTAGGATAAATAATCTAATAGACAATATGGTCAAGGGAGGATTAATAATCCTAACAGGTTTGATAATAAAAAATCAGGGAAGGGGAATTTTGAAATAGGAGACTTGGTTTTAAAATGGGATCACTCGCATGATGAGAAGGGAAAAAATACCAAATTTCAATATCTATGGGTCATCCCCTATCAAATTTTTGAGAAGATTTCCCCCTCAACTTATAAGTTGCAATATTTACAAGGGCAGGAAGAGAACCTTATTGTTAATGGCCTTGTTCTCAAACCATACTTCACCTAGTTCTTTTTAGGTATCCTGTTTGTACATAAATAAAACCTTTCTTTTCTATTCTTGTTTTCTATTTTGTTTTCTTTGTTTTTATGATTTACTTTAGTTTACTTGATTTTATTTAGAATAAACCAGCTCAATTTTTTACACTTGGGGACATAGGGATCTAAATAATCTCAAAATGATTTAAAATACAAGAACTGCTTATTGGAAGATATATGCAAAAGTTTGATTAAAGTTGAGATTCTTTAATTAATGGACTGCAGAAAGGGAAGCTATTTCTAGAACACATTGAAGTCTTGTTCAAACCCTGTAAAATAACTAAGGCTCATGAAGTCTAGAATGCTATCTCGGGGATCTGTCCATTTTCACACTAATATTTGTCCTAAGAAGCTTGGCATGAGGGACCTATGGAAATGAAGTAGGACTAACAGATGTATGGCATTCAAAATAATACCATGCTACAAACTTAAATCCAAAAGGCTTAAACTTTAAAGAGTCAAAATACCAAAACAAAAAATACACTTAAAAAAGGTATGCTGAAAAAATCAGCAAGTTAAAATGATTGCTCAGAAAGGTTTTTCTCTCTCTGTGATTTTGAAACAAGTTATCACTCCCACAAAAGGACATTATGGATGGAAGAACCAAAAAAAATTTCCCAAATTAAAATAAGCAATCATGGAAGACTCAATAGGCGAATGTCATTAAGCATCAAAAGAATGCAAATAGCATGGAAATGAGGAACAAACAAATATATTTGTCTAACATTACTATGATCATGTGGTGTCATATCCCACAACAAATAAAATATAGAGGTAAAATGAATCTCATATTTTGGCCCTAAGAGAGTTATTAGGACTTCTAATCTTGGTTACCCTACTACAAAATACTACAATCAATGTGATGCACAGAATCTTACATCCCTAGAGAAGTCTAACTTCTTAAATAATCTTGAAAGATACATTGACGAAGTGGATGTGATCAAGTACCATGTAGAAGCTTTTGTTTTGGAAATATATATTATTAGATATCTGTGTTCACCAGCTAGTCGCCAATTGTTGTTGCTGCAACCGCTTCCCCAAAATTTTACATTTTTAGGGCCCCTACTTACATTTTTTATCTTAAGCCTTCCTTAGACAAGTTTTACTTCTTGAAGGTTTCATTTCAACACTTAGTTTTTCTTTGGTTAATTATGCAAGAACATTATTTGGCTAAGTTAAAAAAAATCAAGTTTTTCTTCTAACGTGTCAAAAGAAATCAACAAGTTTCAGTGACACATCGGAAGATACCATCCAATATTGTCGATGGATTGGATCAACTCGGCCAGTTTCATCGACATATTGGATGAACTTAGTGAGTTTTTCCAACACGGTCACAAATCACTAGCGAGTTTATTTCAGATTATTTTTTGCTGAAGTTGTTTTGTTGGCCAAGTTTTTCAAGTTCTTTTAACCAAGGGAAGTGTTCTCATCCGAAATATTCTTCGAGTTTTGCCAACGTTTACATCGGAATTTCTCGTCAAGTTTTGCCGACACCACAATGAAACTCAAGTTTTTCAGCCCACACTATTGGCAAGAATCATCTTTTGCATCCGACCCTTTTATCGAAATAATTTTATGATTTTTGTCGACAGTGTTTGATAAAAAAAAATTGATGAGTTTTCGATGACAATATTCGGCGGAACTTGGCATTTATAGACGACACTATTGTCAAAACATAGCTTTTACCACTGATTGATTGGAAGTTTTTTTTATGGCGCACCTTGTCAATCAAGAGTCTTTTCTAAGGGTTTTTTTTGGGATATCTTATTATTTTTTGCCGACGACATTAAAGCTATCCGAAGCTCTCACTGAGTGTCATTGACACTATTGGCGAAACTCAGATTTTGTTGTCGATATTGTCGTGGAAATATTAGTTTTCACCGCCGATATCTCAAAAAAACTCAGAGAAAGATGCCAATAAGCTCTTGGAAAGTTTTAAAATTTTTCCCCAAAATGGTGTTTTCAAACCCATTGCATTTATTGATCCCAAGCACCGCATTAATTACACTTTTTGGAATTTTTTATATATGAATGTCATGAGTTTTTTACAAATTATTACCACAAACCCTATTTTAGAGTGCATCGAATCACTGACAGACATTTGAATCCTTCACACCACTAGGACCAACATCGTACTCTGTGATAGTTGTCAGGTAGGAACTTAAACCTATCCTTTGTTCTTTTTTCTCTTTTAGAAGATTAAAAAGCTATGTATGGTGAAGGTTTAGGGTTTTAGAGAGTCACCAAGGTTGGTTTTTCCTTGTTGCTTTTTGCATCCCTTTCCTAATGAAAGAAAACCTACATCCTGTAAGTTTTTTTCTATAGAAACCCAGAGATTGTGATTAAGGAATATTTGGCCTCACCGTCGCCTTTACGTCTTCGAACTCTCTCGAACCTACTAACCTGGTTTCCATGGATTTTGTTTCAAGATTTATTGCACTGATTGGGTTTTATTTTTCCGGGATGGTAGTATTAGTATGTTGAACCTCAGGGTTTTTGCGATGAGATTACTCCAGGTCTAATTCCCTGCATTCTGCATGTTGTTTCAGTTGAAAATTTCTGGGGATGAGTTTACGATGAAGGGGAGACCCTTCGCGGATTCAGAACCTGAGCATTGTTGCATTTTATATATTTTTCCTAGGGTTTATTTTCACACTGTGCATGGAAGGAGTAATTCCTTACGATCCTCCTTAGGGCCGACACTATCATGTAGGAGGTTTTCACCGTTCTTATATGTGAATTGAGGATTTAGTGTTTCCCAAAGTGTCCTCGGTTATAGGCTTATTAAGTCATTACTTTGTTTTCATTTCATTATTCTTTTACCTTTGGGGAAATTGGTGGGAATAAGTCTTGAGGTTTCAATGATGTTAAGCTAAACCTTGTAACTCCATGGACTAAGACAGAAGGAAGTTAACATTTATGCTTTCAAGAACCAGTGTTGAAATGATCATATTTCAGTATGTTGACTTATTTAACTTATAAAATGATATATACACATATGTTGATAAGTGTTCATTTAAGTTTGTAAACACACACCCTTTCTGCAAGTATAAAATGAATGAATGATCTATGGCGAATAATTTGTCTCCCCCTTAGAAGATTATTTCTGAGTGGCTAATAATGGAATGGTAAATACAACTCTGTTTTATTTTTATATATTAGACACTGATTGAAATCTCATTTTTAAAGAACAATAATTCATACACCTATTAACTCGGCCTCCCATACCTAATTATTTCATATTTGGTGCATACGCATGTTGTTTTAAGGATAACCATGGTGTTACTAAGACGCCTCTTACCAGGATCATTCCACAGGTTCATCCCTCACCAAGAATAATTACCTACAGGAGGACAGTTTGGAAACAACAAAATCACACCATGCCTAAGAGGAGCAGAAAGAAGAAGGCTAAGGCCACTGAGGTTGATTCAAATGTGGATATTATCTCTAAGACTGAGATCATATTCGAGGACACTAAATCCATCACTGGATCTGAATAGGAGTTCAAATGGTGGGATATATATCATATGGTCATAGACTAGAATCTCCCTGATGCTAGTTTGGAAGATATGTACTTATATGAAAATATAAGAAAATTAGGCATTACTAAGAAAGCTACATGTCCATAGTTGTTCCATTGTTCTGAAGCCAACAGATGGATTCTACCTCGAGAAAACCTTGCCATGATGATTATTTCCAACATAGAGGGAGAATCTTTTTCTTCTTTCACTTCGGACTGCATAACATCAGCATGCAAACTACCAACCCCACAGGTTATGATGACTAATGAGTGGGTTAGCAAAGTGGAGTTGGATGTTGTGGAATGTGCCAAAAATATGATGATAGAAGTAACACAAATGCACCAGCATCCAACTGGTGAATACAAGTATGCAAGCTTACACCTCCCTTACAAGGTCATACCCTTAATGCTGAATAGGGGTTTTGGGCCGGAAAATGGGAGATTGTATAAATGAAGATATATCCCATTAATATACTATGTGACCTTTAAAGACACAATTTTCAATTGGGTGGATATCATATCAAGTAGCTTGTCATCATGCATATCTGCCGCATAAGGAGGGATGAATTAGAGAAGGGAAGAATTCTGCATGGCCTCTTACCTAATTGAATGCAGCCTGTGCAGACACCCATTCCCCAAGCTTAGTTGCACTTGAGATCACACCAAAATCCCTATATATGTTTCTTATAAAGTTATTTGGGTGCACAAGTATTCAATATTTTACAAGATTATATGTGAAGAGTTTCTAATTCCTTGTATGAGCTTATCTTCCTTAAAGATCCCGACTACTTGTCGAAAAACTCCATGGAAGTTATTTACAAATATGGGGATTACTATTTATCTCAAGAAGGAACTTACCTAAGAATGTATGGAGGCTCCAAAGCCCTGTCACTGCTACCCAAATTTTCCCTAGATTATGTGGTCCATAAGGAAGCAGTAAGGAAGTTATTCATATATGGAGTAGGTAACTTTCTCTTCGACATGAAAAATGAAGCATTCCCACCACTGCCATTTTGAATTGGAAGTTACAAATTTACTAAGGTCAAAAGCACCTCCGAATTTGTAAAAGATTTGGAAAAAAATCGCTTAGGGGAGAATAGTTTCCATATAAATGACGCGTAAGGAAAAGTCGTAGAGAATTGTACGACTGTTGGAGTGCATTATGAATACTCTGATTACTTCGATAAGAATGAAGAGGTGTATGGAAATTCTAGAAACATGAACGTTTTGAGTAAACGTTTCAAGATGAAAGGTAGCACCAGCGGGGGTAAAGGTAGCAATAGAGCCATCGAGAAGTAGAAAGAAGAGATCTTGAAGCTACATCAGGAAGAGGCTAAAAGGAAGCAAGAAGAAGAGGCTCACCGATAGCAGGAAGAAGCTGAGAATAAACAAGTTAAAGAGGCTCAAAGGAAAAAAGAGGAGGAAGAAATATTACAAAAGGAATCAAAATAAAGAGATTGAAAGGAAGGTGATAAAGTAGATGAATAATTCAAAAAGAAAGAGAAAGAGGATAAGGACAGAGAAAATTTAGATCAGGACACTACCCAAGACAATCCGATAGACCTTCCTACTGCATCAAGTGGCATGACTACAAGAGGTCACATTCCTCTTACAGAACTTAGGCTCATTCCTTACACTCCACTAAGCAACATACAGCAGCATGCTTAGATACCATTTGTTTCGATAACGAAAGGAAAACTATTGTTAGAAGATAAGAGAAAATATTAAATATTGAAACCCAACCTGATGTGGTCACAATGACTGAGAAAAACATGATGGAGGGAACTAATAAGGACCCTAAATTCTTAGCATCTGTGAATATAGCAGTCGCACAAGCCAATGTTGATAATGTCGACAAGTTGGTGGAAGATTTCAAACATCATAAATAAAATATGCTTAAAATGAAAGACACTTTAGTCAAGGAGAGAGGAGAAGGATTAGAACTAAAAAGGAAACTCAAGGTGACCCTCTCAGAAAAACGAAAGGCTCCAAAGGGAGTATCAAACTTTAGAATTAAAAAAGGATGCACTGGAGGTGCAGGTTACTATTATGGAAGGAGAGGAAAAGGATTTTGAGGACAAAATTCTAGAATTAGAATCACAGAAATATGCAACAAACAGACAAGCGGGGTAACTAAGAACCCGTATAGAGGAACTATTGGCAAAGAATAGATCGTTGGAGACTCAGCTTAAGATAGCCAATAAAATGTATCTGGACATTACCTCTTTCTGTGATCAGGAATTCATGATCCAAATAAAGGTCCATCAATTCCAAGCAAGTCTTAGAGATGAGATATATAAGGTTAAGCAGGCTGAGACAAGATTGAATGAAATGGCAGATGAATTACTCAGTTTCGAGACAGGAGTACTAGAAGTCAGTAAGAAAGTTAAAATCTAGTTGACTTGGGTAGAATCCAGATCAACTTTTCTTGAACACTTGCCTCAGAAGACAACAAGAAGTATGAAAATAGAATTGGCGCTCCTAGAATGTTGCAAAAAATATTATGTAAGATTGAATAATGAAATTGAAAAGACTCTAACACATATTTCATTAAATTTGGAAATATTCTATTACAAGGGCTTCATCCACTTTGAGTTTTTTTGTAAATATCTAAATACATATTCTATTAAATCTAGAAAAATCAACTCAAAGAACTATTCCATCAAATTTGGAAGAATTAATCCAATGAACTATTTTCTCAGTTAATATTTTTTATTCATTTCAAGTAAAACTTTAATATTCAACCATTCAAAAGGAAATATTACATCTCAATTAGAACTAGAGGAAATATACATCTCAATTAGAACGAGATGGGTTAGATCTAGAATTTAGAACTTCCACTAGAAGGAGTTCTTTGAGGAAAGTCATATCCTTTGAATCCTTACATAATTTCTATTAATATTATTTATAGTTTGTATTAAATGTTAAGTTGATTAAATTATTTTATGACATAATACCAACATTGTGTTTGTTACAACAATAAATATAAACATTATCATAGTAATTATTTTTGTCTTTGTTGAGTATGTTGTTTTATTTTTGGAAGTTGGCACCACTTATAATCAAAACGAGAAAATATTTTATGACTTTAAAGTCTAAGTTTTTCCCTTGTAACAATTAAAGTAAATTATGAATTAAAATAGCAATATAATTTGTTGTTATTGTTGTTGGTAGTGGTAATGTATTAAAAACTGAGTTGATGAATGCTTACTTTATGAATAATAGATTAACGTGAGAAATTTCTTACTTATAAATTTATTTAATAATATTGATGTTAGCAAAGCCTCCCTTATTTATCAATATTAATTATTTTAACAATCAAAATCAATTATGAACTAGAATAGCATTAGTGAAGTACAGTTTGATTTTTTTCATATTCAAGAGGAAAGGGAGAAAACCAAGTGAACTAATTATTGCAAGTGTTCATTATTTATTTATGAAGTATTTGAACAATGTGTTGTTTTGAAAAGAGCATATTTATATTGAAAATATAGATATCTTACAATATTTATATTATCATTAAGATTTTGTATCATTTTTTTCATATTCAAGAGGAAAGGGAGAAAACCAACTGAACTAATTATTGCAAGTGTTCATTATTTATTTATGAAGTATTTGAACAATGTGTTTAATTGAAAAGAGCATATTTATATTGAAAATATAGATATCTTACAATATTTATATTATCGTTAAGATTTTATATCATCTATTAATTTATGTTAGGGCACAGAGGAATCGAACCACCTTCATCCTGCTTGTAATGCAGGTGCTCTTCCATTGAGCTAGTGCACTTTACAACATGGGGGGAGAGGGACTGTGTTAACACCTAGATTACACCTTTCTAATCCTCTGTGACAAATCAAAATTATGAAAGTCTTAGACTTTGATTCTTTCAAAATGATGAAATTCTTAGACTATGATTCCTTACATAATTTCTATTAATATTATGTATAGTTTGTATTAAATGGAAAGGTGATTAAATTTATGTAATGACATTAATATTGTGTATGTTACTATGATTAATCAAGTGAATTATAATTTGATATGGTAACTATTACATCAATGTTGTTGAGTTCCTATACTAGTAGAAGGTTGGCACAATTTTAGAATGACTCATTTAAAAACTAATCAATGAAATAATACAAATGTGTTTGTTATTATAACCATTTTAATTTTCGACATAGCAAGTAATATTGTATGTGTTGAGTATCATCTTGTAATATATTAGAAGGTTGGCAACATTTTACAAGTGATAAGAAAAACTATTATATATTAAGTGTTACTATGCTAAGTTTATTATTTTAATGATAAAAACAATTATGCTTTAGAATATAAATATAATTTATTTATATTACTATCATTTATATTTTCTAATAAAAGTTAAGTTGATCAATGATTATATCACGAAAAATAGATTGTAGAAGATTTTTTTACATATTATTATTAGAGTTATTTAACGACATTAATAACAAATGTTTGTTGCTATTATTATCTTGGAATTTCATTTAATTGAAATTATGTTAACTAATGTGTCTAGGTTGAGTTACCATAGTTAGCCTAAGTCTTTTTGAGTATGATGTTTTATTTTTGGAAGTTGGCACCACATGATAGTGCACAAGAGAAAATATTTTATGACTTAAAGTAAAATAGGTTTTATCTCAGTAATGATTAAAATATATTATGAATTACAATAGAGACATAATTTATTATTATTATTGATGATGGTGGTAGTGTATTAAAAACTAAGTTAATGAATATTGATTTTATGAATAACAGATTTATGTGAGAAATTTTACCTATAAATGTATTTAATGATATACTTTGATTATCGTTAATATTTATATTTACATATTAAAACAAAAGTCACCCATATTTGATTAGTGAACTATTAATCATTTGTGCAAGAAATTTCTTACATAATATAAAGTTATTTAACAAGATATTAATATTGTGTTGTGACTATTATTAACTTATGTAGTATTGACATTAAATGTTAATACTTGGCTATTGATTTTCGGGATTAAGCTATGTGAAAGATTTTCAAACCATAATGAATTTTACATTGTTCCCCCGATGATCATGTGTGGAGTGCCCACTTGAAATGTTGGTTTGAAAAAATCAATAGCAACTTAATCTAGAAAATCATTCACAATGATGACAAACTATGAAATCCTACACTCTAAAAATGTTACTACTTTGTCTTTGTTGAGCATAAGATATTGCACTAGTACATAGTTCACAGCACTTTAAAGTCTACAGAAGAACATATAATATTAATTACAATGCAACAGAGTAGAACAATTAAATTTATATCAATTATCATAACAAATAATAGGGAAAATTCACTTCAAAATTATTACAAATGCCTTACACTATTCATAGAGGAAGTCTAGAAGATGTTTTAAGGTTCATTATTGAATATAATTATGCACATTTGATATAGTGACATGTTGATTTTATGTAAAAAACAAATTAAAAGGTTAAAAATTGAATCGTGTTATGTAATTCACATAAAGTACCATCACATGAATTAACATAGAAGTTAAACCAAAATTTTCATATTAGTAAATAATATAAAATTCCTCGAAAAAAGGCTTGAAGAGAATATTTGATATACAACAAACATTGAAAAGTGTTTCTTCTTGTATATTAATAACTCAATCAAAGAGAAGATTACATTCATGAATCATATCCACCTAATCTCCTTATATTTACTCAAACAAATCAATTACAACTTGTACACCACATTTATTTAGCATGGTCTTCTTGCAATCTTTTTTCTTTTGCATCCATGCCCAAACTATGGTATTAACTAGAATAGATCCAAGTCATGTGTCATCAAGGTTTGGTACCCAATATTGTTCTAAGATTTTCCCTTGTATTTCCTTGAACTAGGCTTCCATCAATCAACATTTACATGAAGAGTCTCACTTTCATCATTATGAAAGATATATGAGGTGGTTTTTTCCATCCAAATCATCTCTCCTTCATCCTCAGTTCATGATCTAGCTATCAACATCTTTCCTTTCTCAACTTCAATCATAGGATTGAATCTGGGCTTTAGTTTGTTGCACTTGGGTCCAACATATACCAGTTCATCCGTCACATTATCAAAATATCCATCCATAATACTTATATTACATACAGTGCATTACGATCAACATTAAATCTCACATGGATTAAATTGTCTTTATGATGCAATGTATTTGATAATAATGTCTAACATGAATTAAAGTTAACATGATGTTACTACTTAATGATTGACTTTTTGGATTAAGTTATGTGAAATCTTTGCAGTCCACAATGCGTTTTTCATGGTTCCTGTAACAAGCATGGGTGGAGTGTCCTCTCAAAACATTGGCTTGTAAAACATTCACACGGTTTAATCTAGAAAATCAATCATAATAATGAAAAACTAATAAAACCTACACACTCAAAATGTTAGTACTGTATTTATTGAGTATAAGTTAATATACTAGTACAAAATTGGCACCACTTTAAAGTCTACACGAGAAAATATAATTATGAATTTGAATGCAACATAGTAGTACAATTAAATTTATATCAACTATAATAAAGAATAGTAGGGAAAACTCACTTCAAACCATGTTGCAAGTGCCTTACATTTATTCACAAAGCAAGTCTATAAGGTGTTTCAAGGTGCATTCGTATAAAGTATCATCACATGTATTAACATTGAAGTTGAACCAAATTTTTCATATATGTAGCAAATAATATAAAATTTGTCAAAAGGTAGCTTGAAGAGAATATTTGATATACTACAAACATTGACAACTTTTTCTTCATGTGTATTAATTAGTCATTCAAAAAGAAAAATTATATTCATGAATCATCTCCACCTAATCTCCTTATATTTTCTCAAGCCGATCAAGTTAGTCATTCAAAAAGCACAATTATATTCATGAATCATCTCCACCTAATATCCTTATATCCACTCAAGCAGATCAAGTACAACTTGTACACCACATTTATTTATCTTATTCTTCCTGCAATATTCTTTCTTTGGCATCCATGCCCAAACTATGGTATTAATTGGAATAGATCCAAGTTCTATGTCATCAGGAATTGGGACCCAATATTGTTCTAAAATTTTTCCCTTGTGTTTCCCTGAGCTAAGCTACCACCAATCAATATTTACATGAAGGGTCTCGCTGTTATCATCCTGGAAGATATATGAGGTGGATTTTGCCATCCAAATCATCTCTCCTTCATCCTCATTTTTGGATCTAACAAGCAACATCTTTTATTTCTCAACATCAAATCTAGGATCGAATGTTGGCTTTAGCTTGCTACACTTTGGTCCAACATATACCACTTCATTTGTCACATTATCAAAATCCCCATCCACAATAATTGATATTGCATGGAGTGCATTACCATCAATGTTCACATTTTGCCTCGTCTTGAGCCAAAAATCATCAGAAGAAGAATCACTTTCATCCAAGAGTGTATGGTCATTGTAGATTCCATATAATGCATCAAGAACTCTTTTCCAATACTCTAGTTTTTTATTCCATTCCTCTGTAACAATTGGTGAATTCTCATTGCCAATAGTCTCTTTCCACATTTTTATGTATGATGTTATTCCTTCCTTTAGTTATTTTAAATAAACATCATTATCTTTGGGATGTAAGAAATATGGCTTCCCTGTGGGCAATATAGGTTGACCTTTATCATCTATATTCCACAACTAAACTAGTTCTAACCATTCAATGTCTCTGATCGATTCTTTATACCTCATAACTAGAACATCATTGAGTACAAGAAATTGGAAGTACTAGACTTTAAGATGTCCAACTAGTGCGGTTTTCCCTCCTTGATGTACCCATTAAGAAAACTTTTGAAGTCCTACACTTTGTTAATAAGTTTAGGTGGAAACATCTATTTTTCTTCTATTGTGCGATATGTCTCCATCATCTCATGTAAAGAATATATATCTTTACTTTTCAAGTTGGAAGTCATTCTTCCATAGGTTCCATCTATGTCTTCATGGGTGTGCCACACAATCAAGAACCCAACCTCAATAGTGATGAAGACACCAAGTGCAGTTAATAGTGATAGAAGCATGAAAACATAACGATTCTTATTATCACTAGCGGCATTGTCAAACTGTAACAACAAATGTGGAGGAAGAGGTTTAAAATAAAGATTTTGTTTTTTTGAGCTTCCATTTAAAGATAGGAAAGCATCCTTATACACTATACATTTTGAGTAAATGAAGTTTTTAAGTAATGCATTTGAAAGTGGGTTTCTTGAACTTCCACTCCCATAAAGAAAATCACCATACATATCAAGGTGTGAGTCTTCAAGGTCCGTCAAGCACTTTGCAAGAGATTTAATGGTAAATTGTGATCCCAATGTACAAATGGTAGGGAGAAATGACCAAAACCTCCTGTTCTATGCCCATGTGTTAGCATAGCTATCAATGACAAACCCAAGTTTGTTCCTGCAACAGATTTTGATTTGAAAAGTAATCTTGGGATTCAAGTCTTTGTTTTGTCCATTTTATCATGGATAATGCTCAAGTATTCCTTTGGATACCACTCTAACATAATTATGTGAGCATAGTAGAAATATATTCCACACATAACAATCTTATTATGTTTCTTCAGTCTAGCTCGTTCCTTTTCTTCCATCTCTTTTGTAGTCGTTGTATTCATCTATGCTTTCAACACGATACATTCACTACATTACTGAAGTTAGTGTTATTTGGGAATGCCACATCTGGAAAATAGTATTCCAAATCTTGCTCATTGTTCGTTGTGATATTGATGGAAAATTGAGCTCTTGAAGAGCCTCATTGATCTCTTTTAACAAATAACTTTGGGTGTACGTTGATGGCAGCAATATTAAAGGAGCAAACGTTCCACCTTCTTCAACTTGTTGTGTTTGGTTTGGTGAAAAATCTAAATTATCCATTACAATTTTGTGCAATATTTCTATGGTTGCCACAGCATGTGCACGTGGTTTGCATTTGTTTGTGTTACCATGAATTCCTTTGACATGTCCTTGTTGGAAATTATGTTGGTAAGTATTGGAGGTGCTTTGAGGAATATTATGTATCTTGTACCATGCTTTCTTATAAATAATATCTCCATTAAAACTCATGTCCTTTACTTTCCTAAAAGTAGGAGGTATTCCATGACCATGGCTCTTTGATATGATTGTGTTGGAAATGAGTTAATTCAAGACAAATTTCCTAATGCCATTTTTTAAGAGTTTCATACCCCTTCAAGCAACTACAATGGCTTTCCTATCCACATGTTGAAGACAATATTGTTTGCAACATTCATCAGTTGCCAAAAGTTGGATTTCTTTCTCTTCATCTGTCTGTATTTGAAAGTTTCCAAACTTTTTTTGTAGCCACAACTCATTTAATCCTTTTATATGTCCTCGTTACGTGCATATAAATTGAGTCTGGATCTTTTTCATTATAAATATCACCATCCCATGTGTTTAAGGGATTTGTGTCCTCTATAATATCTAGTACCACCATTTCCTTGGGTGCCTCTTTGAAATTTTCATTCACCCTTAAAATATCACCTTCATTGTCCACCAACTTATTTATTGGCCATATAACCTAACAATGTATAGACTTATCCCCAATCCTACATCTTTCACAATTTCTTTCTCTATCTTCCACAAAAACACCAAATTATTTTTCACCTAATATTTCACCCTCAACCATGTCATCCTCACAGACATTAACTATGATCCCTTTGGCAATGCACATGCTTGTTGTCATGCATTCATGTGTAAGAGAAACCTATTTACATGTGAATGTAAGCCTATCTTGGGGAGTATTTATTGGATGATCATGACAAGAGGTTCCAAATCTGATTCTGGCCAAATCTCATAAGATCCCAATGCACCCCCTAGTGTATTCTCAAATCCTGTTGGATGTGGAAAAAGAGCATCATGTTTTAACACCTTATCAATGTTAACCACTATGGATCCTTTATTTACCATCCTTCCATGCACCTTATGTCCAATCTTTGTATTGAATATGGAGCCTTCACCCACCTTCAGTCCACATTGCAAAAGATCTACCGTGTCTCCAATAGAAAATGTAGAAGAGACATTCTCACATATACTGCAAATTAAACAAATATAGTATTTGCTCAAAAAAGCAAGCAATGTACTATCAAAAACACTTAACATGTGCTTCAAGATTTTGATTTACCTTTGTTATGCCTCAAATCTATGATCTTCCATGGATTTAAGTCCCTTTCATCAACATCTTCCACAATCAAATGCGGTTCAATGACATCAATTATCAAAACCATAACATATCCTACATTAATCCTTTCTCCACCATAATGAGTTGTAGTTTCTCTAGATTCAACCCTTCCTAGGCCAATAGATTGACCAATAATTATGAGGTCAACATAGTCCCCTCTTGTAAAAATTATATTTTCCATTGTAACTTCTCCCAATTTTTGTAACACATTTGAATTGTAGTTTGTAATTAAGGTTAAACCATATGAATTGTATGTTCAAAAAAGAAATATAGTTTCAATAATTCAAAACAATAGTGTAGCCCTTTTGTATGCCATGAAACATTGTTCCCCTACATCTTGTGCGCGCTAGCAAAAGGGAATTTACATATAAATTACATAAAATATATATAAAGAGATAACAATAAGAGATCCAAGAAGTATTAGAGAACGATAGATATCAACTCAGATAAAACCACCAAATTCCTATTTGTCTTTGGACATCGCACTTATATTATTGATATATGTGTATGAATGTGCTAGAAATTTAGCTAGAGTTAGCTTCCGTTCTTAAAATGTTGCACAATGAATGAAAGTTAATGTGTGTTAGTTTTCGTAATGTAGTTTTTCATATAACAAAAAAACATTGACATCAATCACATTACACCATGATGGAAATCTAGCTCAAGTTAGGTTTTATTCATAAAACATTGCATGGTCACTAAAAGTTAATCTGTGTTAGTTTTCATAAGGTAGTTTTCCATCTAACACAACCACATTGTCATCAAATACATTACACCATAATGCAAATCTAGTGGAGTTAGCTTCCTTCTAACAACATGGCATGGTGAGTGAAACCTAATGTGCGATAGATTTCATAAGGAAGTTTTCCATATAACACAACTACATTGTCATCAATCACATTGCACCACGATGAAAATTTAGCTAGAGTTAGTTTTTGTTCTTAAAACATTGCACGATTAGTGAAATCTAAAGTGTGTTACTTTTCATAAGGTAGTTTTTCATCACACAACCACATTGTCATCAATCACATTGCACCATGATGAAAATCTAGTTACAGTTAGTCTTCATTCTTAAAACATTGCACTATGAGTGAAAGTTAATGTGTGTTAGATTTCATAATGCAGTTTTAAATCTAACACAACCACATTGTCATCAATCACATTGCACCATGATGGAAATATAGTGGGAGTTGGCTTTCGTTCTTAAAACATTGCACAATGAGTGAAAGCTAATGCGTGTTCGTTTTCATAAACTAGCTTTCTATATAAAACAACCACATTATCATCAAATATAGCACACCATGATAGAAATCTAGTTGAAGTTAGCTATCCTTTTAACAACATGGCACGATGAGAGAAAGCTAATGTGTGTTAGCTTTCATAAGGTAGTTTTTCATCTAGCACAACCACATTTTCATCAATCACATTGCACCGCAATGAAGATCTAGTTGGATTTAGCTTTCATCCTTAAATCTTTACACAACCACATTGTCATCAATCACAATTCACCATGATAGAAATCTAATTGGAGTTAGATTTGGTAAAAGCTAATGTGTGTTACTTGTCATAAGTTAGTTTTTGATCTAACATAGCCACATTGTCCTCAAATATATTACACTGTGATGGAAATCTAGTTGGAGTTAGCTTTTCTTCTAACAACATCGCATGATGAGTGAAAGCTAATGTGTGTTAGTTCATTGCACCATTATGGAAAGCTAGCTAGAGTTAGCTTTTGTTCTTAAAACATTGCACATTGAGTGAAAATTAATATGTGCTAGTTTTCATAAGGTAGCTTTATATTTAAAACAACCACATGGTCATCAAATACATAACACGATGATGCAAATCTAGCTATAATTAGCTTTATTTTTAAAAATGTGTTAGCTTTCGTTCTTAAAGCATTGTACAGTGAATGAAAGCTAATGTGCGTTAGCTCATTGCATTAAGATGGAAATCTGGTTGGAGTTATCTTTTGTTTTTAAAACATTGCACAATAAGTGAAAGTTAATGTGTATTAGAATTCATAAGGTTGTTTTCTATCTAAAAGAGTCACATTGTCATCAAATACATAACACCATGACGAAAATCTAGTTGAAGATAGTTTAGTCCTTAAATCATTGCATGATGAGTGAAATCTAATGTGTTAGCTTTCATAATATAGTTTTCATCTAACACAACCACGTTGTCATCAATCACAATGCACCATGATGAAAATCTAGTTGGATTTAGCTTTCATAAGATAGTTTTCCATCTAACACAACCACATTGTCATCAAATACATTACACTGTGATAGAAATCTAGTTGGAGCTAGCTTTCCTCCTGACAACATGGCACGATGAGTGAAAGCTCATGTGTGTTATCTCATTACACCATAATAAAAATCTAGCTGGAATTAGTTTTCTATCTAACACAACCACACTGTCACATTGCACTGTGATGGAAATCTAGTCGGAGTTAGTTTTCGACCTTAAATCGTTGCACGGTGAGTGAAATCTAATGTGTGTTAACTTTCATATTGTAATTTTTTATTTAACACAACTACATTGTCATCAATCAAAATGCACTATGTTGGAAATCTAGCTAGAGTTAGCTTTTGTTCTTAAAACATTGCATGGTGAGTAATAGATAATGTGTGTTAGCTTTCGTAAGGTAGTTTTCCATTTAACACAGCCACATTGTCGTCAAATAAATTACACCATGATACAAATATAGTTGGAGTTAGCTTTCCTTCTAACATGGCACAATGAGTGAAAGCTAATGTGTTAGCTTTCATAAGGTAGTTCTTCATCTAACACAACCACATCATCATCGATCACATTGCTCCGTGATGGAAACCTAGTTGGAGTTAGTTTTTGTCCTTAGATCATTGGATGTTGACTGAAATATAATGTGTGTTGGATTTCATAATGTAGTTTTCCATCTAGCACAACCACATTGTCATCAATCACAATGCACCATGATGGAAATCTAGCTAGAGTGAACTTTCATTCTTAAAACATTAGATAGTCAGTAAAGCTAGTATATGTTAGCTTTCATAAGGTAGTTTTCCATCTAACATAGCCACATTGTTATAAAATACATTACATCATGATATGAATCTAGTTGGAGTTAGCTTTCCTTCTAACAAAATGGTACTATAAGGGGAAGCTTATGTGTGTTAGCTCATTACACCATGATAGAAATTTAGCTAGAGTTAACTTTCATTTTAACAACAAGGCACGATGAGTGAAAGCTAATGTGCACTAGCTTTCATATGGTAGTTTTCTATGTAACACAACAACATTGTCATCAAGCACATTGCACCGTGTTGAAAATCTAGCTGGAATCAGCTTTCATCCTTAAATCGTTGCACGGTGAGTGAAATCTAATGTGTGTAGGCTTCCGTAGTGTATTTTTCCATCTAGCACAACCACATTGTCGTCAATCACAATCCACCATGATGGAAATCTAGTTGGAGTTAGCTTTCGCTCTTAAGACATTGCATGGTGAGTAAAGCTAATGTCTGTTAGCCATCATAAAGTAGTTTTCTATCTACCACAACCACATTGTCATCAAATAAATTACACCATGATGAAAATCTAGCTGGAGTTAGCTTTCCTTCTAACAACATGGCACTATAAGGGAAAGCTTATGTGTGTTAGCTCATTACACCATGATGGAAATCTAGCTGGAGTTAGTTTCTCTTTTAACATGGCATGATGAGTGAAAGTGAATGTGTGTTAGCTTTCATAAGCTAGTTTTCCATGTGACACAACCACATTGTCATCAATCACATTGCGCCATGTTGGAAATCTATCTAAAGTTAGTTTTCATCCTTAAATAGTTTCACAGTGAGTGAAATCTAATGTGTGTAAGATTTCATAGTGTATTTTTCCATCTAACACAGCCACATTGTCATCAATCACAATGCGACATGATGAAAATCTAGCTGGAGTTATATTTCATTATTAAAACATTGCACGATGAGTAAAAGTTAATGTGTGTTAGCTTTTACAAGGTATTTTTTCATCTAACATTGCCACATTGTCATTAAATACTTTACACCATGATGGAAATTTAGTTGAAGTTAGCTGTCCTTTTAACATGGCACTATGAGTGAAAGCTTATGTGTGTTAGCTCATTACACCATTATGAAAATCTAGCTAGAGTTAGCTTTCTTTTTAACAACATGGCATGATGAGTGAAAGCTAAGGTATGTTAGATTTCATAAGGTAGTTTTCCATCTAACACAACCACAATGTCAAATTGCACAGTGATGAAAATCTCACTGGAGTTAGCTTTCAACCTTAAATCGTTGCACGGTGAGTAAAATGTAATGTGTGTTAGCTTTTATAATGTAGTTTTCCTTTTAGCACAACCACATTGTCATCAATCAAAATGCACCATATTGGAAATATAGCTGGAGTTAGATTTACTTCTTAAAACATGGCACGATGAGTAATAACTAATGTGTGTTATATTTCGTAAGGTAGTTTTTCATCTGACATAGCCACATTGTCATCAAATACATTACACCATGATGCAAATATAGCAGGAGTTAGATTTCCTTCTAACAACATGATATGATGAGTGAAAGCTAATGTGTGTTAGATTTCATAAGGTAGTTTTTTATCTAACACAACCACATCGTCATCGATCACATCTTGTCGTGATGGAAATCTAGCCGGAGTTAGCTTTCGTCCTTAAATCATTGCACGGTGAGTGAAATCTAATGTGTGTTAGCTTTCATAATGTAGTTTTCCATCTAACACAACCACATTGGCATTAATCAAAACGCACCAGATGGAAATCTAGCTAGAGTTAGCTTTTGTTATTAAAACATTGCACTATGAGTAAAGCTAATGTCTGTTAGCTTTCATAAGGTAGTTTTCTATCTAACACAGCCACATTCTTATCAAATACATCACACTATGATAGAAATCTAGTTAGAGTTATCTTTTATTCTAACAACATGGCACTATAAAGGAAAGCTTATGTGTGTTAGCTCATTACACCATGATGAAAATCTAGTTGGAGTTAGTTTTCCTTTTAACAACATGGCAGGATGAGTGAAAGCTAATGTGTGTCAACTTTCATAAGGTAGTTTTTCATGTAACACAACTACATTGTCATGAAGCACATTGCACCATGTTGGAAATCTAGCTAGAGTTAGCTTCCATCTTTAAATCATTGCACGGTGAGTGAAATCTAATGTGTGTAAGCTTTCGTAATGTAGTTTTCCATCTAGCACAACCACACTGTCATCAATCATAGTGCACCATGATGCAAATCTAGCTAGAGTTGGCTTTTCTTTTAACAAGATGACACTATGAGTGAAAGCTTATGTGTGTTAGCTCATTACACCATTATGAAAATATAGCTAGAGGTATCTTTCTTTTTAACAACATGGAACAATGAGTGAAAGATAACATGTGTTGGTTTTCATATTGTCACATTGCACCATGATTGAAATCTAGTTGGAGCTAGATTTCAACCTTAAATCGTTGCACGGTGAGTGAAATCTAATGTGTGTTAGATTTCATAATGCAGCTTTTCATTTAGCATAACCCCATTGTCATCGATTAAAATGCACCATGTTGGAAATCTAACAAGAGTTAGCTTTCGTTATTAAACATTGCACGATGAGTAATAGCTAATGTGTGTTATCTTTCGTAATGTAGTTTTCCATCTAACACAACCACATTGTCATAAAAAACATTACACCATGATGCAAATCTAGCTTGACTTAATTTTCCTTCTAACAACATGGCACAATGAGTGAAATCTTATGTGTGTTATCTCATCACACCATGATGAAAATATAGTTGGAGTTATCTTTTCTTCTAAATACATGGCATGATGAGTGAAAGCTAATGTGTGCTAGCTTTCATAAGGTAGTTTTCCATCTAACACAACCACATCATCATTGATCACATTGCACCGTGATGGAAATCTAGCGGAGTTGGATTTCATCCTTAAATCATTGTACGATGAATGAAATCTAATGTGTGTTAGCAGTCATAATGTAGTTTTCCATCTAGCACAACCACATTGTCATCAATCACAATCCACCATCATGGAAATCTAGATGGAGTTAGCTTTCATTCTTAAAACATTGCACGGTGAGTAAAGCTAATGTTTGTTATCTTTCATAAGGTAGTTTTACATCTAACACAGCCACATTGTTATCAAATACATTACACCATGATGGAAATCTAGCTGGAGTTAGCTTTCATTCTAACAACATGGCACTATAAGGAACAACTTATGTGTGGTAGCTCATTACACCATGATGGAAATTTAGTTGGAGTTAGCTTTCATTTTAACAACATGGCAGGATGAGTAAAAGCTAATGTGTGTTAGCTTTCATAAGGTAGTTTTCCATGTAACACAACAACATTGTCATCAATCACATTGCACCGTGTTGAAAATCTAATCGGAGTTAGCTTTCATCCTTAAATTGTTGCATGGTGAGTGAAATCTAATGTGTGTAAGATTTCATAGTGTAGTTTTTCATCTAGAACAACCACATTGTCATCAATCACAATGCCCCATGATGGAAAGCAAGATGGAGTTAGCTTTCGTTCTTAAAAGATTGCACGGTGAATAAAGCTAATGTCTGTTAACTTTCATAAGGTAGTTTTTTATCTAACACGGCCACATTGTCATCAAATACATTACACCATAATCGAAATCTAGCTGGAGTTAGATTTTCTTCTAACAACATGGCACTATAATGGAAATATTATGTGTGTTAGCTCATTACATAAATACTAGAGTTAGCACAACCACATTGTCATCAATCACAATGCACTATGATAGAAATCTAGTTGGAGTTAACTTTCATTCTAAAAACATTGCACTGTTTGTAAAAGTTAATGTCTGTTAGTTTTCGTAAAGTAGTTTTTCATCTAACACAGCCACATTGTCATCAGATACATTACACCATAATGCAAAACTAGCTGGAGTTAGCTTTCCTTCTAACAACATGGCACTATGAGTGAAAGCTTATGTGTGTTAATTCCTTACACCATGATGGAAATCTAGCTAGAGTTAGCTTTTCTTTTAACAACATGGCATGATGAGTGAAAGCTAATGTGTGTTAGCTTTCATAAGGTATTTTTTCATCTAACACAACCACATCATCATCAATCACATTGCATCGTGATGGAAATCTAGCTGGAGTTAGCTTTCGTTCTTAAATAATTGCATGGTGAGTGGAATCTAATGTGTGTTAGCATTCATAATGTAGTTTCATTTAGTAGAACCACATTGTCATCAATCACAATGAACCATGATGGAAATCCAACTAGAGTTAGCTTTCATTCTTAAAACATTGCACAGTGAGTAAAGCTAATGTATGTTAGCTTTCATAAGGTAGTTTTCCATCTAACACAGCCACGTTGTCATCAAATACATTACACTATGATGGAAATCTAGCTTGGAGTTAGCTTTCATTCTAACACCATGGCGCTATAAGGAAAATATTATGTGTGTTATGTCATTACACCATGATGGAAATCTAGCTGGAGTTAGCTTTCATTTTAACAACATGGCATGATGAGCGAAAGCTAATGTGTGTTAGCTTTCATAAGGTAGTTTTCCATCTAACACAACCATATTGTCATCTGATGTGTGTTAGATTTCATAAGGTATTTTTTCATCTAACACAACCATATTGTCATCAATCACATCACACCGCGATGGAAATCTAGTTGAATTTATCTTTTGTCCTTAAATTGTTGCACGGTGAGTGAACTCTAATGTGTGTAAGCTTTCTTAATGTATTTTTTCATCTAGCACAACCACATTGTCATCAATCGCACTGAACCATGATGGAAATCTAGCTGGAGTTAGTTTTCGTTCTTAAAACATTGCATGGTTAGTAAAAGTTAATGTGTGTTAGCTTTCATAAGGTAGTTTCCATCTAACACAACCACATTGTCAGCAAATACATTACACCATGATGAAAATCTAGCTGGAGTTAGTTTTTCTTCTAACATGGCACTATGAGTGAAAGCTTATGTGTGTTAGCTCATTACACAATTATGAAAATATATCTAGAGTTAGATTTCATCCTTAAATCGTTGCATGTTGACACTACTACATATGGCTCAAAAGTCTCACGACAATTTGCCACAAATAAGTTAAAATTGATTTTTTCATGGGAAAACAGTTTAAAATTTTGGAAAAAAAATGAAAATGTCCTCGACAATCATCATTATAGCAATGCATAGTCCATAACGTTTCTATGGCGATGGACGTTCCTCGCTGTTATATTTTTTTGGGAAAATTTTCTTAATGAAAATTTAGGAGGGAATTGACGAGCAATAGTGATTTGAAATTCGAGGCCTTGTGAATTATGTCAAAATGGGTTAGGTCTGATGCTGATGAGTGTCACACATGTATTAATGGAAGCATCCAAAGAGGATATCGAGTGAGTACCTGGACCGCAATGGTACAGTGATCCAGTCACACGCATAGCCATGGAAGTAAGTGAGTCAGAAGAAATTAGGATTCATTATTCATATCTAACAGGACCCTACAGATCCATGAGGGAAGACATCACACAATCCATTAACCAACACCTAGGCTCCCCTTTCCACCCAATCATAACTTCACCAATTGTTACCCATTTCACCAGCCCCTGAGGAAATGCAGAAGGCTCGTTCATACTTAGATATGGAGCAAATAGATCATATGTAGTTCAATTATCCTCCACGGGTTTATAGCATTATCCTTTATCCTCCTATTGATAATTCATTTTCACATCAAAATTTGGCAATGCAGGTCAGGTTTGTATTTGGTGGGTGGATTCACTACAAGCTGGGTGCCTCAGCTGTGGATGCTGCAACATTTTTTGTGATGTTGGGTCTAGGAAACGATACCCCCTTTCATGATGGAAGTATACATAATTATTCATTTAATTTCATTCTCTTGTTGGACCTCTTACCCAGGAAGGACTTTGTCATTAACCTTGATTATCTGAAAACTTTCTCCAAAGACAGAAATCTTGAAAATTACAAGCAACTTGATGAAAATTCCCCTCAATTGCAATTCTATGTTCCATCTTCACTTTATTTAAGGAGTGATGTGCTGCCAATTACGCTATTGTTCAAGTTTAGGGATATCAGTCCACTCCATTCTTTGCATTCATTAGTAGAGGAATTTATTTATCCCACAACCAATAAGGGTTTTCAGACATGGGTCAAAGCTTTTGATGGATGTGGTGGGTGGCCTGAGTTTGGTCGAAGCTTTTGATGGATGTGATGGGCGGCCTGAGTTGGAGGACGAGGAGAATATTACGATTTTGGTGAGGGATGAGAAAATTAAAACTATAGGGATTGAGAAATATCTTATTTATCTTCACAAGTTTTTTGGATAAGAGATTGCAAACCATGTGGTTGTTGCCATTAGAAAAGGTCAATGAATCTAGTAATATCAGAAGGTATGTTGAGTTGTGCACCCATTATTTATTTTTCTATTTAGGTGGGTACCGTTAGATCTCTATTGCCCCCCTTCATACACAAGATCTTTTTCTTCTGTTTCCTTAGATTTTCTGTCTTTTAGGTCTTGGATTCCTTATATTTGGTCTCTGCAATGTATAATTAAGATTTTAATACAATTATTGTGCTACTGCTCTGTTTCTATGTTCATTCAAGGAAGGGATGCCGAAATAAATTTTGATATTATTGTAATTTGTATTTGTTGTTCTACCCATTCTATCCTCCAATTCCTACTTTCCTCTACCTATCAATTCGTTCAAAGATTAGTAAATTATCATTATACTTTACTAGCCTCTCTTCTTCCTTTTTCAATTAAAGGTAAATAAACTCACCAAAACGTTTTGGACTTTGGAGTTTATCTTCATGTATGTCATGTTTATTTCGAGTCATTGGATGGATCAAGGTGCAATAGGTAGAGGGCTATGTGCTTGTGTTCATAATGCAAATAACCCTCTTCTACAGCCTCGAGCAAGCCATATTACAATTCAAAAAAAAATCAATCTTGATATGCCTAGCACAAACATCCTCTCATGTTATCGGTCGACTCTAATGCTCTCATTTTCATGTTTTGGTTCATTTCAATGGACAACAATGTGGATCCTGTGAGGCTCAAAAAAACAACTTTTAATAGAAACTATTTTGGAGTATTAAAAATCAATCTTGCACTTGAGACTAGGTCATCATGGTATATGGGATTCAAAGAATTATCAATATGTATTTACAATGGAAAAAACTAGGTGTTCTGAGAAACTTCAGAATTCAAAATCCCAAACTTTGTACGAATGTTGAAGTTAATACAGAGGGAACATCATGTAAGAGTGCCAAAGGTATGTAATAGGCAGGTTTAATTTAGTAGCCAATTAGGGGAAGTTCCCTTGGTATTCGTATGACATCAAATCAAGAGGAAAATTTAGACATTTTAATTATATTTCCTTGAAAATATTATATGGAGATGATATTGATGCACGATTAAGATATTTTCCTTCTTTTCTCTTCTTTTCTCTTTATGTTGAATTGAATTTATTTAGCTTCGAATAATAGGTCAAGGGAATTTTCATGAATTGTAAACTCTAGGTTATTTCAAGGATAAAAGAGTTGTTGATTGAGAAATGAAGGGGTTATGTTTGATTGACATATTACTAGAACATCCAGTAATTTAATATTTATAAGAATTTTGATGATCTGGCTTATTTTGGAGTGAATCCAAATTGCTACACCTAATTATGATTTAGAATGTGTATTTGGCCATCTTTGACAAGCTTTCTCTACAATTCATTCAGCAAATACTCTCTTTATTTCCTTGCATTTTCCCCATTTAAATTCAACCATATTCTAGTGATGGAATATATAAATTCCTATACAACAATTTCCAAATATCATTTCTTATATTTTCACAACATTTTCAACATAGCGAAGATGATGCTTTGATGTTATATCAATACCTACATGCATGTCATGGTAAGGGAAAAACCAAGATATCAATGCACCATATCCTTCCCACTCTTAAATATTTTAGCATGTAGACATCACTGCAAATTTTAAACTCATCCATTTATAGAGTTTATGAATCCATCTCCTTGAATTTATAAATTCTATCACTTACATCCATCAATCACTATTTCTTTGCGGAATCTAGGATCACTCCAAATGGATCCCTCTATCTAGTTATGCTATATTCCATGTTCCATTTCTCTCTCTCTCTCTCTCTCTCTCTCTCTCTCTATATATATATATATATATATATATGGATGAGGGATGGATAGTATTTCGGGTTTTGGGCCAGGCATATTTGTTTGTCTCCTCCTATAGTACATGTGCCATCATTTCTCTCTCAGTAGGCTAGCTATGAACAAGATTTGAGGTTAGTTTTCATTGTGTGATATCATAGACTCACCACATAATTTAAGCATACAAGGAAATAAGGCCCACCTAACAAATATTGTTGAGGAAATTTTATGCTTGAACACATCTGAGAGGCTTTAAAGTGGGTTGACAAATGGTTGTCCTATCACTATCTAGGGAGCAATAGAGGTTGGTATATCCCTTTTAATTCCATTTAGCTATGGAAATTCTAGGACAAATGCACCTCTAAAATTGCGCACTTTCAAGCTAGAAGAATGAGAAAGAAATAGTTTTTAGTTGGCAGATTCATGGTACTTTTACAAAGGGCATAACTGAACTATGAGACTTTAGTAAATATAAAGGGCCTCTTAGCTTCTAAATTTAACTCAAATTACCTTGAAATAAAATATCAATAAGTGGATTCTAGAGCCACTTTTCTCTCCAATAACCAATAATAAAAGGAAAACACATTTAGCAGCTTCCAGATCCATGCTTCAAGGGACACTAAAAGCCTCCTCAAAACTGGTTTCTCCTCATTAAAGGGAGAAAATTGCATACAATAGGGTTTGAATGCTTTCTTTCCACCACTTGTCACTTTCCAATTTACAGTGTGTTCCCTTGAGTCATGGTATTTGATCTTATCTTTGGAGAGAAAATTCCATTGACTTATGAAGGGAGTTCCTCATCTTTTCTTTGGTGACTTCCCCTGTAAGTGAACTGATAAGGATGGTTTCTTATCAATCATGAGTGCTGCGGAGCCATTAGTGGGTTCTATAATTTATTGGTAGTTTCATAATAGATAGAAAGAGTTTCCACTATTTTCTTTAATTTGATTAAATTTAATTTATCTAGGCAACCCCATTCTTTTAGCTACTTATATTGCAACAATGGTTGTAGACAGGTAGTGGTTCTTATTGCTCCAGAATATGAGGCAAAAGACCTTAGAAAAAAATTAATAGACACAAAAAAACTTGATCATAATCAAATTGAAGACAAATGGAAACATCTCATTGGAAATTCTAATGAGCAGGTAAAATGCACCAAGACACCCATTCCATCAAAAAGAAGACAGATGATAGAATAATAATTTCATAAAATAAAATAAAATAAAAGATGTTAGTAGTGATAAGTCCACTCTTGCAACTAGAATTCAAACAACAATGTGTGTGCAATAGAAATGATGAAAACTGCAATAAAACGATACTATACTAACCAAGTTCCTGGTGAAACCCACAAGAAATTGATTCCCTAGATTTCCCATCTCCTCAAACTGTGTGAATCTGCCATAGAATGAATCCCATTCTGAGGTTAATTAGTTTAGACAAATTGTTAATATCAAAAGCGCAGCTTCCATTTAGACTGTAATTTGTGTTAAGCAGCGTTAAATACTTTGAGAAAATTAAATTTCACACAAGAACAATTGTAAAAACCCAGTAAAGGTTCTATTAGGACAAGCAAACCAATAGCTTCACTTGAAGAAGGATAAAATAATAGAATACAAGCATGAAGCAACAAAAGTATGATTTTTCTTCTCATAATTATAATTATTTCAACTCGAGACTAAGATTCCAAGATGATCTTCGTTAAAGGATACACCGCTAGAGTCTATTTTCTTTTTTGAACAAAAGGGTTCTCCAATTATCCTTACAGAAATATTACAGTGATATCTGCCACAAGGATTGCAGAGCGAGGTAACTATAAAACTGCCACTCATGGCAGAATGATATAGCCAAACCTGCCACCCTATTATAGTTTTTTATTAACCCTTCCCTCTAAGGTGGCAATAGAATGCAACACAAATAAATCCTTATCATCTGGAAGCCTTATTGGTGCTGCATTAATACCAGCGTAGACCCATCTTAACCCCAGATCTATTAGGAAAAGTAGGATAAAAAAGAAACTTACTTATAAACCTCTCAGTGCTTGAAAGATTAGGGTTAATATGGATCTATGTTGATTCAATTTATTTTATAATTTTATAATTTTTTATCATGGTCAGATCTTTTATATTCTTTTTTATTATTTTGGAGAATTTTATTTATTCACTTTCACATTATGGACTTCAATTTTCTTTCATTTTAGTTTATTAGCATTAAGTTACACATCTCATCCATACTGGGTTGTAGAGTGCACCTAGAAACTGTGATATCATAAGGCTGTGAAACAAAAAGTAACCTAAGAAGGATATACTATCGCAACTGAATATTCCCTTTAACCTACCTACCTTTCTCACTAACAGCAATGGTGCCTCAAGAGTTGAGATTGAGCCCCATTGCCAAAATGGGTAATTCTCTCCACTGGAAGGATAAAACTATTTTACATCCATTTCCATAATGGATATCCTCTCTAATATGAGGATAAAACTATTCTAGTCCTCTCTATGCCCACATATCTTTGGCATTTCTTCTATCTATTCCTTCTGAAACTTGAGAAGTTCACTTAGCTCTATAGTTTCCCTCATAGAATGGCTGACAATGTCAGAAACTACACCATACATTTGGTGAAATTTGGCTACAACCTGGTAAGGATCCTCAACCCAGTCTTGCATCTCCTTTTCCAAACAAGACAATTTTCCTAGACCTTCATGTAGGCAGGCTCTTCCATGTCCATCAGGATTGACACATGACCAACCAATAGGTTGCTTTGCTACTCCATTGGATCCTTTTGGATTTCCTACATAATCTTGACTTGTGTCACAACAAGTTAAAGTGTGCCCTTGTGGTCCTAATATAGTAATACCTACTTAAAAGAGGTGTCTAACCTCATTTGTACAAATGAAGACATAAATTCATTTGATTGTTGGAGGCTTGGAGCTTAGTGATCTATATTTAGGGTACTTATCTTACCCGTGGACATTTCTTAATATCTTATGTGATATTGGTCTTTCTTTTATGTTGTGATTATTCTTTGATTGGGTTTATTAAAATCACTATGTTTACACCCTAACACCAAGTTGGTATGCAAGATTTGGTCACATAAGGATCTAATGGAAACAAGGTCATGAAGCTTGGTTTGGTCAGAATCCATCAGATTATGTACCATTTGACAGAGTACGTAGGAACGCTAGATTATTTTGTGGAATAAACTATGAATATGGAGTAGTTTGTGCAAAAGAGCCTTGTTCCTATTTTCTATAGATTGCAACCCTTCTGCTCCAATGACCCTCCCCCTGGAAAGTTTTTAGCAGCATGTACACCCAATACCAGACCAACATGGCCACCCCAAGGCTCAGAAAATATGCTTGCAGCTTGTCTTCAACAGATCTGTCAGCCAACTCTTCAAACTGATGCATCCGTGACAATATGATTTCAGGTTGAGTGTACCCTACCAAGATCCCAATTCACAAATGTACCCAAGTTCAATAAGGCATTCTTCAAAAGTGTAAATTTCTGTGGGCTGATTTCAGCATCCATGCATTTATATGTCTATACAAATTCTTTTAGAGCCCAAACTCCTATCCATCTATCCACGATTGTTTGTGGTGCTCAATTTTAAGGCACAATTTTTTTTCTCTGCATGTGAAAGCAGTGATTTTGGCATTGTGTATGTCTCCTATTTGAGAATGTATCCTTGAGGGAAATTTTTTTCCACTACAATACAATTTTCAGAAAAACTCTTTGGCTGCTACAACACAATTTTCAGATAAATCCTTGGCTGCTAAGTGCACTACAAATCTGGGCATGTAGTGAGCCTCAGAGATATTTTAGAAGCATGAGTGTATTTTTCCATGAAACAATTCAAATCAGTGCATATTTTTTACAGTCCTTTGTGAGTGTTGCCCACTTCATGCCATGCATGTGGCTTTTTCCCTATCACGATAACATGAAATTTTGAAAATCAAACACCTAAAGAAAACCAAGATTACTAGATATTTGAGTTTTTAAACAACAAGATGCCAATACAACTCGATTGAGGCATATATGATTAGCTAATTGTATTTCATGGTGATGGGGATCCAGATGCCGTAGTTCTTAATGCACAAAAAGTATGGAGCTTCATGCCACTAGAAATCATAAAATATTATCTAAAGTCCATTTTGAGGACATAATTTGGAATTGTCCTGAACTAAGCATTTTTAGAACACATAAATTTAAGAAACAATATTTTGAGGAAATATGATTTTGATTTTGAGTGGACTATGGATTTAATGTTATTGAATTGATGGTTACTTCTTTAGACTGCTAGACGAACTATTGGGTTTCTCTATCAAAATGGTATCATCAGTTTTGTACTACAATATTCACATGGCCAAATGGCTACAAGGTTTGATTGATATCCAAACAAAGAAAGTTGGAGGATAGGAACTCTAGTTTTCAATGTGCAATATAGATTTTTTTTTTTCCATTGCATCTTATGACAATAGAGACTCAAGAGTCATACATCATTGAGTCAAGCAATGTCTATCCAGACTTCTCCCCTCCCAACATAGGGAATGAAACCCAGAATATCTTCCTTGGCTTCAATTTGAAGGGTCTAACTTTTATAGAATTGAGAATTCTAGTTGAAATATGTGATGGCAATTCTGATCTAGAAGCCATGTTCTTACTCAAATCAAAGGGATAGCATCCTGATTAAAAGTTTCACATTGGTTTTTCCATAAAAAGAGATGGTTGTCAATCTGATGGGTTTCAGACAATTTCCCTAAACTATCTAGCCATTTATCGTCCCCCAAAAATGAGCCTTTCCAATTGGGGCCAATTGTACTCTAGTTTATTGTTATGGGATTTATGGTTACCTCTTCAGACTTGACAAAATTTCTAAGTTTCCGTGAAAATGGCATGATCAGTTTTTCACTACACTATTTACATGCACAAATGGGATGTGTGGGGTTTGAGTAACTATATGTATTTTTTAAATGCATCTTATGACTGTCAAGAATCAAGAATCATAAATCATTAAGCCAAGATATAGTTACTTGGGCCACCCCCCCTAAAAGAGGGAATGAGAGCCAACATATATGCCTTGGCTCCAATTTGAAGAGTCGTTCTTTTACTAAAATTGCCAATTCTGGTTGAAATTTGTGCTGGCAATTCTGATCTAAAAGATTTGATCTCACCCAAATGAAAGGCTAGCATCCCCTTTAAAAGTTCCAGATTGTCTTTTTCATAAAGAGAGTATAGGAACTTTGGTTTTCAATGTGTAGTTTATATGTATTTTTAAAATGCATCTTATTGCAATAGAGAATCAAGAATCATAAATCATTAAGCCAAAATATAGTTACTCAGACCACCCCGTCGAAAGAGGGAATGAGAGCCAGCATATCTGCCTTGGTTCCAATTTGAAGAGTCGGTCTTTTTTTTAAATTGCCAATTTTGGTTGAAATCTATGCTGTCAATTCTAATCTAAAAGCTTTAATCTCACCCAAAATTGGAGTTTATTTTTGACATATTTCTTGGATATTGTTTGTCTTCTAGATTGGAATCATTTCTCAATTCAGATGCTTCACCTGTCCTTTTTTTTGTAAGAATTCAAGCAATCTTCTGAACATGTGACCGTAGTTTCATTTCCCTCAGCCTGCCAGAAATGTTTCCAGAATTGTTGGTCTTCTGAATTGCAGCTTTAGGCCTTAGCTCTGATGGTGTATTGACAATTCTTGCTTCCATGCATGATCAAGGAGTTCTATATTTAGAGATGTGGGGGATTCATATGCTCGTGTCTACATAGATTAGATAACTGTCCTATCTTTTAATTTTTAGTAGCTTTTGAAATTTGCAATAACTTTATAAAATTCAACTCTGTAGTTGATCCACCAATTGACCACTTAGTTGAGTTTTATAATAGACTGTCTATATCAGCAGTTGTTTTCCTCCATTACCGAAAATCAGGGGTGAACCAGCTGTTGTTTTCCTCCATTACCGAAAATTAGGGGCGAGCGCACGATTTCCGCTGTTTTTTAAAGGGTGAAATTTGGTTTTCCCTCTTTCATAGCATTGGCTAATATATTTTACATAGATTGGGGTTTAATAAAAATTGGGCTAATGTATTAAAATTAAAAAAACCTTTGCTATGTTTAAAATCCTCCCTCTACTTTTTGTTGACCCCTCTAATTTCGCTCATGGGATAAATTTTGCCCTTAAAATTTTCCTTGTTTCTACCCCTTTTATGGCCGTAATATGCTCAAAATGATGGATTTATTTCCAATGACTACTGTTGAGGCCACTATAGTGCCCAGAATTGCTGAAAACCTTCAATGTTGCTTCAATCTTCAAACAAGGCCCTAGTTCAAAATCCAATAGTCCACACATCCAGGTAATGTTAACTGAGAACTCCTCTCCATCCAAGCTACCAACCTCATTAGCTGCCTCGGGAAAATTCATGACAACCTAAGTAAACACCCATGCAAATATGGGAATAACACTACATAACCATGCTCTTCTAGAGCCTTTGTTTCCATTGATTTGGTTAGCAGTATGTTCAAGACATATTGTTTTCATAGCTTTTGCCCAAAAAATATTGGGCAATCTCTTACCTTTCAGCATGCACCTAGCCATTTCAATTATTGTGCAATTCTCCCTCTCCACTACCCTATTCTATAATCTATTGCAGAACATAGGTTGAAGTTTGCTGCCTTTTTATTCTTCTGACATAGAAATATTTTGTAAATCACTGTAATCGTATTCACCACCCCCATCAGTTCTAAGTATCTATATATGCTTAACACTCTTTGTTTTACATTTTTCTTAAGGATTTTAATGAAAACAGGTGCATCAAATTTTTTTTCAGAAGGTATAGTGTATACCCAGTTTCTGTAGGAAAAATCTTTTATATAGGTCATGATGTCCTAGCAGAATCCAAGGCATGAGTTGGGTGCAGAGAACTAGGGATAAGTGAGAAGAAACATCAGATTTAATTCATGACAAAGTGTCTATCTCATGTCTCATTAGTCATAAAATAGTAGCAAGATTATAAATTTATATCTCTACTGCACATGACCTTATAGAGGTTTAATATGATTATACTCTCTTGATTTTTCAGAACTGTTAGCTTTGGTTTTTTCATTAGTTTTACAAAAAGAATTGAATGTAATAAAATATGGTTCACCAATCTCGTCAAAAACCCTATGTTGGATGAATGGTTAACATAGCCATTAAAACAATATCATTTCACAAATTGCAATCCAAGATTGATGGTAGACTTTAGGAATTTTAAGACTTACGTTCTGGGGTAGGCAACCTCATGTCCATTGCATTTTTCCTGTGTAGGAATTTCATCAGACCAACAGTCCTTTTTGAGAGAATAATTAAGATGACAATCATTATACTTACATAACTACAACCTTTTTTTTTTCTTACGAAAGAAAAAAAACCTTCAAAAGCTTGTTATGATGAAGTAAATGAGTAATCTACCAATTTAACTGCATTTTTCAAATGAAAGAGACAAGGGTGTATACATTTTTTTATGAATTGCTTCTATCATAACCTCAAGGTCATTATCATAAGAGTCCTTCATGGCTTTCTTGATGATGAAACTATCCCATACTTGTTGGCAGTCATAGAAACAATATCAATTACATTAGAATCTAAGTTAAAAAACCAACTAAAATTTGAAACAATCTTATTAATACATAACTGGAACATATTGTGCCACTAGTTCCTATGTCTTGCCATTTATTCTTGTCGTAACAATAAAGATTGTTGACCACTAGAGGACAATATGCTTTGAGAAGATGATAACAAAATAATGAGTTGGCCTTATCACAATTTCCAATAGATCTAAAGACTGAAAGTATTATTTGAGAAAGAAACTATTTTGTTTCCATCTATCCTGCAAATCACTTTGAAAGTATTATTTAAACAAAAAATTATTTTTTTTCCATCTATCCTGCAATCAAAAAATTTCCAATATCCCAACCATGAGTTTCTCTATAGTTGCTTAAAATTTCCAGACCATTTAGTTTTATCAACAAAAGGATCCATCTGTTTAGAAGAAGAAGCTTCAAGCTACTAAGATCCCTTTTCTTGATTGGAAGAAATAAAGGAAAAGTTGCCATAGGTCACCTATTAAAATGTAGATCTTGTTAGGCTTATATATAGAACCAACGTTACAAACCTATGCACTTTGTCAATAGTGAATATGATAATTTAGGTAAGTGAATAGGATAAATTAAAAGGAAAGCATGGTCAGCTCTAAAGAAAATCAGAAGGAAAATACCATCAAGAATAAAGTGGCATTAGAAATTGGAGAGACATCATAAATAATATTTCATTAGTTGTATATGAGAAAGAAAGACAGGAGTTGTGATAGAGAAATAGGGCACCTTGAATATGCAATGGGAAACACATATTATTGAAGTAACTTTAAGGATGCCTAAGTTTGATGTTTCCCTGTATATCTCAAGGTTTTGAGGCTTCTGTAGTATTGCATGGGGACATCTTATGACTCCGAAGCTACAAATCATGAGATTCTAGAAGTTGGAAATTGCCAACAAATGCAGTAAATAGAGTAGGATAGGCTACACCTACGCTGTAGATATTCTACCATGAATTTAATTGCAGATTATTATGACAAGGTGTTTAAGACCAATTGGTTACACTTTTATAATGAGATTATGTCCCATAGACACTTGTGTAAGGGATTGCAAGAAATAAAATGAAGAAAATTCTTAAATCATGAAGCCCCTTTCAATTTTGTTATCTCGATTGAGTTTTAGAAGACGTGACTGGCTCTAGCAGTTGTAGCCTAGGATCCTCCTCTAAAAGAGATTTGAACTGGATAGATTCTAATTTCTATCAAATCCTCTATTTGATGTTTATTTGTTTTGATAGTATATGGTGCTATGTATGCTTCTTGGTAAGAGTAGAACATCTTTTGACTTGATAACTTCCTGGAAAGACACTTGACGAGGGCTTAATTGCATGGATAATAATCTATAATAAAATAACAGAATAGTTAACTGAACATGTAACAAGTCTGGATGTTTCTGCTGCATGGGTAACAATCCATGACAAAACAGCAGAACAATTATTTGTTAAAACATGGGTAACAAGTGTGCATTTTGGAAATATGGTGAATGTACAGTGGGGGTACTGTTGGTTCTTTTTGTTTTATCACAGGAAAATGGTATGCATAAAAGGCATTTTATATTTTTTTGGGTTGCAAACTATGTGAATTTCACCAATGGGCCAAAACAGATACATCAACTAGTGTCTACACATTTTGAATCGGACATATGCATCCATACCAACTTCTACAAAATTTCAGGGCCAACTAATGTTCTAAAGCTCTAAAAGAAAAAAAAAACTAGTGGTGAAGAGGCTAAGATGAGTAGTATATGAGGAAAGTTTTCTTACACATTGATCTTAGACAAGTCCTGATGGGTAGCTCACCCACTGTAAAAGTCGTGATTCAAGAGGAAGGCTATCTCGAAGGATATTTAGTCATTATTTGCTCAACATGGAGAGATACATCAGATCTGAACCAATCTCAGTCATATGAATGTTGTAAGTGAAGTTATGTCTGCTATTAATTTGTTATTGAAACTTAAATTTTAATTGAATTGCTTTGTTGATTGGAGTTGATAAGAGGTGAAATATTTTCTGTTGTTGTTGTCTTTTCATCATATTTCACATCAACCCTAAGGTTGAAATTCATAGGATTAAGATCCGAGAAACCTCTAAAAGACTAAGAAATTTCTTAAAGCATAAGAAACCTCAATTCACGAAATTTCTTGTTGGAAATGCTAGGCTCCGACCAAAGAAAAATGTTTATTACAAGACTATTATTATAAAAAAAATGACTCTAACACCCAAAAGGAAACTATCCACTAGAGTTTGGATGCTCAGTAGGGCTTGCAAGTTGCAAGGACCATAGTAGCAAGATTTGGTTGTATTTCCCTTTGTTGTACGGAAATTCTGTAGTAGTACAAAATTCAGCCAAATTTGTGTACTGTGCAGGTATGGGATGGTAAACTTACTTTAATTGTTTTTTATGATATATTTTATATACTTGATACCAGTCCATTTATAAACACCCAAAAAATAGCCCAAAATCTAAAAAATATTTATATTTAAAAAGAAATGTAATAACTAAAGACAACTATAAATATGTACTAAGTCATCAAATTTTCAAGAAAATAATTATTATTTTTATTCATTTGAAATACGTGGGATTCATATTAATATTCAAATTTGGTTCCATGGCAAGGAATTCTTCGGGAAACAATCACGAAAATGAACTTCCTAGAAAAGTTCTTGCACACTAACGTTCATGATCACCAAAATAGTTGTCATCTTGTCCCTACTCCAGATCATTCAGCTCTAATCTCCTAGAGGTGCATAACCTGCTGCATTCATCTGCTGAGACAACATTTCCAACTTTTCATAGATCTATTGCATTTGTGGGTGTGATCTATCTCCTACAAAAAAAATCATGCACATGTTTATTTACCTCGATCCAACTACATCTAGGTTCCTTTCTTACCCCCCATCTTTCATCATGCCATCCCACTATCCTGCTGCATCATAGATGTTTGATAGAGCCACATAACTTATAAGGTGTGGATTTTTGGATATCCAATTCAATAAGGCATTCTACAACAAATTCCCCTAGCTTTATATTCTTGTGGATTCTACATGCAGCGATCAAAGAACTCCACACAATTTAATCAGGGTTTATTGGCATTCTATTGATAAAATTGTGTGCCTTATCTAGGTGCCCAGCTCGGCCAAAAGGGTCAACCATGCAAGCACAATGCTCCATTGTGAGTGTAATCTGATGATAGTGACTCGTGCAATTAAAGTATTGTAGGCCACTAGGATTGAATGGCACCATGCAGAACTCCGACAAAGGTAACATGATCCGGTGATATTCCACAGTGTTGCATTTGTTCGAAGAGCCTTAGAGTTTCCTTACAAAAGACATGCACACCAAATCTTGCAATAATTGCATTCCATGCCGCAGCATCTTTGTGATCCATTTTGTCAAACATGTTGCAGGGAAATTCTATGCTCCCACATTTCGCATATAGGTTTACAAGGGCATTAGCCACAAACAAATCAGATTGAAATCCACTCCTGATTACTTCTTCATGGATCTCCAAGCGCTGTTTCAATGCTACCAGATTGGAAAATGCTGCAATAGTACTAGCAAGAGTAATTGAGTTTGGCTTCATGCCGCGCCTTTACATTTCTCAAAAAAGCTTTAGGGCCTCTTCATTTCAGCCATTATGTACGTATCCTACAATTATTGCATTACACAATTCCACATTTTGTAGTGCCATTTTTATAAAGAGCTTCAGAGCCTCATCAACATGCCCATCCTGTGCATATCCTGTAATCATTGTAGTCCAAGAGACTAGATTCCTCTCAGGCCTCTTCTCAAATAGTTTGGAAGCTTCATCAGAATGCCCATTCTAAGCATAACCCAAAATCAATGATGTCCAAGATACCACATTCCTTTCAGGAATTTCATCAAAGAGTTTGGAAGCCTCGTCAACCATGCACTTCTGTGCATATCCCACAATCATTGATGTCCAGGAGACCACATTTCGTTAAGGCTTTTTGTCAAATAGGTCCAGAACCTCATTAACATACCCCTTCTGTGCATATCTTGCAATCATATCATTCCATGTGACAACATCTCGTCTAAGCAATTTGTCAAACACATAACATGCAATGTTGATCTTCCCATATTTTGCATACATGTAAAGAAGGGTGCTCCCCACAAAAAATTTAGAGTGAAACCCGCTTCTAATTATTTCTTCATGAACCTCCGCCAATGCTTCCAAGTGTATACATGCTAGGAGAAGGATAGATAGAGTGAATTGATTCAGGGAATACATGTTCCTTGCATTTGACTGAAAAGTGTCAATGCTTATTTGCCATGGCCAGCCCTAAAGTAAGATGCAATCATGATACTCCACAAGACCACATTTTGCTCTACAAGACAATGAATAAAGGATATGATAGAACAGCGCGTCTATTCTAACCACCAGGATTATGGTTTTTCTTTCAAGCACTTAAGAAACAACTTCATATTATAAAACAAAGTTGTATCGACGAATTACATTTTTTTTCTCAAAAGAATTGAGTTTGTCTCATAATCCAAAATAAATCAAAATAAATTACTATCTTGATAAAATAAGATCTAAAATATTTTTATATTTTCTCCTCTCAACATGAATTTGACATTTTTATAGGTCTTATAGTAAAAAACATATCATAACAATGATAACAAAACAAGAAATATGCCACCCCAATAAAACAAGCTATTAGTAAACAAAGTTTACTAAGATTGTTTCTTTCCCCGTAAAATTCTGACAATCGATAGATCTTGAGAACCAAGCAGCTTGGGAAACGAATCGAATTTGTCCATCTATATAGGATTCATAATCAACCCTTTTTCTTGATATAATAAGAGCCACCTGTTATAGCGGATTTCACCACTCTAGGTGAATCACACCTTGTATGGCCTTCCCCTGTCCCGCTGCAGACTCTTTAGACCCCATGGACCATATTTTATCCTTTGATGTTACCTTGATCATCCCTAAAAAACTATATAAAAAATGATATACACGGCCTTTTACCCGATAACCGCGTACATACGCGGGTTTGACCCCTATAACCGCGTACATCGGGATGTGTGAATAATCCAAATCCTTTTGGAGTTTTCCTTGACATGGATCCGACTCATTTGACTCCTGGCCTTCCATATGCCTTGAGATCGCTTGGATTCGACCCTTCATTATCCCTTGTGAAGCTATATAAGGAACCCCTTGGTAAATTGAAGACATATAGAGAGATTGAAAGAACCGAAACTATAGTCCATTGTTGCCGGAATTTATGCTTGAGTCTGCATTCCTTTGTCCCTTTGGAGCACTGTTGTGTTCTTCCCAAGATTTCCTTTTGCTAGTGAGCTTGCTATCTAAGTGATGGAGGATTGAGGTGGTGGAGGCCCAAGTGGGGTATTCAGTTTCTTCGATTCGCAGACGTGCCATCAGAGGTTGTATCTATCTTGTAATCTCTGATTTATATTAATAAGAACTATCTTTCCTTGTCCAATGATGTGTATTTGATTGAATATTGTATCCATTGGAATATGTCAAATGCTTTTACATTATTGATTATATATGCTAGAATAGATCTAACACCATGATATATAGTATGCTTGTATTGTTTACTTGTTGTTCAGGAAGTATTATATCAATTCAAGCTGAAGATTGGAAAGCTCAACGGGGATCTACTTCAGCCGTCCGAAATAAGGTACGAGGTCTGATCCTTTAGTGTTATACATTTTATTTCTATTGCATATTGGGAAAGATTGATTTCTGGAGTCAAGTTTGTCTGTTGTGGTACCCCAAGCCATAGGAATTTCTCTCCGTAACAGAATTGGCGACTCTGCTGGGGATGTCCCTTGTTTTTATTTGGGGTTTGCGGGCACAATGGGCTTGATAGTATTGATTTTCTCTTTATTTCTCCCTGTTTCTGTGTCGCATTTTATAGTATGTTTGTCCATTGACACTCCCCTTTATTGGTTTGGCCTTGACCTGCTTTTTACCACTGCCTTCTCTGTATACGCAGGTTTTTGGCCAAAAGTCACGTACATACGCGGATTTTTGGCCAAAAGTCGCGTATACACGTAGGTTTTGTAGAAATTTAGGCCAGCAGTAGATTAATTTCACTCACAACAATTATCAATTGATCATGCAAAATTGCTAACAATGGAGATTGAATATGGAGCTATAACACAAAATTATATTAACTGAGTGTACAATAGCCAACCCTGTAATAACATAGGTTTCTGAATATATAGAATACATCAAGCACTACTACATTTTGTCCAAAAATCCGACGGCCGTATTGTCGGATTTTCGACACTTTCCTGTCGCATGTACGACACTATGATTTTTTTTAAGCGTCGGAAACTAGTCATCGCTTATCTGACACCTAACTAACCGTCGGTTAAGCGACACTGAAGTAACCGTCGGTTAAATTTAAAGCGTTGGATAAGAGACATCAATAACCGTCGCTTAAACGACGTCTATAACAATGAAGCGTCGGAAAGGCGACAGGGCGAACCGTCGCTTTTTTGTAGAAGATCTTGTAGAACCGTCGGAAATGAGACATGTAGGACCGTCGCATAAGCGACGGAAATGGAGATTAGCCGTCGAAAACGCGACATGTATGACCGTCGCATAAGCGATGGAAATGGAGATTATCCGTCGAAAAAGCGACATGTAGGACCGTAGCATAAGCGACGGAAATGGAGCTTAACCGTCGCAAAAGAGACAGATAGAACCGTCGCTTATGCGATGGACGTGGATTTTTAAAAAAAAAAAAATACTTGCAGATTGGGTAGAAATTGGATTTGGTATATGGGTCATTTAATTGAGATACCCAATCAATTTATGATGTCGAACTTCCTTCAAAACGCTCAACATCCGTTGATATTTCCAATGGCTCTCAAAAACCGTCAATTGACTGTGTAAAACCTTTCATAACCTCTGCGCATCAGTAAACTGATTCCTGCCTGCAATTTCT